>SJYO01017822.1:0-10000 GCA_006410555.1 Capra ibex
CTGTACCTTCGTTAGATCTACAGGTAGTTGTCTACTTACCTATTTCTTCGACGCCATGTTTATATGTTACCTTATATGAGTCGGTACCTTTCCCTTTGTAAACTCAGGTAAAATTACTCCACCTATTTGGATCTTATGTCCATCTACTTGGATCTTATGTTTCACTTTATTCAGTTTTTCTCTTTTTGTTAATAACAAATAATTACGTATATATGCCTTAGATCTTTCTACCACGACTACTTGGATAAACGTCCCGTCGTTACCTCTACGTCTGTGTCTCTTATCTGGACACTTGTACCGCCCCCACCCCTCCTTTCCCACCCTGCTTACCTCTCTACCATCGTACCTTTGTATATGTAATGGGATCCATTCTATCTATCGATCACCCTTAAACGACATACTGAGTCCGTTAAGTTGTACCCCGAGACACCGTTAGATCTCCCAACCCTACCCCACCCTCCAAGTTCTCCCTTCCCGGTATATATATATGGATACCGACTAAGTACAACTACATGCCACCTTTAGTTGTGTTACAACATTTCGTTAATAGGAGGTTAAATTTTTTTTATAAAAAAACCTTTTTTTATTACGTAGGACCTCGGGATCGACTCCGACCCCGGGTGTCAAACAGGGGCTCTCTCAGAGTTTGTAAACACTCATTCACGTCGTGGTCGTCTCCGAGACCTGTACCGTACCCATGGGGGTCGGAAGAACGTCTACAAAGTCTCGACCCGAACGGAGATCGTCGAAAAATGGACTGAGTCGGAGAAGAAGGTCGGACCCTCGGGTTATAACCTGAGGACGACCCTTCGTCTTTATTGAGGTGAACATACGGACGAGTCACCACGGACTGAGAAACGCTGGGGTACCTGACATCGAGTACTCCGAGGAGACAGGTACCCTAAGAGGTCCGTTCTTATGATCTCGCCCAACGGTACGGGAGGACGTCCCCTAGAAGGTCTGAGTCCCTAGTTTGGGAAGTAACCGTCCGTGTAAGAAATCGTGACCCGGTGGAGTCAAGTCAAGTCAGGTCTACGAGTCAACACAGGTCGAGAAAAGGTGACGTACCTGACATCGTCCGGTCCAAAGAGACAGGTAGTGGTTGACGACGACCACCACCACCACCAAATCAACGATTCAACACAGGCTGAGAATACTAGGGTACCTGACATCGGACAGTGCGAGGAGACGGGTACCCTAAGAGGTCCGTTCTTATGACCTCACCCAAAGGTAAGGGAAGAGGTCCCCTAGAAGGGTTGGGTCCCTAGTTTGGTCCCAGAGGACTTAACGTCCGTCTACTAAATGGTTGACTCGATACTTCCTTCGACTCGTTGAGGACCTCAAACGTGTTTAAGTACAGGTAGCTCAGTCATTACGGTAGGTTGGTAGAGTAGAAGCCAGTAGGAGAAGAGACGGACGGAAGTTAGAAAGGGTCGTAGTCCCAGAAAAGGTCACTCAGTCAAGAAGTGTAGTCCACCGGTTTGATAACCTCAAAGTCGAAGTCGTAGTCAGGAAGGTTACTTATAAGTCCGGAGGAAATCCTACCTGACCAACCTAGAGGAACGTCAGGTTCCCTGAGAGTTCTCAGAAGAGGTTGTATTGTCAAGTTTTCGTAGTTAAGAAGTCGTGAGTCGAAAGAAATTTCTTTCGAAAGATTTCTTTCGACACGGTGGATCCTTCGGGGTTTATCGAGGCACCTATTGTGATTTCTCTTATTGTAGACGTCTTAAGTCACTACCTCGAGTCATAGGTACACCACTAACGGAAATTACCACATAACACGTGTCTCGTACTCAGTCATACGTGTCTAGACGGAGCAAGACAAGTCACCTACATTGACCAAGTACTATACCTGTATGTGTTGATTAAGTCGGTAAAAAAAACAACAACGACTACAATAAAGGTCCGATCAAGACACGTTCTTGACTTATAAAGTGTGATGCTATCTACTCTAGACACAAGAACGTCCTGAAGAGTTTAATTATTAATTTAAATGTTAAAATTGTTACTTTTAATAACGTCGACTCCCGAAGGGGTCACCGAGTCTCTCATTTCTTAGACGGACGTTACGTCCTGGCTGTGACTTTTACTTTCACTTCAGTGAGTCAGCATAGGCTGAGAGACGTTGGGTTACCTGACATCGGGCGGTCCGAGGAGACAGGTACCCTAAGAGATCCGTTCTTATGACCTCACCCAACGGTAAAGGAAGAAGTCCCACAGAAGGGTTGGGTCCTTAGTTTGAGCCCAGAGGGTGTAACGTCCGTCTGAGAAATGACAGAACTCAGTGGTCCCTTAGGACTGTAATACACGACCCTTTATATAACCCAACCGGTTTTTCAAACAAGTCTAAAAAAGTAGTGTAAGATACCTTTTTAGACTTTCTTGAAACCTGGTTTATATATATATGTTTATATGTGTGTGTGTATATACATTTTGGTCATTTAATAAATTAGAAGTATCGTATATTTTATATTAGGAGTGTTATTAGGTTGTTATATCAGGAGTATTGTTAGAATATTTCTTGCACGATAAAAGTCATAAGAGAAAGATGTCTACTCACTTTAATCGGTCTTTATACACTTGAATCTGTCGCCATCCCTCAATTTTAATACAGCTACCGGAAGTCGGTCCTGGGGGTCTTTATAAAGACAATAACTTGTTTTGACCCAACTTACTAAACTCTGTCATTCCCTTATAGTGTGTACTACCCTTGGTTCTTCGTGGAATCTTTACCACCCCAACCTCTTCTGAAAGGTATCCTGCAACCGAACACACTCCACTAAAACCCCTTTCATCATTAAGACGGTCCGAAGGAACGACCGAGTCGTGACTTAAACGGACGTTACGTGCTCTGGGTCCAAGCTAGGGAATCAGTCCTTCTAAGGGACCTTTTCCCTTACTGTTGGGTGAGATCATAATAACAGACCCTTGAGGATACCTACCTCCTTGGACCGTCCGATGTCAGGTACCCCAGCGTGTCTCAACCTGTACTGACTTCACTGAATCGTCGTCGTCGTCGTCGATTTTTATACCCCGTAAAGATAGTGGAATCCTCAAGAATGAGAGGGAAGAACTTTCCTCGGAGAGGGATTTGAAGGTAACTATACTCGATTAAAACACACAAGAACTTTGAAGTCTATTACTGTAGTGTATCGTACACCGAAACACAAACCGAAAGAAGTGAATCGCACAAAACCTCTGGCTAGATCCGACGTATAGTCAGGTAATGAAAAACAATTTAAGGACTCAACACAAGATAAAATACTTATATGGTGATTCTACGTAAAATTTGAGTGAGAGGTACCAAGACGGAATCGGGTACTTGAAGTACGGAGTCATCAACTAAAACCATCGTTTTATTCTCCTTAAGACTCCGAGTTCTGGTCACTTCCGGTGCAAATTGCAAAAGTGCAAGGACTCTTTAGAGTTCGGTAAATGTGGTGAGAATTCAACCAGTACCGGGAAAAGTACCGAAAGTGAAACGACCCATCGAAGACCGACCCTGATCTCCACAGGACCAAGTCTCGTAGTGCCGGTAAGAGATGTTTTTGACCGTTGTTCTCTAAAAGTTTTTACGTTTTCTCTAAATACTCGATAGGATTTTCGACAGGTGTAGAGACATAAGATGACACTCTTTACTGAGACTTAGACAGGAAAACACGGTCCCAGTCCCCTCGTCGTAGTCGTGTACTATCCTACCCTTGGCTCGGGGTCCGACGGTCGGGACTTCCAGGACGACCACCCCTTCGCACCACACCCCTTTTCATGTCAACCTTTGTCGGAAGACCCCTTCGCCCAGAAACTCTGAGCTATGTCACTTCTCGGTCATTGGACCTCCACGTACAGACTCTCGTCTTAGACCTCTCTCTCCGTTCAAAACTAGTAACTATGAGGTCTGTAGAGTAAAAGTTTCCTGTAACTTGTTCTGGAACACTTGTTGTGGAAGGGCCCAGGAGTACGAAAGGACGACCACTGAGGGGACCCGAGGAAGTTACTCTTTCTACTGTACCACGATTCGTGTTAGGCTACGTAAAAACCCCTGTTTAAGTAGCTCATGTACTAGCAAGAGGAGTGGTCCTTTCTTCTAGATCTCTTAGTTCTGAATCTTTTCAAGAATCGGTCTTCATTTTCCGACCTCCTCGAGTAGTTGTTTACATTTTTGGCTATGTCAGAGAAATTGATGTCTCGATCCCTCCTTCTCTTCGTTACGGTCCACCTATTTGAGGACGTCCTTTAACATTCGTACCACGTCGTCTTACCCCTGTTCGGAACATGAAAGTCTCTCTTTCCATTCACTCCAGATCTTTTGGAAAATACGTATGAATTTTTCATCTGGATTTACAGGTTCTTGAAATAAAAGACTTCCCGTCTCTCCTCTAGTTTTACTGTTCATAGCAGATAACTGGTGGAGAAGAAAGAGGAAAGAAAGAGTTTAAAATAATTAATAAAAGATTTGATAAATAAATACCGACACAACCCAGAAACAACGACGGTCCCAAAAAGAGATCAAAGTCCCTTACTAGCCCCCGATGAGAGAACAACACCACCCGAGTCATCAAAGTCGAGGACCCGAGATCTCGTGTTCGTGTCATTAGCACCGTACACCCTAGAAGGGTCTAGTCCCTAGCTTGGACACAGAGGACGTAACCGTCCGTCTAAGAAATGGTGACTCGGAGATCCCTTCGGGTGTAAAATGATTTACATACACGGAAAGGCACGTGACAGGACACTCATTCATTCATTCACAATCAGTGAGTCAGTACAGACTGAGACACTGGGGTACCTGACATCGGGTGTCCGAGGAGACGGGTACCCTAAGAGGTCCGTTCTGATGACCTCACCCAAAGGTAAGGGAAGAGATCCCTTAGAAGGACTGGGTCCCTAGTTTGGTCCCAGAGGACGTAAGGTCCGACTAAGAAATGGTAGAATCGGTGGACCTTCAAGATTGAACCAGAGACTAAGAGAGGACTGAGAAGAGGGTAGAGAAGTTGACTTACCACTCGTAGAACTCCTTTTTTCAACTCGAAAAGATCAGAGAACAGAAGGGACGTCACATAGACAACGGGTCTCGAATCGTGAATCACGACCACTACTCTGTCATTTCTTGGTTCTCTCACCTATTTCTCCAGTTCCGTCCCCTTTCCATCTCCGTCTCCCTCCCCTCCTCTCCTCTCCCCTCCTTCTTCTCTTCTCATCTTGTTTCCTAGGTCCTGACGGAGGACCGAGAAATGAGAAGGGAGACAACCTCTTCCCCCCGGTAAAATGACCTGTTCGTGTCCCTCGGACCCACGGGGGCTCCCAGTACGGGGTGTACCGGGATGCACCCAAACTAACTAGGTCTGTGTGATGGGATGGGTCTCGAATTCGTCTTCAGGGGCAGATGAGTCACGATGTTCAAGATAACTGGACTCGACTCTAAGAAGGTCGGATCAAGATAAGTAGGGTAAGAGAAGACGAAGTTTCTAGGAGTGAACCTTTCTTGTAGTCTGGTTTTTCTCGTATAGACAAGTCACACGGGAAAGTGTAAGAATTACCTCTAGGACTTTCGTATCCGTACACCCTTTCAGTCTCCTCGACGCACCTCCTTCGGACTGAACTTTGTCCGAAACCCTTCACCTATCTCAAATCTACTGACTCGTCTTTCGAGGTCTCCCATGTGATCGTTGAACTTCCTTCCTACATCTTGACTCGTAGATGAACACTCCCCTGGTTCCCAACACCAGAACTACCTTTACTTCCCGAGTGTGGAGATCTACACCTTACCCCTGTACTCTGGTCTAACATCTCCATCCACCATTGGTGTAAGAGAGTCCCATACTCTCTCCCTGAATTCTATATGTAAAAAAAAAAAATAGGACATTCATATTGATACTCTAACACCCAAGTCCTATTTATTAAATTATTAAAGAGGACCTTTCTTCTCGTAGACTATCCAAAGAAAGATAGAAACAAAACTCCACCTATAATCATTGAACCATTTTAAGTGTTAACTCTTGATACTCCGGACTTACCTTCTGACTCTATCGTCATGTTCACGTTTCAGTATTCCTTTTGGGGTTATTATGCATAACATTCTCGAGACACGTAGAGACTAGAGTAAATATCCCGTTATAGAGGACGAAAGAAAAGTTGTCTCGGGGACGCGTAATAGGAGTACCCCTTCTCACCCTGACCCTTCTCACGGTCACCCTTGTGGTAGGAGCCCTCGGGCCTCAAGGTGAGAGTCGACTTTCGTGTCGGCCAGTGGTACTCGAAGGTCCTTCCGTCCTCCTGCACCTTGCCCGTCCTACAACACCAACACCTGTGAGGTGGTGAGAAAGTCCTCAGGTCTCGACTTCCCCTGGATAGGGTCGAACTTTTCCGTCAGTTCCTGACATCCAGGATGATATTTCTTCCCTCATGTCAAGACCAACACCACAATGTCGACCCTGTCTAGTGATGTACCCTGTTTTTCCATCACCACCTGGATCTCGTGTAGAAACCTCGTCTTCAATACTTTATGTACTAGCACGACAAGTGGTCCTTCCTTCTGGATCTCTGACCCTTGGAACTGCTAATACAGTTGTTGTGTCTATTGTTCATAGAATTCTCGTATTAACTTTTTACATTCCCCTCTATAACACGAAAATTATTGTTTCTTTGACCGGTTCGGTCCCTTCTGGTCCGTCGTCTCGAAAACTGTTACCGGTCACTTCACTATTTCCCGTCACCTGTCGTATTTGTAGGGGTATGTACCCTACATCCGTTTTATTACTTTTTATAAGTCCTTTTCGGGAGGTTTAATGATTCATGAAATTTCCTTTCCAAGATCCTTTTACTTTACCCCAGAGAAATTAAACTTCTATGGGAGTCCGATGTTCGTACCCCCTCCGTACCGTCCCCCTGCCCTTCTCCCTGGTACTGAAACTCTCGAACTCTCTACTTACATAGAGTCGAACACAACGAAGTCGAGAAACATCCATTTATTTATCAGTCTGCCCCGTACATCATCCCCTATTATTTCCTCTTTCTTCTTTATTCCATCCCTTTCGACCCCTTTCCGAAGTCTATAATTCGACTATAATTCCTAGTCTCAGTTCAATGTTCTTAGTGAAGTGAACACATCCATCTGACCTCAGTCCTATCTGTGACCCTGATTCCGATTCCGTTCGGACCCCAGTCTTAAGTCTATCAGTGTACTCTTGGTCCCCTAAGTCGATGTACTCTCATTCTGTTACAGGACGATTGAGGACCCGTACCGTCTTACCTCTTCAACCTGAGGACACTCGTAGAGACAACGACCCGTGACGAACGGTCCAAGAGGGTCGAGGGGTAGAGGGGGTCCCCGTGAGAGTCCTGGAAGAAAAGGAGTACACCAATGAGGAATGAGGAAAGAAACAAGGTTCGACCTCACCTTTCACCCTGGGTCAGATGGGAGGAAACGAGGGGGACTCCTTTACCTGTAGTTAGACACTACATAGTTTTCTAAAATAACGATTAGTAAGTACCACTGTGTCTGATCTTATTTTTAATCTTCGTACCATTTTAACGATTAATCTATTAGAACATTTTAAATTTTAAGATTCATTTTAAGATCTACAGGAGATCTTAAAAGTCTTTTTCAATGATTTTGAGGAAACGTAAAGAAAGAGAGAAGCAGAGGGAAAGAGAAAGAAAGGTGAGGGTAGGGTAGGGGACTCCGAAAACGTACGTACGACTCAGTACAGGTTGAGAAATACTGGGGTACCTGATATCGGGTGATACCTGTCCGAGGAGGTAGGTTCCCTAAAAGGTCCGTTCTTATGACCACACCCAACGGTAAAGAAGGACATTCCCTAGAAGGGTTGGGTCTCTTACTTGGTTTCAAAGGACACAGAGGACGTAACCGTCTACCTAAGAAATGGTGACTCGGTTAACCCTTAGGGGAGGGGTTCCGAATCCTTGAGTTTATTATTACGAATTTGTGTAATTCCTAAATAACACACAGAACACAGTTCTTTAGGTCATCATTCGTCAAACCCCGGTCACATCGTGACTGTAAGGTCACAGAAAGAGGGAAAGACGACGATCAGTAACCGTACCCACAGAGGTATGAATTCCAACGAAGAACCAAGGACGAGTGTCGATCCGTCTAATACAACTATCGATGGATCATACCCACTATTTACTCTTGATACTTTAGAGGGTCAATCCACATTCCAGTCTACAAAAGTTATGATTGGTGAAATATATACAAAACTCCTGTACGAAATACAGTAGACGAAAAAATTTTAAAGTTTTATAGTCTAATAGAGTTCTTATTGGGTAAATATTCTCGTACCTGACAGTAGTAATTATGAAACCATGAGACATATCGGGAATTATTTAAGACCTTCCACACACATTTATATAAGTCAACTCACTTTATTATTTCTATTTTAAATAATACTTAAGTACAGGAGGAGTACTAAGGATAAAAAGACTGAACCCCCTTCTAGTACGAAGGTATCTCTCCTTTGTTTCTACAAATCTATGGAACTGAGACTACTTCAAAACGTAGAAACTACGTACTTCTGGAAATTTGACCCACTGTCAGTGAAATGATCGGAGACGGTTGAGTTCTTAGAACTTCTTATGAGACTCGTAAAGTGTTGTCGTTCCTGTTTGTTTTTATTGACCATAATCTCCGTCCATGCATCTTCCTTATTTCAGATCTTCGGTAAGACACGGAGAACGGTGTCGAAGGGAAACCGAGTTTACACCCTTGTTTAGGGTTCCACGATGGGTACTAACTCGTCCACTGTAACCCCTGGGCGTACTCCACCCATTACACACCCGACTCGTTGTACTACATGTAACGGTCTCCTCTCCTCTTTCTCCGTCCTTCTTATAAACTTCTTTATTACCGACGTTCGAAGGTTTTAAACTACTTTTTGTAATTAGATGTGAAAATTCTTTGAGTTACTTGAAGTACATCCTACTATTTAAGTTTCTCTGAATATAGGTGATATTTAATGTTTTCTGTTTCTGTTTCTTTCTTAGAACTTCCGTCGTTCTTTCTTCACTGTAACGGAAGTTCCTTAGGAGTTGTTCTAATTGTCGATTAAAGAGTAGTCTTTGGTATCTTCGGTCACCAGGTATCCTACCGTGTAAGTTTCATGACTTTCTTTTCTGACAGTTGGGGTCTAATAAATAGGTCGTTTTGACAAGAAGTTTTTAATTCTAAATTTTATAGGGGTCTATCTTCACCTTGCTTAAATAACTGAAGTCTTGATGGGATGTTCTATTCTAGGACTCTTTTTTCTTGTTTCGACCTTCATAGTACAAGGAACTGAAGTCTAATATGATGTTTCGAAATCATTGGTTTTGTCATACCATGACCGTGTTTTTTTCTATGTACTTTTACTTGAGTTTTACCTAATTCATAGATTTACATCCTGACCTTTGGTATTTTTAAGATCTTCTTTTGTATTAATATTGTGAGAAACTGTACAGAACTTCACTTCACTTCACTCACTTCACAATCAACAAGTCAGACTGAGAAACACTGGGGTACCTGACATCGGGTGGTCCGAGGAGACATGTACCTTAAGAGGTCCGTTCTTATGACCTCACCCATCGGTAAGGAAGAGGTCCCCAAGAAGGAGTGGACTTGGACCCAGAAAACGTAACGTCCGTCTAAGAAATGGTAGATTCGGTGGTAAATGGTAGATTCGGTGGTAAATGGTAGATTCGGTGGTCTCTTCGGGTCGGGATTTACATCCCTACCTTTGATATTTTTAAGATCTTCTTTTGTATCAATCTTGTAAGACTGTACAGAATCATCATAGAAAAACCTAGACAGAGGAGTCCGTTCCCATTGTCTACGTTTTTATTTTTTTTATCCTGGATTAATTCAAATTTTCGAAAACGTGTCGATTCTTTGTTAGTTGTTTTGTTTTTTCGTTGTATGTTTTACCCTTTTCTATAAACATTTACTACACGAACTATTCCCCAATAATGGGTTTTATATATTTCTTGAGTATGTTGAATTATACTTTTT
>SJYO01017835.1:0-10000 GCA_006410555.1 Capra ibex
TTAAAACACAAATGTTCTTATATACCAAAGCGGTTATGAGTAAACAAGAACAGCTTGTTAAAAACCATCATTTCAATGAAAGAAAACACTGAATACCATTTAAAGGGCATAATTTCTTTACTGTTCCTGTGTTGTTCATCTTTAACTTGAAACTATAGTAACTGAGAAACGGACATGTCCAACATCTTTCATCATCCAGAAAAAGACTAAAATAACTGAACAGTGGTAGGGACAGGGCTTGCTAACGTGACTCTGGGACAATTTCAAGAGGAAAATATTTATAATGAGGATCTTGGAGAAACAAATATATCCTGAAAAAAAATCACTAATATTCCTTTTTTTTTTTTCAAGACTTGTTGACACTTACAATGTGTTAAATCCCAATACCATGACGGAGAGATGCATAGAAGAGGGTTGCTTTCTTGGTTTTTGAAACTTTTCAAGGCTTGTGCAAGGATTGGGAATCTGGAGAGAGTCGCACATAATTTGAAATATGCTAGAAGAAGAAATGTTTGTAAAACTTGACTGTGAAGTGGCATATTGTTGTTGTTTAGTTGCTAAACCATGTCTGGCATTTTGTAACTCCGTGGACTGCAGCCTGTCAGACTCCTCTGTGCGTGAGATTTCTCAGGCAAGAATACTGGAATGGGTTGCCCTTCCCTCCTGCAGCAGATCTTCCCCATCCAGGGATTGAACCTGCATCTCCTGCATTGCGGGCGGATTCTTTACCACTGAACCACCAGGGAAGCCCTGAAAGTGGTATGTTACCATGGACAGAAGGATAAACAATGGTAAAGAGGAAACAGTTAATAACAGCGACAAGTGAAGACCTACAAATCTGGGAGTTAAAAAACGCTGTAGGAGCAGGACTTCCCTGGTGGTCTGGTGGTTAAGAATGTGCCTTGCCATTCAGGGAATGCTGGTTCAATCCCTGGTCAGGGAACTTTGATCCCACATGCCGAGGGGCTACTAAGCCCAAGTACCACAACTACTGAAGTCCACGCATTAGCACCCATGGTCTGCAATGAGACAAGTGAGCCCAGTGAGAAGGCCATGGCTGTAACTGGAGAGTACCCCACCCCCGCCCTGCCCACGATGGTGTCTAAAGCTATCTCTGGGATTAACCTTTGTCTTTCGGGATAGCGCTGGAAATCTGTGTCCTGCTTTTAGGCAAACAGTGGAGGACCCAGGGCTTTTCTCTTCCCCGCTTCTTCTCAGTTGTGTTCAGCTCAAATGAATTCTGCCCGAGTGGCTTGTCTGGGGGAGGAGGCATCATGTGGTTCCCTTCAGTAGTCTTCATGCAAGTTATCTAATTTCATCTTACTCATGGTATGGCATTCACTGACAAATTGGATGGTATCATTTAAAACAGCAAGACAGAATCATGTCCTTTATGAACACAGGTGAAAAATTCTAAAACAGAATGATGTCAGACCTCACATAGGTCTAGACCCAAAGAATAATATGTGATAATAAAGTACTATGTATTTCATGAATGAAATTAATGTGAAACTTCAGAAACTGTATCAAGGGACTTCCCTGGTGGTTCAGTGGCTAAAACTCTGCACTCCCATTGCAGGGGCCCAGGTTCAATCTCTAGTCAGGGAACTACATCCCACAAGCTGCAACTAAGATCTGGTACAGAAATTTCATCAGTATAATTAATGATAATAAAAAATGTAAGACAAAATCCCCTGTAACTACACAGGTATTTGATTAAAAACATAGTTCTTACAAATTAAAAAAAGAAAAGCCTAAGTAAAACAGATACAGAAAAAAAAACTTCTTAAATATGATAAATGGTATTAAAATAACAATCATCAATCCAATAGTGAGATTTTGGAAAATTGCTGTTTGAGTTAGGTACAGAACTGCAACATCAGTTTTCATTACTGTCATTAAACTCTCTGTTAATTTACAATAATAAGACACAGAAGAAGATAAAATTTATTTTAATATTAGATTGAGACAATTATTTATTTTTGAAGACTGTTTGGAGACTAATAAAAGCAAACTTGAATTAAGCCAATCTTATCAGGTTAATTAACATCAATTCAAGTTGCATACACAAATCAATAGTTGTTTGTTTGCTTTTCTGCAATTGGTAATAATGTCTTAGGAAAGCAAATGAAAAATTGCCAACTGTTAATGATGTTGAAAATGACTAGTTCATAGACATAAAGTTAATAAGAAGGACTTAGAATTTATTTGTATTGCATATGAAAGAAAGCCTGAATATATGAGAGCTAGTCCATTGTCCTGGATTTGAATACTTAATTGTATAAAAACACAAATATGTAAATTGAATGCATTCCAGTAAAATCTCAGTGCATGGGGAGGGAAGGAGGAAAAGGATTAAATATTCTTCACATTCCGTTGACAGCCAAGGATATTGTGAAAAAAAAAATAATATTTGTGCAATGATGCTTGTGTCTTTGTGTGTGGGGGCTGGTCTAATTTTCAGAAATTCCAATTTACCATAGTTTTTTCAATTAAAATAGCTAATACTAGTGAAGAAATGGATAAACACATAAACAGTAATTAAACAAAAGAGATTACTGATATGTGTGTATATACACGTACTCAAAATTTTGATACATAAAAATTAAATACATATGTAATTAAGGCTGCAGTTTAATTTAGTAGAAGGAAACTGATTAATTTCTTTGATTATTCTGTCATCATTGACTATCTGTTTAGAAAAAAAGAGAAAAACTACATTCTTATCTACAATCATTTAGAAGCAAATTTAAATGAGTTTAAGAATGAAAAATAAATGCTATTAGATGAAAATTGAACCAGAAAAAAAGGGGGGGGGGCAGCTTTCATCTTTGCCAACAACTTATTGAATAGTGTATCTTCCATTATGTTCCACTACTTTCTGCCTTTTTTCAGGCAACTTCAAAATTCCATCCTCCCAAATTTTTTTTTTTTTTTTTTTTTTTTTACCATTTTTGAGCAAAGAACAGCTCCAGGTGCCTTTTGCAATCTTCCAGGGAATGGAATTTTTTTCTACTAAGAGAATTTTGTAAAGATTTAAATAAATGGACATCCAAAGCTGCAATGTCTGGTGAAAACGGCAGATGAATCAGAACCTCTCAGTTAAATTGTAACAGTTTTTACCTAGTTATCAAAGCAGTATGTGGTCTTGCATTATACTGATGGAAGGTTGTGTATTTTTTGCTCCCTAATTCCAAATGTTTTTCACTGAGTGCTGCTTTCATGTGGTCTAACTGGGAGCAGTACTTTTAGAATTAGTTGTTTGGTTTTCCAGAAGGAGCTCATAATTAAAGGACTCCCTTCCAATTCCACCATATACACAATATCACTTTCTTTGGATGAAAACAACTTTGGTGTGGTTGGTAGTGGTTCATCTCTCTTGTCCTATGATTATTTTCATTCCACATTATTGTTCAGTATCTACTTTCATTGCCTATCACACTTTGTTTTAACAATGGAACATTTATTTACGTTTAAGCAGTGAATTGCATGCAGAAATATGGTCAAGGTTATTTCACTGAACTTATGTGGAACCCAAACATCGAAGCAATGAACATATCCAAGCTAGTGAAAATTATTTTCACCACTTGATTTGCATATTTTGAGTATGCTGGGTATCTCTCACGTGGTGCAAAATTAATTGCTTTCAATTAATGTCCCAGTTTGATCTCTATCAACTTCAATTGGTCTACCTGACCATGGAGCATTGTTTAGTGAGAAATCTCCAGCACAAAACTTCACAAACCACTTTTGATATGTTCAATCAGTCACAGTACTTTCTTTATAAATGCAGAAACCTTTTTTTGCATTTCAGTTACATTTCTTTCTTCAAATAATAAAGCATAATATGTTGAAAATGCTACTTTTTCTTTCATCTTCAACATTATAATAGCTACACAAAAATCACTAATTTTGATGTCTTTTCACTACATACTGATATGATAGCTGTCACAACACAATCTAACAATTTTTTATATGAAGTTAAAGAAAACTATGCACCACTAGAGCCATCTTATGGGAAAAACAAAATGAACCTTTTGGCCAAAACAATAAAAGAATAAGGAAGAGAGCAAACAAAATCTAAAGTCAGCAGAAGGAAGGAAAATAATAAAGATTAAAGAAAAATAAAATAGGGATAAAAACAGAAAAAAAAATAATACAAGAAAAATTGCTTCTGTGAAAAGAGAAAAATAAATGGCAAATTCTGCATGGGCTCACAAAGAAGAAAAGAGAGAAAATACAAATAATGAAAATGAGAACTGAAAGAGGAGAAACTACAACTGATATGGCAAAAATACAAGTAAATAAATAAGAGAATACTATGAACAATTATATGCTAATAAAACAGACAACATAGAAGACATGGACAAATATCTAGAAACATCAGTTCAGTTTAGTCGCTAAGTCATGTCCGACTCTTTGCAACCCCATGAATCAGAGCACACCAGGCCTCCCTGTCCATCACCATCTCCTGGAGTTCACTCAGACTCACGTCCATCGAGAAGGTGATGCCATCCAGCCATCTCATCCTGGGTCATCCCCTTCTCCTCCTGCACCCAATCTCTCCCAGCATCAGAGTCTTTTCCAATGAGTCAACTCTTCGCATGAGGTGGCCAAAGTACTGGAGTCTCAGCTTTAGCATCATTCCTTCCAAAGAAATCCCAGGGCTGATCTCCTTCAGAATGGACTGGTTGGATCTCTTTGCAGTCCAAGGGACTCAAGAGTCTTCTCCAACACCACAGTTCAAATGCATCAATTCTTCAGCGCACAGCCTTCTTCACAGTCCAACCCTCACATCCAAACATGACCACAGGAAAAACCATAGCCTTGACTACACAGATCTTAGTCGATAAAGTAATGTCTCTGCTTTTGAATATGCTATCTAGGTTGGTCAAAACTTTTCTTTCAAGGAGTAGGCGTCTTTTAATTTCATGGCTGCAATTACCATCTGCAGTGATTTTGGAGCCCAAAAAAATAAAGTTTGACACTGTTTCCACTGTTTCTCCATCTATTTCCCATGAAGTGATGGGACCAGAGGCCATGATCTTAGTTTTCTGAATGTTGAGTTTTAAACCAACTTTTTCACTCTTCTTTCATTTTCATCAAGAGGCTTTTCAGTTCCTCTTCACTTTCTGCCATAAGGGTGGTGTCATCTGCATATCTGAGGTTATTGATATTTCTCCTGGCAATCTTGATTCCAGCTTGTGTTTCTTCCAGTACAGAGTTTCTCATGATGTACTCTGCATAAAAGTTAAATAAGCAGGGTGACAATATATAGCCTTGACGTACTCCTTTTCCTATTTGGAACCAGTCTGTTGTTCCATGTCCAGTTCTAACTGTTGCTTCCTGACCTGCATACAGATTCCTCAAGAGGCAAGTTAGGTGGTCTGGCATTCCCATCTCTTTCAGAATTTTCCACAGTTTATTGTGATCCACACAGTCAAAGCCTTTGGCATAGTCAATAAAGCAGAAATAGATGTTTTTCTGGAACTCTCTTCCTTTTTCCATGATCCAGCGTATGTTGGCAATTTGATCTGTGGTTCCTCTGCCTTTTCTAAAACCAGCTTGAACATCAGGGGATTCACGGTTTACGTATTGCTGAAGTCTGGCTTGGAGAATTTTGAGCATTACTTTACTAGCATGTGAGATGAGTGCAATTGTGCGGTAGTTTGAACATTGTTTGGCATTGCCTTTCTTAGGAATTGGAATGAAAACTGACCTTTTCCAGTCCTGTGGCCACTGCTGAGTTTTCCAAAGTTGCTGGCATATGGAGTGTAGCACTTTCACAGCATCATCTTTCAGGATTTGAAACAGCTCAACTGGAATTCCATCACCTTCACTTGTTTTGTTGGTAGTGATGCTTTCTAAGGCCCACTTGACTTCACATTCCAAGATGTCTGGCTCTAGATTAGTGATCACATCATCATGATTATCTGGCTCATGAAGATCTTTTTGTACAGTTCTTCCATGTATTCTTGCCATCTCTTCTTAATATCTTCTGCTTCTGTTCGGTCCATACCATTTCTGTCCTTTATTGAGCCCATCTTTGCATTAAATGCTCCCTTGGTATCTCTAATTTTCTTGAAGAGATCTCTAGTCTTTCCCGTTCTGTTGTTTTCCTCTATTTCTTTGCATTGATCGCTGAAGAAAGCTTTCTTATCTCTTCTTGCTATTCTTTGGAACTCTGCATTCAGATGGTTATAGCTTTCCTTTTCTCCTTGGCTTTTGCCTCTCTTCTTTTCACAGCTATTTGTAAGGCCTCCCCAGACAACCATTTTTCTTTTTTGCATTTCTTTTCCATGGGGATGGTCTTGATCCCTTTCTCCTGTACAATGTAATGAACCTCATTCCATAGTTCATCAGGCACTCTATCTATCAGATCTAGGCCCTTAAATCTATTTCTCACTTCCACTGTATAATCATAAGGGATATGATTTAGGTCATACCTCAATGGTCTAGCGGTTTTCCCTGCTTTCTTCAATTTAAGTCTGAATTTGGCAATAAGCAGTTCATGATCTGAGCAACAGTCAGCTCCTGGTCTTGTTGTTGTTGACTGTATAGAGCTTCTCCATCTTTGGCTGCAAAGAATATAATCAATCTGATTTCCGTGTTGCCCATCTGGTGATGTGCATGTGTAGAGACTTCTCTTGTGTTTTTGGAAGAGGGTGTTTGCTATGACCAGTGCATTTTCTTGGCAAAACTCTATTAGTCTTTGCCCTGCTTCATTCCACATTCCAAGGCCAAATTTGCCCGTTACTCCAGGTGTTTCTTGACTTCCTACTTTTGCATTCCAGTCCCCTATAATGAAAAGGAAATCTTTTTGGGGTGTTAGTTCTAAATGATCTTGTAGGTCATCATAAAACCGTTCAACTTCAGCTTCTTCAGTGTTACTGGTTGGGGCCTAGACTTGGATTACTGTGATATTGAATGGTTTGCCTTGGAGATGAACAGAGATCATTCTGTCTTTTTTGAGAGTGCATCCAAGTACTGCATTTCGGACTCTCTTGTTGACCATGATGGCTACTCCATTTCTTCTGAGGGATTCCTGCCCACAGTAGTAGATGTAATGGTCATCTGAGTTAAATTCACGCATTCCAGTCCATTTTAGTTTGCTGATTCCTAGAATGTCAACGTCCACCCTTGCCATCTCTTGTTTGACCACTTCCAATTTGCCTTGTTTCATGGACCTGACATTCCAGGTTCCTATGCAATATTGCTCTTTACAACATCGAATCTTGCTTCTATCATGAGTCACATCCACAGCTGGGTATTGTTTTTTATTTGGCTCCATCCCTTCATTCTTTCAGGAGTTGTTTCTCCACTGATCTCCAGTAGCATATTGGGCACCTAATGACCTAGGGAGTTCCTCTTTTGGTATCCTATCATTTTGCCTTTTCCTACTGTTCATGGGGTTCTCAGGGCAAGAATACTGAAGTGGCTTGCCATTCCCTTCTCCAGTGGACCACATTCTGTCAGGTCTCTCCACCATGACCCGCCCATCTTGGGTCACCCCACAGGCATGGCTTGGTTTCATTGAGTTAGATAAGGCTGTGGTCCTAGTGTGATTATATTGACTAGTTTTCTGTGATTATGTTTTGAGTGTGTCTGCCCTTTGATGCCCTCTTGCAACACTTACCATCTTACTTGGATTTCTCTTACCTTGGTGTGGGGTATCTCTTCACAGCTGCTCCAGCAAAGCACAGCTGCTGTTCCTTACCTTGGACGAGGGGTATCTCCTTACCGCCACCATTCCTGACCTTCAACGTGGGATAGCTCCTCTAGGGCCTCCTGTGCCTGCGCAGCTACCACTCTTCGGGTTGCTCCTCCCGGCCGCCACCCCTGGACTCGGGCTCCGGGTGGCTCCTCAAGGCCCCTGGCCTCTGGTGTGAGGTGGCTTCTCCTGGCCGCCCCTGATCTCTGATGCAGGGTGTCTCCTCCCGGCCACCATTGATCTTGGACGTGGGGTAGCTCCTCTCGGCCGCTGCCCCTGACCTCAGACATGGGGTGTCTCCTCCCGGCCGCCGCCCCTGACCTCACATACAGTTCATCAAAACTGAATCTAGCAAAGTAAACAATTTGAATAAACCAATCATCAGAAGTGAAATAGAGTCTGTAATTTAAAAAAAAAAAAACTCACTGAGAGCAAAAGTCCAGGACAAGAAGTCTTCACTGGGGAATTCTATGAAAGATACAAAGAAGAAATTATACCAATTCTTCTCAAACTCTTCCAAAAGATTTGTTGGGACCTAACAAATGCCATGATAGGCTTCAGGGACTAAGGTAGGACTAAGGAAAGGCTGAGTCATTGCCCAGTGAGGTCATCCCCGCAGATGCCAGGACTTGTCTAATCAGCATACGCCCCGTAACCTGGACGTAAAGACATCCCCCTGCAGCCAATAAAGATTAGCCAACTAGTAAATACTAGGATACTCCTGCAGCCAATCAGCCCTTGCCAACTCTATGTTCTAAAACCTATAAATACTGCTGTAAATCTGGGCTTGGGTGGCGGGAGCCCTAGCTCTAGCTAGAAATAAAACCCCTTCATGCTTTTGCATTGCTGTGGATGTCTTATTCTCTCAGTTTTGGGGACTCGGACTCTCGGCATAACAGATTGAAGAGAAAGGGGCACTCCCAAAGTCATTCTATGAAGCCACCATTACCCTGATATCAAAACCAGACAAATGCAATACCATAAAAAATTACAGGCCAACATCTCTGATGAATATAGATGCAAAAATTCTCAATAAAATATTAGAAAATGAAATCACACACATATAAAAAAGATCACACAACATGACAAAGTTTGATTCATCCCAAAGTCGTAAAGGTGGTTCAACATATGCATATCAATCAATGTGATACACCACATCAAGAAATGTGTCTCCTGCATTGTAGGCAGGCACTTTACCACCTGAGCCACCAGGGAAGTCCCACATCAAGAAAAGAAAATTTAAAAATCACATGATCATCTCAGTAGATACAGAAAAAAAGCGCCTGAGAATGTTAAACATGCATTTTTGATAAAAAATTCTTAAGAAAGTGGGTGTAGAGGAAACATGTATCAACATAATAAAAGCTATTTATGATAAATTCACAGCCAACATAACAGTGAAAAGCTGAAAATCTTCCTACTGAAATCTGAAACAAGACAAGGATGCCCCTTCTTACTACTTTTATTCAACATAGTACTGGAAGTCCTAGCCACAACAGTCAGAAAATAAATAAATAAATAAAAGCATCCGAAATGGAAGATAAGTAAAATTGTCATCATATGCAGATTGTGTTGTGCTGTGCTTAACCACTCAGTCCATGGGCTGTAGCCTGCCAAGCTCCTTTGTCCATGGGAATTCTCCAGGCAGGAACACTGGAGTGGGTTGTTATGCCCTCCTCCAGGGAAGCTTCCCAACCCAGGAATTCAACCCATGTCTTCTGAATTGCAAGAGGATTCTTTACCATCTGAGCCACCAGGGAAGCCCAGATGCAAATTATATGATATTATATATAGCAAACCCTTAAGAATCCACACAAAAACTATTGGAACTGATAAATTGGGCAAAGCAGCATGATTCAAGACTAACATACAAAGATCAATTGAATTTCTGTATACTAAAAATGAAGTATAAGGAAAAGTTAAAAAAAAAATCCCTCTTAAAATCACGTTAAAACAAGCAAATAAAAAAACTCAAAAAATCATAGGTGGGAGGGGGGTTCAGGATTGGGAACACGTGTACACCCGTGGCAGATTCATGTTGATGTATGGCAAAACCAATACAGTATTATAAAGTAAAATAAAGTTAAATAAATAAAACATACTTAGCAATAAACATGACCAAGGAGGTGATGAAATTCCAGGTGAGCCATTTAAAATCTTAAATGATGATTCTGTGAAAGTGCTGCACTCATATGTCTGCAAATATAGAAAACTCATCAGTGGCCACAAGACTGGAAATGGTCAATTTTCATTGCAATCTCAAAGAAAGACAATGCTAAAGAATGTTTA
>SJYO01017864.1:0-83550 GCA_006410555.1 Capra ibex
GAGGTACGATCAGTTAGATTTCGGACTCCTATTGGAGTTCACATTACCTACCCTATGTTCCGTAAGTTTTATCTAAGGAGTTCACCGTTCACTTTTGGTCCGAAATTGGTGATTCAATGTGAACCAGAACACTAAACCTCCCTTCTACGACTCTCGTTTCCTATTCCACTATGTGGGGTGTTAAACAGTGTACCAGTTTGACTTGTTCTAGTACATTAATAGAGGATTACGTAATCTTATCCTTGTATAAACTCGTTCACGATTCAGTCCCAACGATAATATCCACGACCCCGATGATTTAATAACTTAAATGTTAGATCAATTCTCTTTCTTGTTCTTTCTATACTATTTTTAACATTGTTTACATGAATGTTTTACAATAACCTTGGCCTTGGGTCTCTTTACCTAATTAAGACGTACGCTCTTTACCTCTTCCTCAGTGTCTCCACTATAGACTCCTGAAGTTCCAACTCTTCCATCATCTTCCATAAAGTCCTTTGTCTTACGTAAGGATTTCGATGTCTTTATTGGTTTGTATATCGTACACACTCTGTGGTACCTAAGGACTGACGGTAGACAAGGGTCCATTGTCTCTATGACTATTCTTTGCATCTACCTCGGATGCAAAATCTTGAACCACACTGGGCGACTCTCCTTCAACGTACGTGTATACATTCGTACAGAAACTTGGTACTTAATTGGGAGTCACGTACAATCCGTCGAAGATTCTCAGACGCAACAAACAAGAAAATTATCAGTTTGAAAAATAGGTTTCTCTTTGTTCTTTTTTTCTAGGTTTTTTTAACTTTGCACATATAACAGTATACACCTTGTCTAGCGGTCAGGTCTAAGCTACGTACTCTGTCCCACGAGTCCCGACCACGTGACTCTACTGGGACTCCCTACCCTACCCCTCCCTCCACCCTCCCCCCAAGTCCTACCCCTTGACATCTTTAAAATCTCTAATAAAATAAATTTTTTTTTCGAATTTTAGACATCTTGATTATCTTTTGTTTTTGATTCTACTATTTATATTTGTATATACAGTCATTAATGTAATTTAAATAAGTCTGATTTACAGGGTCAATTTTGTTGTTTCTAACAATATAACTTATTTTTAAATTTTAGATTGAAATACGTCGAATGTTCTGTTTGAATTTACATTAAATTATCTCACTTTATTATGATAGTAATATGTATCGTGAGTTTGTGATTGATTTTTTGTGGAGGGACCCTGTTGGGTCTCCCTACCCCACCCCTCCCTCCACCCTCCCCCCCAAGTCCTACCCCCCCTGTGTACAGGTGGGTACCGACTAAGTACAGCGATATACCGTTTTTTGGTGGTGTTATAACATTTCATTAATAAGTGGTTAATTTTAATTAATTAATTAAAATTTTTGGTGTTTTATCGGTTGCGTCAATCTGATTATAATCTTTTCATCTAAAAAATTTTATTATTTCTCCCTATTAAGTATTATAATCTACTCTTTATGTGACTCTTCTATCTTATTAAGATTTAAACACACATGGATTTTGTAGTGGACACTTATATATTTCGGTCATAGTCGTAGTAATTTACGTCTTAAAAAAAAATTTAGGGTCTTCGTATTAACATCTATAATTATATGTAGATTCTAAGACTCAAAATTCGACACTCAGGAACTATCAGTAATTTTCTAATATTACTCGTTCGTTCCACTAGTCTATGGTCAAATCTTTCCAGAGATACTGTCACTGTACCTTCTACCTCGCTTCACCTACGTCTACCTTCGCCTTCCTACTCCGATTTTACTGGGGATAACCTATTGTCTAACGTCCTCCGTCCCTTCCCCCACCTTTCCGTCCCCTCACTCCTCGGTGAATTGGGAGTGAAAAGTGGAGATAGAGAATGGGAGGCACAGGAGGTAGTAGAAATAAGGGTCAAGCGGAGAGGGGAGGGGGAAATTTAAGGGGAAGGAAGGAGAGGGAAGGAGAATTAGAGGGGAGAAATAACAAAACAGATAAAATAAAGAGAATATAGTTGTAGAAGGAAAGAGAAGATAGGAATATAAGTCGTTGTAGAAGATTTTAAGATCAAAGTGATTCTTCTCAAGAAGGTAAGGGGAAGTATGTTCTAGGTAGTGGGCAAAAAATTGGGTCTGTTAGACAGAGGGGGTAGAGTACAACGTCGTGTGTGTGGTGTATAAGATAATTAAGTAGGTCATTCCCTGGTAGATGTGGTCACTTCCTTCCGTAAGGGATATCTGTAAGTGAGTGTGTCGTCAGTTTTCTAACACGCATAACTGATGGTCTTTTCTACCCATGACATCCCGTGTTTACTTAATATTCTACGTATAAATAGGGAGACGTTTGTAAATCAACTTAATACCTACCTTTTATGTCTTTGTGTTTTTCAAGGAATTGTGATACTACACCATTGACAACGTGTTTTTTAAAACCATGTTTTATATAATCTAAAAGTTCCTTCCCTCCTCCAAAATCTCATCCTCTGATGTGTCTCCTTTCACAAACGGTAAATAATAAGATCTGTGAGAACATCCCTGGAACACACAATAAAATAAATTAGGAGATCTGTTAAGATGTTTCTTTCAGTAAAAATAAGGATGGTATGTTTACCCTTTGGATCTCTCCAATTCATTAAAGAGGTCCCAGTTTATAGTTCCTTTATCTTTAAATTGACGTCCAGACAACTTGAGGTTCACAGAATGGTGGTCATCTATTGTGACTTAGAAACTTTCGGTACAGAGTACACAGAGACCTGTCGTAATTCGATAGAACACTGATATATGAGTACAAACAGAAGTCAACGAGTCAGTACAGACTGAGAAACACTGGAGTACCTGATACCGGACGGTCCGAGGAGACAGATACCCTGAAAAGTCCGTTCTTATGACCTCACCTAACGGTAAAGGAGGAGGACCCCTAGAAGGGTTGTGTCCCTAACTTGGGTGGAGAGGACCCAGAGGACGTAACCGTCCACCTAAGAAATGGTGACTCGGAGGAGTCTTCGGGGACTACTTATATATGAGGTCTTGGTTGATCACTTGAGAGGTCTCTGTTCTGGTAATTCAGTCGTGGTCCATAATCCTAGACGTGTACTTTTAGGTAGTAGCTCTGGACCTGTGAGTTAAACTTACTCGGGAACTCGTTATTACGTAGAGAGAGGACCACACAAAAGAAATCTACATACCTCTTCTACGGTACCTTAGTCCCTTAGAGAGTACATATAGTCTTAAATAGTACCCCGAGAGTGTCTGAGTCCTCGAGGTCGAGAAGGACAAAGACCACAAGGACAAACAGACGTGGTGGCGACAGTACCCTTTGGTGGAGTGGTACAAGTGTCACTGGAGACTAAGGTCCGAGGTGTGTGGGTACATAAAAGACGACACTTTGAACCGTCAGTATCTAAAGACAAAGAGGAGTCAGGGACGGGGTTTCTACGACCACCTGAAGGAGCGACTCTTCTTCTGGTAGAGGATGGTCCCGATGCTCCGAGTCCAGAAGAAAGAGGTGAAAGACCCTCCACAGTACTGGAAGAAGAGATACTTCCAGATACTGGTAATGTATCGGTAGAGGGCCGGGGAGATGATACAGTGATAGTACCCGTAAGCGAGACACACCCCGACCAGCACTGTCGGACCTACCATCCAAAACAAGTAAGGTAGAGGGTTGACCGAGACTACGAGGGTGACGGTAAAACACCGGGGTCACAGGATCTATTGAAGATGACACTACAAGGTGTCCATAACTCTGAGCGGACGTGACTGTGAAGACAGGACCTCAAGGAACACTAGAGGTTGTCACCCTACGACCTACAGTAGACCAAGGAGGAGGAGGACCAGAGGATGAGTCGGTAGGACCACTACGACTCCAGGGTGAGTCCCTTCCGCTCCTCCTTCCGTCGAAGGTGGACGTGGTGGGTGTAGTAACAGTACAGACACCAGAAGTAAGGTTCGTAGATGGAGATACGGTCCGGGAAGAGAAGGAAGAGGCACCAGGTCCGACATAGGTAGTCGGTGTGCCAGTTCTTGGGGTACGAACGGGTACTAGCCGTGGGACTACTTGGTCCTCTACGTCCGTCGTGAGTTCTCTAATGTGAGTGTAGTCAACCTAACATGTTTCCTTACTGTCACCCATCTAGTGAAACCGGAACAAAAGGTGAACATCTCACCTCTCTCTCGAAGACACAGACGGCACAAGTATAGAGGACCTACCCAACACTGCCAGGAGTATCTTCATTTACGTGTCACTTGGATTCGTTGTATAAGTCTAAAAATCCTTTTACCTATCATAGGAATAAAAACAAAGATTACCAACAAACTTGTGAGGATATTACTATCTTACACAACAGTGTCTTTGTAAGACTTTTCAGGGTGGGAGGAAAGACGGAAGAACCACCTGACAAAGAAGAATCCTACTGTCGTAAAGGGGCCTTCTCGTCAAGACATAAACATAAAACTGGGGAAGTGGATCATGGGGTAAATCCACACTCAGACCCAACAACCTTTGACGGGTCGTGAGACTCGGAATTCGGAAGTTAACTTCTGGGATTCGGTAGTAAATGGTTTCCTACTGGAACTTACTCTGTGGACTCCAGAGAACCGGAGTACTATAAAAGGAGTTGTGTGAACGATCTTAATTATAGACTGGGTTTGGGAGATCGAAATAATATTCTTAGTTTAACTTTTATGACACTCTTTTGTAACATGGTATATAAAATAAATTAAACGTTTGAACTTTAATATACTTACAACAAAAAGAGATATAAAATTATGTCATATTCATTAATATTGTTGACTTTCTAATACATATTTTACGAAGATTCCATATTTTGTGATATAATATAATATACCTTCTTGGTCGGACATGATTATTGAATATGGACCGATATCCACGAAAGGTAGTGTAGTGAAGAAACCTCTACTTTGGTGTAAGAACTTAAATCACAAATAGTAAGGTAACGAATATTTTTGTTAAAATAGTGTATAATTGTATAAGTCATATAACGAAACAAAACGAAAAAACTCTAAATATGTTTACTTTCTAACGTGTCTTATAAGATCTTAAACGAAAAAAAGTGAGTTGTAAGAAAGATTTACAGGTGTAACGAAGCAAACCAATATAAAGTGAGTATACGTGACGACACATTATAAGGTAATATTCTTACAAATAAATCTAACAAAGGTCAAAAATGAGAACCTAAACTTACAAGATGAACAGAAGTCAACAGTACAACTCCTCGATACCTAATTTATGGAACTTTACCTTAACGACTTAATTCTCTAGAAGTTTCTAAGTGAAAATATTTCATCACGGTTTAACAAAAGGTTTCAACATGATGTAATGTACCAGTCGACGTAACGACTCCAACTAAGTGTATGAGGATTAACAATTATAACAACCTGAAGAATTGAAAACGGTTAATTCACTGATTTTTTTACTATACAGTGACGTCAGAAAAAAAAATTTGACCTCCTAAAAAATTTTGTAAATAAATAACGTGGCCCAGAACCAACGACACACACCCTAGAAGGAACTAGAAGTAACGGAACACGTCTTAGAAATCATCGTCGTACATCCTAGATTACTCCTTATCAAGGTATTACTCCTTAACTTGAGTCCGGGGACGTTACCCTCGTACCTTATAATCGGAGATCTGGTGGTCCCTTCAGGATCGAAAAATAAAAATTACATCTTCAAGAATATGTCTCACTTCATTCGGTCTTTCTTTTTGTGGTTATGTCATATGATTGTGTATATACACAACCTTAAATCTTTCTACTATTACTATTGGGACATACGCTCTGTCGTTTTCTCTGTGTCTACACATCTTGCCTGAAAACCTGAGACACCCTCTCCCTCTCCCACCCTACTAAACCCTCTTACCGTAACTTTGTACATATGATAGTACATTCTTTGCTTAACGGTCAAATACAAGTTATGTCCTATGTCCTACGAACCCCGACCACGTGCCCCTACTAAGTCTCTCTACCATACCGCATCCTCCACCCTCCCCCCAAGTCCTAACCCTTGAGTACATGTGGGCACCACCTAAGTACAGTTACATGCCGTTTTGGTTATGTCATAACATTTCATTTTATTTCATTTTTATTTTTAATTTTTTTTCTTCAAGAATATATTGAACGAATGACTAGATAACAGTCACAAACGATATCATGACGGATATAAATAATATTAAGAAGGGTCAAACATCAAACAGAAGAAATAAAAACACAACCCCAATAATTAGAAAGTAAAATCATAACCCAAAATAAAAAATTTTGACGAAGAATGAGTCTCCTGTCTTTATATAAGAACAAAGAAAGTTTCGTACGATTAATATATATTTGAAAAGATAAAGGAACCAGAAAAGTCAAAAGAAGAGTAATTAAAAAGGTAAATAAAACAAAACAAGAGAAACAATCGTCGGAAGGAATTTGAGGACCACTAAGGACCGAAGGACCGATAGATGTAAATTCTCGTTCCGTTATTTTATGATTAACCATGGAGTTACATAACTTCGAAAATCTAAAATGGAATCCCTAAGACCACCTTTAGTCGAGAAATAACCTCCTTTGGGTTCACGGTTATGTGTCTCCAGATAAAAAGATCTCGACAACAAAGACGTTTCTTTTTACAACTAAAGGACAGAAACAGAATCTACGAATTCTCTACTCCTTTCACTACCTAGTCATCGAGATTAAGAATGGACTGGAGGAAGAGAATAAATGTATGAGTTGAAAACTAAAGCACTGGAGGTGACAATCTTCTCCAAAATGACATTCTGTCTGAAGTACAGTGAAAATTGTCAGAGAGTGGAGACAAAGTAGTATAAGTAAAGGGTAAGTCCACGAAATTTTTTCTATCGGAAGAAGAACCCCCAGATAGGTTTCGGTAAGGGTTGGTGAAGGGGGAACAAACAGGGGGAGTACACAAGTAAAAGGGTGTTGGGAATCTTCGGTCTAAACGAGTACACTAGGTCCTTACTTTTAATGTTGTCACACAATCGGTCCCACGAAGACCTTTTCGCAAGAGAAGGGACACATCTCCGTTCTCTGCGTCCTCCTCTTTCTTTACCGAGAGATGGACTAAGGAGTGGAGGTCGGAAAATTTTTTTAAATAAAAATTTAACCTCCTATTAACGAAATGTTACAACACAACCGAAGACCACATGTAGTTGTACTTAGTCGATATTCATATGTATATATAGGAGGGAGACTCGGAGGGGCGAGGGTGAAGGGGGTAGGGTGGGAAGACGCACGTTCACACACGTGATGCAACGAAGTCAGTACAGACTGAGAAACGCTGGGATACCTGGCGTCGTACGGTCAGAGGAGACAGGCACCCTAAGAGGTTCGTTCTCATGACCTCACCCAACGGTAAAGGAGGAGGTCCCGTAGAAGGGTTGGTTCCCTGCCCTAGTCGGACAGAATGTAGGGACGCAATCGTCCGACCGAGGAGTGGTGATCGCGGGGGACCCTTTGGGATGGTGGTAAGATCCAGTAGTGTTTCGTGGCTCGACTCAAGGGACAAAATGTGCCGTTGAAGGGTGATCGGTGGATCAGATGTAAACCACTACATATATACGGTTACGATGACAGTTAAGTGGGGTGGGAGAGGAAGGGTTAGACCCAGGTGTTCGACCAAGAGATGTGGACAGAGAGATAAGGACGGGACTTTTATCCAATTCATGGTAAAAAGATCTAAGGTATATATAGACAACTATATGTTATGAACAAAAAGAGAAGACTGAATGAAAGACAGTATGGAGTGAGATGTACTGTCTGAGATCCAAGTTGGTGTAGTGATGTTTACTGGGTTAAGGTAAAAAATCCGGACTCATTATAAGGTGACACATATATACGTGGTGTAGAAATAGGTAAGTAGACAACTACTTGTAGATCCAACGAAGGCACACGACTGATAACATTTATTATTGGAGGTCGGGACTGTACACTCCTGTGTGTGGTATTACTTCGTACCTCGTAGAACCGAGTCTCCCCTCTCCGGGTCCCGTAGTGTCTGAGTGACGCACAGGACTATAGTGACTTGTCACCCAGGGAGAACCAAGTGATGGAAAGTGAGGACTAAAAAGAATTAATGGAAAAATAGGAGGAGGAAGGAAGAACCGAGGGTAGAGGGAAAGGGGAAGAGGAGATCGAGAAGTGTCGGAGTGTAGAAACTACTAAAACTTCGACCCTACCGGACTCAGGGTTTGTGTCCTGTCAATATTTGGAAATTGACGGAAGTAGTTCAGAAGAGACTTTGTCCTCCCATACTTATTTGTTTCCTCGCTATATGGTGATACAGGTAGGAGAGTTGAGAGAGGAGACAGGAGGAGGGACGACGGTGTATCTGGGACCAGACGTCCAGTGAGAAGACGTTTGGAGGAGGTGCACAAGAATGGAGGGACTTACATTTTGGAATTACATACTCGGACCAAGAAATTGAGATACGACTCACTAGGGACGGACGAGAGGTGGATTACAGGGTGGTGGATTACAGGTCGGAGCAACTCCGAAAGTCCCAAGTACCTCACATACGACAGGGTAAAGTCGAGACCTAGAGACAAGAAGGACGGTCTATGTGTGAAAAGGAGAAGACAGATGATTGTATGAACTTGAAGGGAAGAAAAACCTACAGTAGTGACGAGGTTTCAGAAAGAAGAGAAGGTCAGTACCAATCGACGAGTCGGAAATTTGTAAATTCGTAAGGGGACCATCTCGATAGAGGAGAGACTTCACGTAAATACACAAAGATCCAGACAGAAGGAGTAGTCGGATCTCTTCTCTTCCATACAGAATATAAACATAGAAGTCGTAACTCGTATCTCCACATGGGTTAGACGGAAAATAACGAGAGGATGAGAATTTTTCCTATTGAAAGTCAATACATTTATTCACGACTAGATTTAGTTTGACTGGTGTACCTGGTGTCGGAACAGATTGAGTTACTTTGATACTCGGTACGACACATCCCGGTGGGTACTACCTGTCCAGTCCACCTCTCAAGACTGTCGTACACCAGGTGACTCTTCCTCTACCGTTTGGCGAAGTCATAAGAACGGAACTCTTGATGTTCTTGTCATACTTTTCCGTTTTTCTACCCTGGGACTTTCTACTTGAGGGGTCCAGCCATCCACGGGTTATACGACGACCTCTTCTCACCTCTTTATAGAGGTCTTTCTTACTTCTCTACCTCATTTCCACTTTTGTTGTGGGTCAATACCTACACCGACCACTACCTTCATTTCAGCCTTCGACACTCCTTGTTATAACGAATCCTTGGACCTTAGAATCCAGGTACTTAGTTCCATTCAAGTCAAGTCAAGTGAAGTCAGTGAGTCAGTACAGGCTAAGAAACGCTGAGGTACCTGTCGTCGTGTGGTCCGAAGGGACAGGTAGTAGTTGAGGGTCTCAAATGAATTTGAGTACAGGTAACTCAACCACTACGGTAGGTTGGTAGAGTAGGAGACAGAAGGGGAAGAGGTGGAGGAAAGTCAGAAAGGGTCGTAGTCCCAGAAAAGGTTCCTCAGTCAAGAAAAGTAGTCCACCGGTTTCATAACCTCAAAGTCGGAGTCGTAGACAGGAAGGTTACTTATAAGTCCTA
The DNA here is from genome assembly GCA_006410555.1 of Capra ibex. Lineage (NCBI taxonomy): Eukaryota > Metazoa > Chordata > Mammalia > Artiodactyla > Bovidae > Capra > Capra ibex. The sequence goes on from SJYO01017864.1 coordinate 9,610, forward strand.
TTTAAAGGAAATCCTAACTGACTACCTAGAGGAACGTAAATTCCTTGACAGTTCTCAGAAGAGGTTGTGGTGTCAAGTTTTCGTAGTTAAGAAGTCGCGAGTCGAAAGAAATATCAGGTTGAGAGTGTAGGTATACATTGATGACCTTTTTGGTATCGAAACAGATCTACCTGGAAACAACCGTTACATTACAGAGACGAAAAATTATACGACAGCAGACGACGACGACGATTCAACGAAGTCAGTACAGACTGAGACGTAGGAGTATCTGCCGTCGGGTGGTCCGCGGAGACTAGGACCCTAAGAGGTCCGTTTTTATGACCTCACCCAACGGTAAAGGAAGAGGTTACATACGTGCGTACGATTCAGTGAAGTCAGATCCAACCAGTATTGAAAAGAAGGTCCCTCATTCACAGAAAATTAAAGTACCGACGTCAGTGGTAGACGTCACTAAAACCTCCGGAGGGTTTTATTTCAGACGGTGACAAAGGTGACAAAGGGGTAGATAAACGGTACTTTACTACCCTGACCTACAGTACTAGAATCAAAAGGCTTACAACTCAAAATTCAGTTAAAAAAGTGAGAGGAGAAAGTGAAAATAGTTCTCCGATAAATCAAGAAGAAGTGAAAGACGGTATTCCCACCACAGTAGACGTATAGACTTCAATAACTATAAAGAGGACCTTTAGAACTAAGGTCGAAGACGAATTGGTCAGGTCGTAAAGAGTACTACATGAGACGTATACTCAATTTATTCGTCCCACTGTTATATGTCGGAACTGTATGAGGAAAGGACTAAACCTTGGACAGAACACAAGGTACAGACCAAATTGACAACGAAGAACTGGACGTATGTCTAAAGAGTCCTCCGTCCAGTTCACCAGACCATAATGGTAGAGAACTTCTTAAAAGGTATACGATCAGTTTCCGAAATCACATCAGTTATCTCGTCTTCATCTACGATAAGACTTGATAGAACGAAAAACCTACTAGGTTGTTTACAACCGTTAAACTAGAGACCAAGGAGACGGAAAAGACTTTGGTCGAACTTGTAGACCTTCAAGTGTCAAGTGTATCACGACTTCGGACCGAACCTCTTAAAACCCGTAATGAAATGATCGCACACTCTACTCATGTTAACACACCATCAAACTCGTAAGAAACCGTAACAGTTTCTTGCCCTAACCTTTCCGTTGACTGGAAAAGGTCAGGACGTCGGTGACAACTTAAAAGATTTAAACGACCGTATAACTCACATCGTGAAAGTGTCGTAGTAGAAAATCCTAAACTTTATCGAGTTGTTCTTAAGGTAGTGGAAGTGATCGATACAGGTATCACTACGAAAGGTTCCGGGTGAACTGAAGTGTAAGGTCTTACAGACCGAGATCCACTCACTAGTGTTGTAATACTAGTAGACCCAGTACTTCTAGAAAAAACATGTCAAGAAGACACATAAGAATGGTGGAGAAGAATTATAGAAGATGAAGACAATCTAGGTCTGGTAAAGACAGGAAATGACACGGGTAGAAACGTACTTTACAAGGGAACCCTAGCGATTAAAGGAACTTCTCTAGAGATCAGAAAGGGTAAGATAACAGAAGGAGATAAAGAAAAGCAACTAGTGACTCCTTCCGAAAGAATAGAGAGAAACGATAAGGAACCTTGAGACGTAAGTCTACCCATATAGAAAGAGAAAACGGAAATCACAGAGAAGAAAAGTGTCGATAAACATTCCGGAGAAGTCTGTTGGTAAAACGGAAAGAAAAAGAACCCTTATCAGAACTAGTGACGGAGGATATGTTACAGTGTTTGGAGGTAAGTATCAAGAAGTCCGTCAGACAGATAGTCTAGATTAGGAAACTTAGATAAACAGTAAAGGTGACACATTAGTATTCCCTAAACTAAATCCAGTTTGAATTTACCAGATCACCAAAAGGGACGAAAGAAGTTGAATTCAGACTTAAACCGTTATTCCTCAAGTACTAGACTCGGTGTCAGTCTAGGGTCAGGAGAAAAACAACTGACTTATCTTGAAGAGGTAGAAACCGACGTTTCTTATATTAGTTAGATTAAAGTCATAACTGGTAAACTACTACAGGTTGTGTGTAAGAGAACACAACAACCTTCTCCCACAAACGATACTGGTCACGCAAGAGAACTGTTTTGAGACAATCCGAAACGGGACAAAGTAAGACATGAGGTACCGGTTTAAACGGACAATGAGGACCATAAAGAACTGAAGGATGAAAACGTAAGGTCAGGGGATACTACTTTTCCTGTAGAAAAGACCCACAATCAAGATCTTCCAGAACATCCAGTAGCATCTTGACAAGTTGAAGTCGAAGAAGTCGTAATAACCAACCCCGTATCTGAACCTAATGACACTATAACTTACCAAACGGAACCTTTACTTGTCTCTAGTAAGACAACAAAACTCTAACGTGAAACCTGATAAAACAACTGATACTACCGATGAGGTAAGGAGGATTCCCTAAGAAAGGGTGTCATCATTTATATTACCAGTAGACTCAATTTAAGTGGGTAAGGTCAGGTAAAATCAAACGGCTAAGGATTTTACAGTTACAAGTAAGAACGGTAGAGGACAAACTGGTGAATATTAAACAGAACCAAGTACCTGGATTCTCAGGACTAAGGATACGTTATGACAAGCGATGTCGTAACCTGAAATGAAGGTAGTGGTCAGTGTAGGTGTTGACCCACAACAAAAACGAAACCGAGACAGAGAAGTAAGAAAGACCTCAATAAAGAGGTAACTAGAGGTCATCGCATAACCCATGGATGGTTGGACCCATCCATGTAGAAAGTCACAGTATTGAAAAACGGAAAAGTGTGACAAGGACCCCAAGAGTTCCGTTCTTATGACTTCACCAAACGGTAAGGGAAGAGGTCACCCCGTGCAAAACAGTCTTGAGAGGTGGTACTAGGTAGACAGAACCCACCGGGATGTTCCGTACCGAGTATCGAAGTAACTCAATCTGTTCCAATACCAGGTAAACTAGTCTAACCAATCAAAAGACAGTAACACCAAAAGTCAGACAAACGGAAGACTACCTCTTACTATTCTCCGAGTACCTTCGAAGGATTACCCTCTCTGACTGACTCCCCCCTCTACCCAGAATAAGACTACCCACCTCGGACGAGTCATTTAGAAATTAGGTTAAAAGATAACTACCCACTCCGACACAAGGGAGGGACAATAGTCTGGACTCCGGTTTGATACCACCTCCATTACTTCTATTACCGCTGGAGGAAGTTTGGGGTACGGGTGTGATGATGTGAGTCACGGGCGTTGGGAAGTCGTCCGGTGACGGTTGGGTGTGGGGTGACCTCTAAGGACTTGTGACCACCCGTTCAGACCCAGTCAGAGAACACCCCAGTAACGAGGAAAGAGGACCCAGGACTACGTGTGTTCCAAGACAAAAACGGGAGGTTCTCAGACAAAGGGGTCTGAGACACATTCAAGACCGTCGAGATACTACCCCAATTACCACTGGAGGAGGTTCACCCGAATACGGTATGGGTCCAGATGACGTGGGTCTCGACGACGGGGACATCGTCCGGTGACGATTTAGTCTGGAGGTGTCCTCTGTGAGTTTGTGTCAAGACAGAGTCAGAGACACCCCAGAGACCCAGGACCACGTGTGTTCCATATAAACTCGGGAGACTTTCAGACCGTTCATACCCCAAACTAAGATTTGTACTAAAGGAGGGAGGATGGTAAAACACTCCGAAGAGGAAACGGGAGAGGAAACGAGGTCTCCGATGGTAGAACGACCCGAAAAGACGAGAACCTTCTCCCCATAGAGGAGTGTCAGTGAGGTCGGGGTACGTCGGTAAGTTCTATTTAATCTTCACCAGTTTGTCCTCTACTGTTCTTACTTGTAACTACAAAATCCTTAGTCACTTGATTTTACTGACCTTACCCACTTAAATTGAGTCTACTGGTAATATAGATGATGACACCCTTTCTTAGGGAATCTTCTTTACCTCATCGGAGCATCAGTTGTTTTCTCAGGTTTCACACACGTTAGAGTTTTTACTGACTTACTAAAGACAAGCAAAGGTTCCGTTTGGTAAGTTATAGTGTCATTAGATTCGATACGGGGTTGGTTATTACGACTTCTTCGACTTCAACTTGTCGAGACACTACTGGATGTTCTGGAAGATCTTGATTGTGGGTCGTTTCTACAGGAAAAGTAGTATCCCCTGACCTTACGTTTTCAACCTTCAGTTCTTTATGGTCCTCATTGTTCGTTCAAACCGGAACCTCATGTCTTACTTCGTCCCTTTTCGGATTGTCTCAAAATGCTTCTCTTGTATGACCAGTATCGTTTGTGGGAGAAGGTTGTTGTGTTCTCTTACACACAACCTGTAGTGGTCTACCAGTTATGGTTTTAGTTTAACTAATATAAGAAACGTCGGTTTCTACCTCTTCGAAATATGTCAGTCGTTTTTCTTCCGGTCTTCGACTGACACCGAGTCTAGTATTTTAGAAATAACGGTTTAAGTCTAAATTTAACTTATTTCACCCCTTTTAGTGATCTGGTAAATCCACACTGGATTTAGTTTAGGGAATACTAATGTGTCACTTTCACTGTTTATCTAAGTTCCCTAATCTAGACTATCTGTCTGACGGACTTCTTGATTCCTGTCTCCAAACACCATAACATGTCGTCCGTCACTAGTTCTGGTATAGGTTCTTTTTCTTAACGTTTTTCCGTTTTACAAACAGACTCCTCCGGAATGTTTATCAACACCTTTCTTCTCTGTGATTACGTTTCCTCTTTTCTTTCTATATTGGTAAACTTACGTCTCAAGATTTCTTATCGTTCCTCTCTATTCTTTCGGAAAGAACCACTAGTGACGTTTCTTTATCTCCTTTTGTTATCCTACCCTTCTTGATCTCTAGAGAAATTCTTTTAATCACTATGGTTCCCTTGTAAAGTACGTTTCTACCCGTGTTATCTCCTGTCTCTACCATACCTGGATTGTCTTCGTCCTTTATAATTCTTCTCCACCGTTCTTATGTGTCTTCTTGACATGTTTTTTCCACTGGGTCTATTCGTACAACCACACTAGTGAGTGGGTCTCAGTCTGTAGGACCTTACGTTTCAGTACACCCGGAATCCTTCGTAGAGATGTCTGTTTCGATCACCTCCATTACCTTAAGAACAACTCGATAAAGTTTAGGATTTTCTACGACGACACTTTCACGACGTGAGTTATACGGTCGTTTAAACCTTTCGAGTCGACACATGTGTCCTGACCTTTTCCAATCAAAAGTAAGGTTAGGGTTTCTTTCCATTACGGTTTCTTACAGGTTTGATGGTGTGTTAACGTTAGTAGAGTGTTCGATCGTTTCATTACTAGTTTTAAAAAGTTCGATCCGAAGTTGTCATGTATTTGGTACTTGAAGGTCTACAAGCTCGACCTAAATCTTTCCGTCTCCTTGATCTCTAGTTTAACGGTTGTAGGTAACCTAGTAGTTTTTACGTTCTCTTATGGTCTTTTTGTAGATGAAGACGAAATAACTAATACGGTTTTTGAAACACATCTAGTGTTGTTTCACGTCTTTTAAAAAGTTCTCTATCCTTTTGTTTTGGTGGAATGGAAGGAGGACCCTTTGGACATACGTAAGTTCTTCGTTGTCAATCCTGACCTGTACTTTGTTGTCTGACTAAGGTTTAACCCTTTCCTAATGTAGTTCCGACATATGGCAGTAGGACGAATAAATTGAATATACGTCTCATGTAGTACTTTTACGACCCGACCTACTTCGTGTTCGACCTTAGTTCTAACGACCCTCTTTATCGTTATTGGAGTCTATGCGTCGATTGTGGTGGGAATACCGTCTTGCGCTTCTTCTTGATTTCTCGGAGAACTACTTTCACTTTCTCCTTTCACTTTTTCAACCGAATGTTCAGTTGTGAGTTTTTTGCTTCTAGTACCGTAGGCCAGTGTAGTGAAATACCGTTTATTTATCCCTTTGGTACCTTTGTCACTGTCTGAAATGAAACTCCCCCCCGAGGTTTTAGTGATGTCTACCACTCACGTCGGTACTTTAATTTTCTGCGAGCGAGGAACCTTCCTTTCGATACTCGTTCGATGTGTCGTATAATTTTTCGTCTCTGTAATGAAACGGTTGTTTCCAGGTGGATCAGTTTCGATACCAAAAAGGTCATCAGTACATACCTACACTCTCAACCTGATATTTCTTTCGTCTCGTGACTTCTTAACTACGAGAACTTGACACCACAACCTGTTCTGAGAACTCTCAGGGAACTTGACGTTCCTCTAGTTTGGTCAGTTAGGATTTCCTTTAGTCAGGACTTATAAGTAACCTTCCTGACTACGACTCCGAGTTTGAGGTTATGAAACTGGTAAACTACTCTCCTTGACTGAAGAACCTTTTCTGGGACTACGAATCTTTCTAACTTCCGTACTCCTCTTCCCCTTCTGTCTCCTACTCTACCAACCTACCGTAGTGGTTGAGATACCCGTACTCAAACTCGTTCCAGGTCCTAATCCACTACCTGTCCCTTCGGACCGCACCACGTCAGGTACCCCAGTGTTTCTCAACCTGTGCTGATTTACTGACTTGACTTGACTTGTATCCATCGGTTTATAAAGAGGTCCTTTCGACCGAAATAAGTCCTAGTCGTTTCTTAACGTTAAGTCACGGACGTGGGTGGTAATCGTTATACGTACAGGGGACACCCTTCCCTTTTCTTACATAAATCTCTCTCTTTACTCCGACCTTCAGACGTCATTTGTCTCCAGTACCGAAAAGTAACGAACTCTGGCACGGTCCTTTCTTCTCATCTAAAAGTAGAAGGATAACCCGAGACACTACCAGTGTCGTAAACTTTCGAGGGGAAGACCAGAGAGTTGAGATAAATTGACTTCAAAGACAAATAGTCAGAAATGTGTTTGTAAATAACTTGTAGGCGTTACTCGGTTCATGTCATTCAGGTTTTGTTATTCGGTGCAACGTCAGTTAGAGATTTTGTCTAAATAGCCCCGAAAGGACCACTAGGTTACCAATTCTTAGATGGTCCGTTAAGTCCCCTGTACTTAAGATAGGGACCAGTCCCTTGATTCGAGGGTCCACGGTGTCCCGTTGACTCGGATGTAGACGACTCGGACTATAGAGATCTCGGGTACGAGATGCTGTTCTTCGGACGGCTTACGTTGATCTTTTCGGAGACGTATCGACGTTGTTTATGGGTCACGTCGGTTTTACTCTTTTGTTTTTCATTTTTTTATGTTGTCTAAAATAGTAGGTGTTATCACGAGATTCCTTAGTCGAAACCCAACTTTACACAAATGTTTGTTAATGTACGAAACTCTCCTCTTTATATACTCCATCTTCTATATTTCAAAAAAATAACTTTTGGTTTAGTCTTATTATTACTTAATTAGGTCCATTAAATTAATCAGTGACAATTATTACAATGTCAATCACTGTAGACTGTCAGGTTCTCCACCTATTCTGGATAAGAGAAGGGATCGTAGTTGAGTACGATAGAATTACTCACCAACCAAAAATTTTACCTTATTTCGAGATTTAAACCCTCTTAAGTACAAAAATTTTAGACATGGAGAACACAAACCAACTTCGGTCTCGAAGTCTATCACAAAAAGATTCAAGAACGATTCATCTTTATAAACATTCTTTTCTTGAGTCTAGTAGGACCTTCGGAGTTCATCTCACCCTTTGAGATAGTTTCTTTAGTGTCAAAAATGACACTAACAACAGTAACAAGTCAACGATTCAGTCCAGGTTGAGAAACCCTGGAGTACTTAATATCGTACGGTCCGAGGAGACGGGAGGTGATAGAGGACCTCAAATGAGTTTTGTACAGGTAACTCAATTATTACGACAGTTCGGTAGAGAAGTAGGAGCCGACGGAGGAAGTGGAGACCGGAAGTTAGAAGGGGTCGTAGTCCCAGAAAAGGTTACTCAGCCAACAAGTGTTGTCCACCGGTTTCACAACCTCGAAGTCGAAGTCGTAGTCAGGAAGGTTACTCATAAGTCCCAACTAAAGGAAATCCTACCTGACCAACCTAGAGGAACGACAGGTTCCCTGAGAGTTCTCAGAAGAACTTGTGGCGTGAAGCTTTCGTAGTTAAGATGTCGTGAGTCGGAAAAAATACCAGGTCGACAGTGTAGACATGTACTGATGATCTTTTTGGTATCGAAACTGGTATACCTGGGAACGACCCTTACACTACAGAAACGAAAAATTATGTGACAGATCCAAACAGTATCGAAAGGAAGGTTTCTCTTTCGTAGAAAATTAAAGTACCGACGTCAGTGACAGGTATCCCTAAGACCTCGGGTTCTTTTATTTTAGACAGTGACGAAGCTGAAAAGGGGGAAGATAAACGGTACTTCACTACCCTAGTCTCCGGAACTAGAATAAAAAAACTTACAACCCACAATTTGGCATAAAAAGTGAGAGGAGAAAGTGGAAGTAATTCTCCGAGAAATCAAACAGAAGTGAAAGACGGTACTCTCCCCATAGTAGACGTATAGACTCCAACAATAAAGAGGGCCGTCAGAACTCAGGTCCAACACTAAGTAACTCGGGTGGTTCTAATATTTTGGTGATTAGACTGAGACTGACTAAGTAGTGTTATGTTAAATTTTTTACGTAAAGAACATGATCAGGAACATATTTTCCTTCCTAAAATGACTTATTATTAAGTATACATTTATCATGATCTCGAAATTTTTACCACGTAATCTTAACGTATACCTACTCCTTAATTAGAACCTTAGACCAACTGTTTTATTTTCTGTCTCAAATGTTCCAAACAAAGGTTACAGAATGTATTTGTAAAAGAGTAGATACTACAACAGGTTCAATTCTTGTTAATTAAGAAAAAATTTTTACTTTGACAATTCGGTCAACAGAACACTACGACACTCTGTCTTGACAAGTAACATGACTGTTCTCGTCACTTTGAGTTTCAGTCACCAAGAGTTTTGACACCGGATTCTATTCGTCGCAGTCGCAATTGATTCTTGAACAAACTTTATACCTAAGAGTCCGTGGTGGGTTCTGGGTGGTTTATTTTTTAAGACGAGCCCCCAAAGACTCAAAATTGAAGTGGAGGTCCACTAAGATGACCCGAAACGTCCACCGAGTCACCATTTCTTGTGCGGACGTTATGTCCTCTACTCCCAAGTTAGAGACCCAGTCCTTCTACGAGACCTCTTCCTTTATCATTGGGCAAGATCACAAGAACAGACCCTTTAGGGTACCTGTCTCCTCGGACCACTCGATGTGGGGTACCCTAGAGTTTCTCAGTCTGTACTGATTAGTTGGATGTAATAATAATAAATAATATATATTATATATAAACCTGTACCCCAGCCTGAACTGAATCGCTTATTTGTTGTTGTCGGTCCACTAAGATTATCTACCAGTTCACACACTTAGTGACAAGATACTTTACTTTACCCAGGAAGGATTTTTAGAGTCTTTACAAAGAAAACCTCTCTAAGATAGGAAAGACTAGAACCAGAGGATTAGGAACAACGAGTCGGAGAGTCAGAACAGGTTAAGGAACACTGTGATACTTGACGTCGTGTGGTCCGAAGGGACAGGAGGTAATAAAGGACCTCAAACGAGTTTGAGTACAGGTAACTTAACCACTGAGGTAAGTTGGTGGAGTAGGAGACAGCAGGGGAAGAGGAGGACGGAAGTTAGAAAGGGTCGTAGTCCCAGAAAAGGTTATTCAGTCGAGAAACTTAGTCCACCAGTCTCATAACCTCGAAGTCGTAGTCAAAGTCAAGAAAGTTACTTATAACCCTACTAGGGGACCTCCTCCTTTACCGTTGGGTGAGGTCATAATAACGGACCTTTTAGGGTACCTGTCTCCTCCTAATCCGATATCTCTTCTGAGAGCTCTCAGGAAACCTGATGGTCCTCTAGTTCGGTCAGTTAGGACTTCCTTTAGTTAGGACTTATAAGTAACCTTCCTGACAAGGACTTCGACTTCGAGACTATGAAACCGGTGGACTACACTTCTCGACTAAATAACATTTTCTGGGACTACGACCCCTTTTGACTCCCGTCTTCCTCTTCTCCCGTTGTCTCCTACTCTCCTAATCTCTCGTAGTGACTGAGTTACCTGTACTTAAACTCGTTTGAGACCCTCGATCACCTCCTATGTCCTCGGACCACATGACGTCAGGTACCTCGACGTCTCAACCCGTACTGACTGCCTACCTTGTTGTTTGGATCCTCGTCTTAAAGAACCAGTATAGTATCAAGATCCCCGAAGGGACCATCGAGTCTACCATTTCTTAGACGGACGTTACGTCCTCTGGGTCTAAGCTAAGGACCCAGTCCTTCTAGGGGACCTCTTCCCTTACCGTGGGGTGAGGTCATAAGAACTGATCTCTTGGGGTACCTGTCTCCTCGGACCACCCGATATCAGGTACCCCAGTGTTTCTCAGTCTGTACTGACTCGTTGATCGTGTGTGTGTACTATCAAGATGCGAATCAAAATACTCATTGGAGGTATGATAAAAGGTACACCAACATGGTTGAATATCAGGGTGGTTATCACGTGTTCCCAAGGGGAAAAGAGAGTTAGGACCGGTTGTAAACAATAAACACGAGAAAACCTCACTATCGGTAAGACTGTCGACACTCCACTACAGAGTACCACTAAAACCAAATATAAAGGTACTACTAATTGTTGTAACTCGTAGAAAAGTACACGAGCAATCGGTGGATGTAAAGGAGAAGTCTTTTTGTAGATAATTCAAAATGTCTGAAAAAGTAACTCAACAAACAAAATGACTCTAACTCAACATACTCGACAAATGTATACAAACTATAATTGGGTAATAGTTAAGATAATAAACTTTTATAAAAGAGGACAAGTCATCAACAGAAAAGTAAAATAGTTACTAAAGGAAACGACACGTGTTTCGACAATTCAAATTAATCCAGTCAAGTCGAGTCAAGTCAACGAGCCAGTACAGGTTGAGACGCTAGGGTGTCTGACGTCGTGTAGTCCGAAGAGACAGGTAGTGGTTGAGGACCTCGAATAAGTTTGAGTCTAGGTAACTCAGCCACTACGGTAGGTTGTTAGAGTAGTGAGCAGAAGGAGAAAAGAAGGGGGAAAGTTAGAAAGGGCCGTAGACCCAGAAAAGGTTCCTCAGTCCAGGAGAGTAGTCTACCGCTTTCATAACCTCAAAGTCGAAGTCGTAGTCAGGAAGGTTACTTATAAGTCCTGACTAAAGGAAATACTACCTGACCAAACTAGAGGAACGTTAGGTTCCCTGAGAGTTCTTAGAAGAGGTTGTGGTGTCAAGTTTTTGTAGTCAAGAAACCACGAGTCGAAAGAAATATCAGGTTAAGAGTGTAGACATGTACTGGTGACCTTTTTAGTATCGAAACTGATCTACCTGGAAACAACCGTTGCATTACAGAGACGAAAAATAAAATTAAAATTAAATAAATAAAATTAACCTCAGATTAATGAAATGTTATAACATAATCAAAACGGTATGTAGTTGTACTTAGACGGTACCCAACGACAGATCCAACCAGTATCGAAACGACGGTTCCTCGTTCGCAGAAAATTAAATTACCGACGTCAGTGGTAGGTGTCACTAAAACCTCGGGTTCTTTTATTTTAGACAGTGACAAAGGTAACAAAGGGGTAGACAAACGGTACTTCACCACCCTGAACTACGTACTTCACCATCCTGGAAGTCAAGTCAAGTCAGCGAGTCAGTACAGGCTGAGAAACGGTGGGGTACTTAACGTCGTACGGTCCGGAGGGACAGGTAGTGGTTGAGGACCTCAAGTGGGTCTGAGCGTAGGTAGCTCAGTCACTACGGTAGGTCGGTAGAGTAGGAGCCAGCAGGGGAAGAGGAGGACGGGGGTTAGGGAGGGTCTTGGTCTCAGAAAAGGTTACTCAGTTGAGAAGTGTACTCCACCGGTTTCATGACCTCGAAGTCGAAATCATAATAAGGGAGGTTTCTTTAGGGTCCCGACTAGAGGAAGTCTTACCTGACCAACCTAGAGGAACGTCAGGTTCCCTGAGAGTTCTCAGAAGAGGTTGTGGTGTCAAATTTTCGTAGTCAAGAAGTCACGAGTCGGAAGAAGTGTCAGGTTGAGAGTGTAGGTATGTACTGATGACCTTTTTGGTGTCGGAACTGATCTGCCTGGAATCAGCCGTTTCGTTACAGAGACGAAAACTTATACGATAGATCCAACCAGTATTGAAAAGAAGGTTCCTCATTCGCAGAAAATTAAAGTACCGACGNTTTTTTTATTTCAGACTGTGACAAAGGTGACAAAGGGGTAGATAAAGGGTATTTCACTACCCTGGCCTACGGTACTAGAAGTAAAAGACTTACACCTCGAAATTCGGTTGAAAAAGTGAGAGGAGAAAGTGAAAGTAGTTCTCCGAAAAATCAAGGAGAAGTGAAAGACGGTATTCCTACCACAGTAGACGTATAGACTCAAATAAGTATAAAGAGGGTCGTTAGAACTAAGGTCGAACACAAAGAAGGTCAGGTCGCAAAGAGTACTACATGAGACGTATCTTCAATTTATTCGTCCCACTGTTATATGTCGGAACTACGTGAGGAAAAGGATAAACCTTGGTCAGACAACAAGGTACAGGTCAAGATTGACAACGAAGGACGTATGTCTAAAGAGTTCCCCGTCCAGTCCACAAGACCATAAGGGTAGAGAGCTTCTTAAAAGGTGTCAAATAACACTAGGTGTGTCAGTTTCCGAAACCGTATCAGTTATTTCGTCTTTATCTACAAAAAAGACCTTGAGAGAACGAAAAAGGTACTAGGTCGTCTACAACCGTTAAACTAGAGACCAAGGAGACGGAAAAGATTTTGGTCGAACTTGTAGACCTTCAAGTGCCAAGTGTATAACAACTTCGGACCGAACCTCTTAAAACTCGTAATGAAATGATCACACACTCTATTCACGGTAACAAGCTATCAAACTCGTAAGAAACCGTAACGGAAAGAAACCCTAACCTTACTTTTGACTGGAAGGTCAGGACACCGGTGACGACTCAAAAGGTTTAAACGACCGTATAACTCACGTCGTGAAAGTGTCGTAGTAAAAAGTCCTAAACTTTATCGAGTTGACCTTACGGTAGTGGAGGTGATCGAAACAAACATCACTACGAAAGATTCCGGGTGAACTGAAGTGTGTCGTCCTACAGACCGAGATCTACTCACTAGTGTGGTAGTACTAATAGACCCAGCACTTCTAGAAAAAGCATGCCAAGACACATAAGAACGGTGGAGAAGAATTATAGAAGACGAAGACAATCCAGGTCTAGTAAAGACAGGAAATAACTCGGGTAGAAACGTACTTTACAAGGGAACCATAGTGATTAAAAGAACTTGTCTAGAGATCAGAAAGGGTAAGACAACAAGAGGAGATAAAGAAACGTAACTAGTGACTTCTTCCGAAAGAATAGAGAAGAACGATAAGAAACCTTGAGACGTAAGTCTACGAACATAGAAAGGAAAGAAGGAAACGAAAAGCGAAGAGAAGAAAAGTGTCGATAAACATTCCGGAGGGGTCTGTCGGTAAAATGAAAAAACGTAAAGAAAAGGTACCCCTACCAGAACTAGGGACAGAGGATATGTTACAGTGTTTGGAGTAAGACTTACAACTCAAAATTCGGTTCTAAAGTCCAAGATGAACAAATAAACACGAAAATAAAGGAAATTCTCGACGTAAGTTTTGTTATAACACCGTAAATACACTTTCTCATGGACGGATGCAATATTATATACCAAATGTAAATCCAGAAATTAGGTAAAACTCAAATAAAAACACATAACACACTGCCTTATAAGATTACAGTAAGAAAAGGTACATCGACAAGGCAAAAGGGTCGTGGTTAATAACTTCTCGGACAGAAAGAGGTAACACGAATGAACGGAGGACACAACCTTTAACTAACTGGAATTTACGTAACCAAACAAGGACCGATAGGTACAATAAGGTAACTAGATACACAGACAAAAACACGGTCATGGTAAAGATATAAAAACATCATATGAGACTTCAGTCCTGCGTATTAAGAGCAAGAGTTCTAACATAACCGATTGTCACCAGAAAAAGTGAGGGATGTTTAAAAATTTAATAAAAAAGGTTCAGACACTTTTTATGGTGACCGTAAAACTATCTCTAACGTAACTTAGATCCAACGGAACACCCCATACCAGTTTATCATTAAGAGTTTCTGAATCTTTCAAAAATTGTTGAGGGTAACAAGGGAGCAGGGGTCGTCCTGAGTAAGGTAGAGACGAAGGACACGGGTCAGGTTGTTAAAGAGGGACTCCTACGTGTGAGAAGGGGTCCCAGTACGGGTAATCAGTACACACACTCCCTACCCGTCTCTAGTCCTTCGACACTTCGACGTATCTCTCCTGGAAGGTCTTTCTACATTCTGGAGTTCAGAGAAAACGTAAACCCGAAATCCTTCCACTCTCGGACTTCCAAAGGTGTAGACGGCTATCTAGTCACCATTAATCCAAGAAATTTGTGGATGATCTCCGACCTCTCTTTTTTGTTCACTATCTGAACTACCATGGTTCAAATTTCAACCTCCTCTCGGAACCCTTCATTGACCCCACTTATACGAAAGTTTTATTAACGAAGACAAACGTACATTTTGCGTAATTCAAATCATTCGTGCATATCTAGACTGGAACACTCTGTCCCTTGTCTTCTATTCCTTTAAGTCAAATTTTTAGAGGTGTATCAGTCAACGGGTGAATGATGTAATTGAACTGTTATAAACGTCTCGTACACGACACAGTCTCAACGACAAGGTTTAATGTTACATCCCTTATCTCCTCCCTTCGACTTTTTTTTTTTTTTTTTCTTGCTACCATTTGGATATTGTCTCCAGTCAAGTCAAGTCAAGTCAGCGAGTCAGCAGAGACTGAGAAACGCTGGGGTACCTGACATCGTGTGGTCCGAAGGGACAGGTAGTGGTTGAGGGCCTCTCCTCCATTGTCCCCATTTAGGTTTTATAATATTATAATATTCTAAATAATATTCTAGACTTGTTGTCTCCATTTAAGTTTTATAATATTCTTAAGTCTCTTTACCCTTAAACAAGACGTACCCTCTTTACCACTGTCGTCTCTGTCTCTCCCACTACTCATTCACCCCGAAAACGTTCGAAAGCCTCCATACTTGTCTTAAGGTCCTTTATTTGGACCTTTGTTTTTTTTATACACCGTATAAATTCTGATATTAGGTAATTTCTTGATCACCGAGTCGTCTCCGTGTCTACGACTGAACTTTGTGTCTTCCTCCAATGCAAGATATCGGTCCATACTGCACGATTTCAACGTACGTGTGCACATAAACAAAGATGGGACTGAACTGGGTGTTTCGTAACCTAGGTGTTTCGGATTTTCCGGGACCACCTTAGTGATGTTCTCATCTATACTCTCCCCTGTCACTAGTCTAGTCACAAATCTTTCCAGAGTACCTGTTCGATACATCTTCCATCTGACCTCACTTTCTTCTACTTTCACTTTTTATTCTTCCGTCACTAGAGATTGCCTATTACCTTACCCCCTCCAGCCCCACCCTCGATTCACCTTCGTCCCCGACCCCTCCCACGAATGGGAGTGGACAGTGGAGACAGAGATTGGGACTCAGGACAAAGTAGAATTCAGGGTAAGTGGAGGGGGGTGGGGGGGGGGNAAGTGGAGGGGGGGGGGGGGGGGGCGTGACGGGTGTAGTGGAGAGGTAAAGAGAAGATCAGGAGGTAAAAGGAGAGAACATTAAAGGAAGGAGGGAAATTAAGAAATACATAAAGGTAAAGAAAGGTTGTAAGAGAAGGAGAAGATGGGAACCTAAGTTATAGTAGAAGATTTTGACGACAAGAAAGTCTTCTTGAGATTCAGATTATATAAGTAGATAAAGAAGTGATTACAACAATGGGGATACGGAGAACAGAGGTAGATACTGGACCCCTCGAAGTGGTTCATTCCCCGGTGGATGACACCTCCTACCTTTCTTTACCTTAAGGGTCCACAGGTCGACACTGGCCTCCGATAAGACGTACCTAGACGTGTGTGTCATCAAAAGTGGGTGAGTCGTCAATTGTAGTCCATAAATAATTCATGATTGATACTCGTTGTCTCTTTCGTTCCCGTAGGGGTGAGGTCATGAGAACGGACCTTTTAGGTACCTACCTTCTCGGACCTTCCGACGTCAGGTACCCCATCGATTCTCAGCCTGTCTGACTCACTGAAGTGAAAGGGAAAAGTGAAAGTACGTAACCTCTTCTTTTACCGTTGGGTGAGGTCACAAGAACGGACCTCTTAGGGTCCCTGCCCCCTCGGACCACCCGACGGCAGATACCCCAGCGTGTCTCAGCCTGTACTGTTCGTTGAATCGTCGTCGTCGTCGTTGATACTCGTTCGGGGTTCCTTCCCGTGTCTTCCCATGTTTATTTAACACTGAGTTCTGGATACAGACATCGTGTAATACTTAACCTCTCCTTTTCCCCCTGTGTACTCTTCAAGCAATTGTAATACTACACAATTGATAACGTACTTTTTACTAACCATATTTTTAGTATATCTCCGACCTTCTTCCCTTCTAGAAATCTCATCCTCTTATGTGTCTCCTCTCACTAATGTTAAATTATAAGGTCTGTGACAAGATCCTTGGAGTACACAATGAAATGAATTAGAGGATCTGGTCGTCAGGGGTTAGAGAATCCGTAGTCCCTAGACATAAACCTTCTGTTATTAGGGGTCTGGCCCTTCTTCCTCTACCAAAGACCTACTGAGTCCGTGTAGTGTAGATAACATGAAAGATAAAGATTAACCTCCGACGACGACTAGACTGTCCTCCTTGGCTAGGTATCGGACCTCCAACCCCTGGGGACGGGATCTGATAAAGATGATTCTTTTGTTAAGGATATCTTCACCCTTGACTCTAAGTCTCTCTAGTTCGTTGTTCGAGTTCCGGTTTAGAGTTCCTTTATCTCCGACACTTTAAACTGACGTCCAGAAAACGTGGGGTTCACAGAAGGGTGGTCGTATAAAGTGACTTAGAAACTTTCCGTTCAATGCACACAGTGACCCACCGAGATTCTATAGAGTTCTTGCATATAAGGTCGTGATTGATCACTTGAGAGGTCTCTGTTCCGGTACATTAGTCGTGAACCATAATGTTAGACGCGTATTCGTAGGTAATAGGTCTGGTCCTCTTATTTTCGTGATTTTCCTGTCCATTGTTAAAGTGCGTAGAGAGAGAGACCACACAAAGGAAATCCACATACCTCTTCTGTGGTGCCGTAGTCCCTTGGAGTGTACCCACAGTCTTAAACAGAAGGACCCCGAGAGGGTCTGAGTCCTCGAGGTCGAGAAGAACAAAGACGACAAGGACGAACAGATGTGGTGGTGAGAGTACCCTTTGGAGGAGTAGTACCAGTGTCACTGGAAACTAAGGGCCGAGGTTTGTGGGTACATAAAAGACGAGGCCTTGAACCGACACAATCTCGAGTCAAAGAGGAGTCAGTGACGGGGCTTCTACGACCGCCTGAAGGAGAGATTCTTCTTCTGGTAGAGGATGGTCCCGACGTACCGGGTCTAGAAGAAGAAGGTGAAAGACCCTCCACGGTACCAGAAGAAGGAGAGTCACTACCGGATACTGGCGGAACAACGGTAGAGGGCCGGGGAAGTGATACAGTGGTAGTACTTGTGAGTCCAGACACACCCCAATCACCACCGATCGACCCACCCTCCGAAGTAGGTAAGGTAAAGGGTTGACCGAGACTACGAGGGTGACGGAAAGACACCGAGGTTGTGGGATCTATTGAAGATGACACTACAAGGTGTTCACGACTCTGGGCGGACGTGCCTGTGGAGGGAGGACCTCAAGGAATAGTAAAGGTTGTCGCCCCACGACCAGGAGTAGACCAAGGAGGAGGAGGACCAGAGGATGAGTCGGTAGGACCACTACGACTCCAGGGTGAGTCCCGTCCGCTCCTCCTTTCGTCGAAGGTGGACGTGGTGGGTGTAGCAACACTACAGATACCACAAACAGGGTTCGTAAATGGAGATACGGGCCGGGAAGTGGAGGAAGAGGTACCTGTTCCGACACAGGTAATCGGTTTGCTAGTACTGGGGGTACGAGTTGGGGTACTAGATGTGGGACTCCTTGGGCCTCTACGTCCGTCGTCACTTCTCTAATCCCTCCACGGCCGACCGAATGTCTTTCCTCACTGTCGCCCACCCAGTGAAACCGAAAGAAAAGGTAAATATTCCATCTCTCTCTCAACGATATACGGAGAAGTATCGAAACCTTTACAACACTTCAAGTAGAATCTTGAAATTTTAAAACTTTAATTCGTTGAGTCTAAAAATCCTTTTTCCTATTGTAGGAATAATAAAAACACACTTCCAACTAAACTTGTAAGGATACTGTTATTCTATACAAGAGAACCTTTCGGTGTGGGAGGAAAGAGAGAAAACCTGTCAAAGGAGAATCCTACTGTCGTAAAGGGGTCTTCTCTTCAGGACAAAAGACGTAAAACTGGAGAAACGGGTTATTAGGAAAACAAGAAACAAGTCTTACTATGTCGCGTCTTGAACCTCTGAATCGGGATTGGACCCTCAGAGACTGGGTGATAAATGGTACGATCATTGGACCTTACCAGGTGGACCAGAGAGACCCTCGGTACTTAAGAAGGAGGGGTTCGATCGTATTTCGTTATAGACAGAGTAATTAGAGTGAAAACAATTTCTAAGTTTATTTTTTACACGTTCTGTATAAAACATTTAGTATCTTGGATACATTCCTAATAAAAATACCAATAATAAGACTTTGACAAGGAATAGTCAACTCGTCACAAAACCTTCATCCCGTCGAGAAGGAGTCACGTCACTCCCTCCACACCTCTCCCACTCCCGACCTGAGGTCTCCCCGGCACGTTGTACTGGTTCCCACGATAACTCTAATCTCTCACTGTAGTTGACTCCCGAACCAGACGTTCTGAGACTGACGAATGTCGATGATGGGGTAGGTGGGGTTAGAAGTCTGAGTTGTGAAAAACGTTGTCCTTACCCTTCTAAGTGAGTGAAGGAGTAAGTAATTAAACATAAACATTTATAAGGTCGTAGGTAAACCCTGAATTCCGTAATGAAATAGGTATCTTTCACGAGATACTTCCAGACAACTAATAGATAGAGAGATATGTGAGGATAAGGGGAAGAAGAAAGGGAGACAGGGAGGGATGTACTAAAGACGGTCAAATCGGAAGGATATAGGTAGACTCGGAAAAGGGGGTTAAGTGACCACACGGAACGAAGGAAAAACGAACCTGAAAGTATGGTGTGTGGACAGCACAGAAAGGACGTGATAGTTTGACCCCGAAACCCCAGTCCAATAATCTCAACTTCTCTTCTTTATCGAATACCAATCTCAACGTTCCCCGATACTTGGGTTATTTAAATTTATTTTTCTTCGGCAAATAAAATTACTACATTTCGACAGTGACTTTATTCCACTTCAGTCCATAATACCCTTATTTGTTGACAGTTCTGACTGTGTCGACCAGGAGGAGGGGGGAGGGAGGTAAGTGGTAAGGGACGGATACGTCAGTGGACATATACCGAGTTTGTCCTCGGAGAGGGGTTTTTTGACTTGAAAAGAAAGACGAAAGTGTTAGTCGATCGAGTCAGAGAGACCTAAGTTCAAGGTTTCAGAAAACAACTCCAACCTGGTACATAGGGTTCACCGACTCCTTGCATCCCCAGTACACTACATTCGGGTGGGGAACTCGTCCCTAACACCCACTCCCAACAGGGGCTCTTCCTCGAACACCCACGGTTGAGGGGGTTTCGTACAGATAGTACTTTCCTTGTTCGTTGTACGGAGAATGTACCGTGGTAGGTTCTTTGAACAGTAATCAATACAGATCTGTACATACGAAAATAAGTAAGTAGTCTATTCATAAATGACAGATGTTAAAGAGGAAGACAAGATGAAACAAGAGAAACGGGGGATCCAGAAACCCCTTTCGAGGGCTCAAACAAAACCGATTTGGTTAATTTCCTTCCTGTCCTCGGACTCCTTCATCCCGTAAGATCCTCCTGTCCACCGACGCCGACACCGTCACCGTCCCCGACCGGGTCCTCCTCGGTAGTCGTTAAAGACTCTCTCGACCTTACCTCTCCCTCGATGCCCGTCCTCCTCCGTCGACCTGCGGGTCTCTGTTACTACGCTGCAGACGGACGGCCCTAGAGGTGGGGACCGGCACAGAAGATTGACGTAACTGTGACCATGTGTGGTTCATGTTCCGTCTCCCACGGGTACGTTTGGTTTTCACAAAAGACAAAAGAACAACTTAAATTTTTGTTGTTATTTTGACTGATTTCCACGAACAATATTAATGACACAAGTACGTTGAGATTTAGTACAGTCGTGATTTTGTCAGGAAGGACAGTCTACCCAACAAGGATGGTGGGATGAGGAGTATTTGGGACACACAAACACCCACATACACACGTACGCACACACACACACACGTGCGTGCACGCACACACACACGTACACACACACACTCTGTTTGTCTACCCCAGGACTCTTAGACCCCCATTTAATCTTAATCTCTCCCTTCTAGTTTCCATAATACTTCTCCTCACAATTCACCAACTTTCTCCACTAGTGTATATGAAGACCTGAGAAGTTCCCACAGTTATTTCGTCCGTTTCCGAACCCACTCCCTTTTCCAACTCAACCTCGGACAGAGGGTACTGTCTCTTACACGGGGTTCTAGGGGACATGTCGAGAGGGTTCTTAGACTTGTACCAGGGTACCGGAAACCAAACTGGTCGTCGTACTTGAACTACATCCTCTATCTACCCGAGGTCCAATCTGTAAATGTTGACCGGAGGATAAATGTAAAGTACCCCATGTTTCTTCACCCGAAGTCCGACCTATGAATTTTGACAATCGTAAAAGACTCTGTTATCTATCCACCCGAGGTCAATTCCGTAAATGTTAGTCGGAAGATAAACGGGAGGTTTTCCCTTCATTGTTGTCTTTGTCCCATATTATCCGTAAACAGAGAACATATATAGAATTCCATTATTAGTACCGTTACCAGTTCCAATTATCGACGCCGTTCCTGTTTCTTCCCTTTTGGAACAAACTCACTTGCTAATTCCCTAGACGAAGGAGGGAGAAAACCCTGTTCTCTCTGTGATGTGTACGTGTCTTTCTGAGGAACACCCAATTTTCAGTCCCCTATTGTGGTCTGGTACTACTCAGAACGAAGAGGGTCTTCGGAAGTGAAACTCTAGGCGGAGCCGACTCCACACGTACCCGTGGGGTTCCCTCCCAGGATCTCACCCAGTCCACACCCTTTTCTTCGGTCTATTAACCGGACTCAAGTCAAGTCAAGAAAACGAGTCAGGTCGAGGTGGGGTGTCGGACGTCATGTGATCCGAAGGGACAGGTAGTGGTTGAGGACTTAGAACGAGTTTGAGTACGGGTAACTCAACCACTATGGTAGGTTGGTGGAGTAGGAGACAGCAAAGAAAGAGGACGGAAGTTAGAAAGGGTGTAGTCCCAGAAAAGTTTACTCAGTCAAGAAACGTAATCCACGATGGTTACTTATAAGTCCTGACTAGAGGAAATCCTAACTGATCAACCTAGAGGAACGTCAGGTTCTCTGAGAGTTCTCAGGAGAAGTTGTGATATCAAGTTTTCGTAGTTTAGAAGTCGTGAGTCGAGAGAAATACCAGGTTGAGAGTGTAGGTACACACTGATGACCTTTTTGGTATCAAAACTGATCTACCTGTAAAAAATCGTTTTATTACAGAGACAAAAAATAATACGACAAATCTAAACATAAACAAAAAGAAGGTTCCTCGTTCTCAGAAAATTAAAGTACCGACATCAGTCGTAGACGTTACTAAAACCTCGGGTCCTTTTATTTCAGACAGTGACAAAAGCAACAAAGGGGTAGATAAACGGTACTTCATTGCCTTGGTCTACGGTACTAGATCAAAAGACTTACCACTCAAAAATCGGTCGAAAAAGTGAGAGAGGAAAGTGGAAAGAAAGCGAGTAATTCTCCGAGAAATCAAGGAGAAGTGACAGACGGTATTCCCACCACAGTAGACACATAGACTCCAATAGCTATAAAGAGGGTCGTTAGAACTAAGGTCGGACAAGAAGTAGGTCGGGTCGTAAAGTGTACTATACGAGACGCATCTTCGATTTATTCATTCCACTGCTATATGTCGGAACTGCATGAGGAAATGGTTAGACCTTGGTCCTTATGTTTGTGGACCTTCTTGACTGAATATATTTACTGAATTAGCGGAGAAAGGAGACGAGGAGGAGGGATCTCCACTACGGGTGTGGGAAAGAGAGATCCACACGTGGAGACGGAATGAAGATAGAATTGATTTATTTGGTAAAGAGACCCACGAGAGGGTGGATAACACGACAGAGATTATTATTTGAACATAGAGGTAACTGTTAAAGACGGAAGTACTATTTACGTATAAAGGGACCCCCGTTTCTAGGTCCCTTTTATCGACGATCGGAGATCGGGAACCACCAGACCACCAATCGTAAGGACCAAGAGTAGGTCCAATGGGTCCAGGTTAATGTCCCGACCCTTAATTCTAGAGTGAAGTGTGGTAGCGAGTGTCGGCGGAACGACTCTGGCTTGACTGTCTCGGCGGTGTTGCTGGTCCTCTGGACGATGAAACGCGACCCTTGAGAGTACCTCTTTCCTGCATAACAAAGGGACAGAGTAGGAGGGGTGTAGTTGCGGTCTGTCCTCCCCGACCTTTCTTCTTCTTTCTTCACACTTCCTGTGAACCAGTTGGTGAACATTTTCTTACTTTGATCTAGTGAAAGATTGTGGTGTGTGTTTTTATTTGAGTTTTACCTAGTTTCTAGATTTGCATTCTGGTCTTTGATCTTTTGAGGATCTCCTCTTGTACCCGTTTTGTGAGAGTCTGTATTTAGTGTCGTCCTAGGAGATACTAGGTGTAGGGTCTTATGACCTTTATTTTCGTTTTTATTTGTTTACCCTAGATTAATTTTAATTTTCGAAGACGTGTTGTTTCCTTTGATCTTCATTCCACTTTTCTGGTGGAAGTCTTACCCTCTTTTATTATCGTTTACTTCGTTGACTGTTTGTTGATTAGAGTTTTTATATGTTCGTTGAATACGTCGAGTTAAGGTCTTTTTATTTGCTGGGTCAGTTTTTTACTCGGTTTCTTGATTTATCCGTAAAGAGGTTTCTTCTGTATGTCTACCGATTGTTTGTGTACTTTTCTACGAGTTGTAGTGAGTAATAGTCTCTTTACGTTTAGTTCTGGTGTTACTCCATGGTAAAGTGCGGTCAGTCTTACCGACGCTAGGTTTTCAGATGTTCGTTATTTACGACCTCTCCTACACCTCTTTTCCCTTGGGAGAATGTGACAACCACCCTTACGTTTGATCATGTCGGTGAGACCTCTTGTCACACCTCTAAGGATTTTTTTAACGTTTATCTTGACGGAATACTGGGTCGTTAGGGTGATGACCCGTATGTGTGACTTCTTTGGTCTTAACTTTCTCTGTGTACATGGGGTTACAAGTAACGTCGTGACAAATATTATCGGTCCTGTACCTTTGTTGGATCTACAGGTAGTCGTCTACTTACCTATTCTTTCGACACCATGTATATGTGTTACCTCATAATGAGTCGGTAATTTTTCTCATGTAAACTCAGTCAAGATTACTCTACCTACTTTGACCTCGGATAATATGTCTCACTTCATTCGATCTTTCTTTTTGTGATTATGTCATATGACTGTGTATATATACCTTAAATCTTTCTACCGTTACTAGTGGGACATACGTTCTGTCGTTTTCTCTGTGTCTACATATCTTGTCTGAAAACCTGAGACTCCCTCTCCCTCTCCCACCCTACCAAACCCTCTTACCGTAACTTTGTACATATGATAGTACATTCTTTGCTTCACGGTCAGATACAAGGTATGTCCTATGTCCTACGAACCCCGACCACGTGGCCCTACTAGGTCTCTCTACTATACCCCACCCTCCACCCTCCCCCTAAGTCCTAACCCTCGAGCATATGTGGGCACCGTCTAAGTACAGTTACATACCGTTTTGGTTATGTCATAACATTTCATTTTATTTCATTTTTATTTTAAACTTTTTCTTCACACTTCCTGTCTATTCGTTACTTTCATGTTTATTCATTTATTCTATTAAAGTACCTTATTTTCGAAACTTCCTTTACGAAACCCCATGACACTGACCATCCTACCCGTCGTAATATTTTACACCAGTCCTTTCGTGAGAGACTCCTCCCCTATAAACTCGTTTCTGGACCTGTTTCTCTTCCTCTGTCAGTCTGTTTCCGGGTGCACTACCCGTGCATAAGGTCTTTATCGTTTACGTTTCCAGGACTCCATTCTTACTTCAACCACGGGTTTTCTCTTTCTTTCTCCAGTCGTATTGACCTTACACTACTTGTTTCTCCGAGAACCCTCCTCCGCTTCAGACTCCACAACACAATCAATAGATGGCGACGTCGATTTTTGTTTCATACAAAATAGAGAGTATCCCAGACGCCCGGTCCTTAAGACTGTCCCGTACCACCTTTGTCGAGTAGAGACGAAGAGCTTCAGAACTTGGAGTTGACCTTCTGAGTTCCGGTCCCTGCCTTACCGAACGTCAAAGTAAGAGAGTGTAACAGGTTGACAACTCCAACCACAACCGACCTACGTATCGACTCCGATGACTGCTCAGAGAAGTACACCGGACCCCGATGACAGCGTGGTCGTCATCGTCGATAACGATTCAGTGAAGTCAGCACAGGCTGAGACGCTGGGGTATCTACCGTCGGGTGATCCGAGGAGGCAGGGAGCTAAGAGGTCCGTTCTTATGACCTCACCCAACGGTAAAGGAAGAGGTCGCGTACTTTCATTTTTCACTTTCACTTCAGCGAGGCTGAGAATCGCTGGGGTACCTGAAGTCGGAAGGTCCAAGAAGGCGGGCTCCCTAAAAGGTCTGTTCTCATAACCTCACCCCACGGTAACGGAAGAGACAGTGTCGTACCATCGAAGGTTTCCTGTTCACAGGATTCTCTCTCTCTCTTGGTACACCCTCGAGTTAAGAAAAATGTAGATTGGAGTCTTTAGTGCGTCGTAGTGAAGGTGGTGTAAGATAATCTGTCTCACTTGTTAGTTCCTTCCCCTTAATCTGAGGTAAAAAACTTACTCCTTATAGTTTACTAAACACCCGTATGGAAATTTAATGGTCGTTAACCTATCCTTAGTCTAGTACTTTCTCAAAATTAAAATAAGATTGACGTTCCTTTCATAATCCTCCCAAACCCACATCTTTCCTCACCACCGTGATATTTTAAATGTAAAATTCATCCGTTATAACCAAAGACCCGTCTCCTACCACTGTCCCAGTTTGGACCACCTCACCTAATTCTTGAACTGAACCTAAGTTTAAGTTCAAGGATGTGATTAGTCGACAAGTAAAGTCAGTGGGTCAACACGGGCTGAGAAACGCTAAGGTACCTCCGGAGGGACAGGTAGTGGTTGGGGACCTCAAACGAGTTTGAGTACAGGTAGCTCAGTCACTACGGTAGGTTGGTAGAGTAGGAGACAGTAGAACCCGTTTAGCGGGTTGTGACCTCCCATCCTCCTGGGAAAACGCAAATATACCTAAATGGATCTCAAAAAGGAAGGCGTCTGGACGTTCCCGTACAAACAAAGTACGAAGAGGAAACAGTCTACCGACAAAAACAAGTGATGATATTGGGATGGTGGTCGCGTCCGGGACCTAACACTTCTGAGAGGTATTTAAAACCAGTTTTTGTATTTGTTTATTTATCATGACATTTGGGGAGTAATCAGGACCTTCTACCATACGTAGTCGGGTTAGTCGAAAGTCATTAATCCTCTTCGCAGTCCCCTCGTGGACCGAGGTAGAGAAGACCCTATTAGGACACCGGTGCGACCTACACTCCGGACTAAGGTAGTAGTGACGGGTCTACCTGTGTTTCCTTCGCTTCTCGACGGGATCGGGTCTCGGGTCATGTTCACCGTCTGGGTCCCGTCGGGTGAGACTACAGTTCAGTACAACGTAAGTACTCTGAACACGGGAGGTCCCTACCCCTTCTCGTCTCTTCCCAGAGTAAAGAGGGGTACTGGTAGAGTCTTCTGACTTAATCCCCACATCCCACCCTTCTCCCCTCTCTCTCTCGTCGGGAGTGAATCGTGTCTCCCGAGACCGATCGCCTAACAGACGGGAACTGTAACCTACGACTGTGGACGGTGGAGGTCACGACGGTTCTGTGACCCTGGTAACTGGGGGTTCCAGTATTGGTGTGGTCTTCGACTCCTCCGACACTGACCCCACCCCACCCTGTCCGTCCCTATTTTGGACATGTCAGAAAGTACAGTAGTAAACGTAAAAACTCGGAAGAATTAATATTCACGGGGTCCGTCTCTGATAACGTAAGTTGCCCCACAGATTTAAGGATGTCGAAAGTCCGTAAGTAAGAAAGGCCTTCATAACTCTACGGTCCTCCGTTTTTACCTGCGGAGTCCGGGAAAGACCACCGTCGACGCGTCGGTTGTGAGAGTCCGAGGCCCTGCGGAGGCGACGGGCGAAACGAGGTCTGACCGAAAGTAGGGTGCACGTCACCGGTGGGATCTCCACCCCCCACCCCTACCCTTACCCTCGTCGGTCCCGCCGGACAGTCGTGAGGGAGGTCCGGGAGAACCCCCCTGGAAGAGTTCGGACTCCGGGGGAGGGTCGGACACCCTCCTCCGATAGAGTAGTCCAGAGTGGGTTTGAACCCTCTCAGTCTGGGTCCACCTCTCGGGAAGGCCCGAGGTTCTAACACGGACGAGAAAGGAGACAGGGGGTTGTTATTTCGATTCCAGAGTCTGTCGGCTTGGACGGAGTGTCGCCACAATACTCTTGAGTCAAGGACTCGGTCCCCCTCGTCCTTCCGATCCTCTCAGTCTGGGTCCATCTCTCGGGAAGGACCGAGGTTCTAATGCGGACGAGAAAGGAGACAGGGGGTCGTTATTTCGATTCCAGAGTCCGCCGGTTTGGACGGAGCGTCACCACCACGTTCTTGAGTCGCTCTTGAGTGTCTCTTACCCGGCCGCCTGTCGTTCTTGTTACCTAGTGGGACTTGCTCGACGTCAAGGACAATGACCTTGGGGTGGAGGTCCGGACAATGGGTTGGTCACCGTCACAGGAGACCGAGAATACGGGGTGTCTTGGACTCCACATTCTGTTTACCCGAGGTCCACACCATAAATGTTACCCGGAAGACAAGTGTAGAGGACCTCACTCTTCTTCTCTCGAGGTCCGGGGGTAAATGTAAAGACCTTCGTTCTCTGTTTGTCCGAGGTTCTGATGTGTAAATAATGATCTGAGGACGATATAAAACTCTAGATATGGAACTATGTTTTTGGTCGTTGTCCTTATCCCATTTATTGACCTGTGACCCGTAAAAATACCGTCCTTTTCCCACCCTGATTTGGGAAAATTTTCTAATTTCCAGTGTGTGAAGGGTAGGAACCCCGTTCCTTCTGTGACACGAACGAGGTTTCAGAAGTACCTAAGTTTTTCCATCCCCTACGGTCCGGTATTATTCAGAACGATGGGGGTGGGTATTCGGAAAAGACACTCTAGGTAGAGGTGACTCCCCCCGCACACGTGGGTCTCCTCTCCGGGTCTCCGTTTAATCAATACCCTAGTTTTGATGTGTTGACCGGTGTTTCTTCTGTCTGGGCTTTCTGACCGGGGAATTTCTCCTGAATTTCAAAGAGACTCAAGCGGACACGTAGAAAGGTGTACATGAATAGAAAAGTTGTTTGAAAAATGAAATGAGAAATGGAAGACGGAGGAACGGACTTAAACAAGAGTTGTTCCGTCCGTTCTTACTTCCTGAGTCCGGGAGTGGCGATCGGGGACACCAGGTCACCAATCCTGAGGGTTAGGGTCTTTGCTTCTGGAACGAAGGTCGATGACGAGTGACGACGAACGACGTTCGACGGCGAATGACTCCGGACGGAGGCTCTAGTTTGGAAGAGTGAGGAGTGCAACGAGCACGTGTCGTCTTTCGGGTCCCGGGAGGAGGGGACGGGGTCCGGGACGGGAACCCTCAAAGGACAGACTACCTCCTCCGTGTCACGTTGAGAGTGCACTCCAGTCCCGTCCTCCCTCCTCTTCCCTCCACGTGACCGGGAGTCAACTGGGAGTAGGGATCGGACCTGGACGTATAGATATCACGAGTGGTCCTGGCGAGGACGGAGGATTTATAGGGACGGGAAACGACTATAATGGTCGACTAGTCTCTCCAATCCGTCGCCCCCACCGTACCACCCGAGGTTTCGGTCGAACGGTTCCAGGGTGTCACTCAAAAAGGACCAAAGTGATTTTTGTCTTGTAAGTCTCGACGGAGAGAGTCCCCTCAGGAGTCGAGATGTCGTGTGTGTATATGTGGTCGTGTGTGTACGTGTGGGGTCGGACGGGGCCGGAGTTCGTGTCGGACGCCGGTGTCGGTCAGGGAATCCGGGGGCCGTCCGGAGTCACAAGGACAATATTATTGTCTCGGTTCCCGGAGTAAGGGTCCTTAGGGACCCTGGTCCGGGACTCAGAACCGGTGGTGTCACAGAGGAGCCCCCAGTGACCTCGACTCTTCTATTTGTCGAGGTTAGTCTGGACACCGGTTGTCAAGGTTGTCCGGGCCGTCTACCAAGGACACTTTCACCAACGTCTTAGAGCTCCAAAGCTCTCCCGGTCTCCTCCCGTCCTTCTTTCCTAGAACCCTCAGAGTCGACTTTCTACGGTCCTGCCCTTACGAGGGAGTACCAGTTCCTAGACCCCCAGTCGGACCGTCCCGGTCCCGGTGTCGTAGGTGACGGGGTCCCGACCGGACCGGGTCCTCGGTGTTGTGGGGACTGGGCTGAGTGGTCCAGAATTTCCCACATGTCGTGTTTAGGTGGGGACTGGGTTCTCGACACTGTTCTCTCCGGTGTCTACACAGGGAAGGTGTTTATGGACAAGTCCTGGACGGTCGGTCACCCAATCCACGACTCCGATGTCACTCGTTGTGTTCTCCGTGCACAGAAGAGACACACGGACGGAGAGTCTTTGGATCTAAGTTCGTGACTTTATGTACACATTAGTGTTTCTACGATTCGAGATCCTTTCCTCGACATTCTCGATCCTAGTCCTTTTGGACTGAAGGGCTCAGTACCGGTCACCCACCCCTGACCTTCCACTCGTCCTTGGTGGTCCGTGTTTCCCTTTCCCCGGAAACACAACTCTGGGAAACACCGTCCTCCGGACAGAGACCTCGGCTTCAGTCCCCAACACCCTCCCCACCAATCTCCTGTCTCCTTGTTTCTCTTCTCTACCCCGAGATCTCTCCTCTCCACCTTCCTCGGTCTGACCCATTCAGGTCCCTCTCGGGCAGAGGAATCCTTTACGACGCACCTCCTGGTCCTCCTCAG
This sequence comes from Capra ibex, assembly GCA_006410555.1. Classification (NCBI taxonomy): domain Eukaryota; kingdom Metazoa; phylum Chordata; class Mammalia; order Artiodactyla; family Bovidae; genus Capra; species Capra ibex. The sequence goes on from SJYO01017864.1 coordinate 39,215, forward strand.
GATCTCCCCGGTCGTACGACCCTGGTCGCCCCAGTTCAGGGAGCACCGGAATATACCGGTGTCAGTGGTCCCTCCCTACCTCCTTCACGTCAAACCCTAGACCGACCAGACCTGGCGTCAGGGGTCTGCAAGGGTTGGGAAGGATGTCGGGGGAATAAGGATCACAGGTCCGTCGGAGTAGGGGACAGGGGGACAATCCATCAATCTTATCCTTTTTTGTCCTCAGGTCTTACCACTACCGATTTTGTATTCCTTCCTTTTTCGGGTGCTTTTATCTCGTTTTCTACCAGCCCCTGGTCTCACTCCTGGAGTCCATCTTCCTTGTCGCGAGGACCGATCGGGTTAAATGTGTCCCGTCCGGGCCCCCCCTCCTTTTTTTGTATTTTTCCCCTCGGTTTCCCGGACCCCCGAGAGAAGGAGAGGGGACGAGAGTCCGCGTGAGGGGGTGAGAGAAGCGAAGTGTAGAAACCCCCTCTATCTAAAAGGACGATACAAGATTTATTTTATCTCGACATTGTACCTCGATATTGTGACTAGACAGGTTGTCGATATTGTGCCAGACAAACTCTGGACTCTCGATATTGTGCCAGGCAGGCTCTCGATACTGTGCGGCTCAAGAGATCGTAGGCACCGAAGTTTAAAGACAACTCTGCTCTGTCTTGGCTCCTTTTATGTGAGCGGACTGTTGGGGTTCACTAGAAAAACTACTCAAAGTGATGTTTAGAAAAAGAGCACACCGAGGTAGAACCTGGGAGTAAAACGAGTAAAAAAAATGGGCTCTTCTCGAGAGGGAGTACTGAGGGATTGGGGACTCCAGGTTGACGATGGCTCAGTACGAGTGAGACGAACGACGGCCTATTCGGTTATTCAGACCCTCTACTCCACAACTCCGTTCCCTATACTGAAATAAGTCTCTCGACAAACTACCGTCTGATTACAGAGTTTTGTTAGTCGAACACCCGTGGACCTACGGTCCAAGAAAATACCTAGTCTCTACCCCCCTCCACTCCTTTGTTTCACTTTTCTGGTAAATTAAGAACGTTTATAAAGGATCTGGCCGTTTGGACTCCGTCCCCCACCACCATCAAAGTGACAGAATATCGGTAAAGTACCCACCACACTTTACCTTGTAGAGGGCAGTATAGTGTTTTTACGGCATCGATAGACGTTAAGGTCGGGGAGTTTTCACTTAAAGACTCGACCATTCGTCGTCTATTCACCTCGGTAAAGGGTGTGTTTCTTGAGTGTTTCTTACAGTGTCAGGAAGTGTCCACCCGTCCCAGTCCGATAGAACGACACTCGGTTTGTTTCCGTGGGATCGGGTTCCCAGTCCGTTTCCCCCTGGCCCCGTCCCGAGGAACTCCGTCCGGTAATACATACGGAGATTATTCTCTTCACCGTTTTAATTTCAATTTTAGTGTCTTTTTCTAAATCATGTCTCAGTTTTAATTGGGTGGACCCAATGTATCGGTCCGGGGCTCGGACACTCCTCGGACCAGGTAGGGCTCGTTACCCAAGACCTAAGGAGTATATCTCCCTCCTCGAGTATGTCCGGAGTATCCCTCGGTTCGAAGGGTTTGTCGGGTCCCCTCACAAGGTGGGACCGGGGGTACGAGTTACCTGGTGGGTAAGAGTATAGGGAGCCCGTCGTGTCGAGGACCGGAGAGCCGGAACGTGGTCTCTATCAGTACCCCGGGTGGATCACGGGTGGGTTTCCGAGGTTCAGTGGTGGGACACCGGGGGTTGGAGGACGCGGTGAGGTGGATTGACCGGATTACCCCAGTTCTGGGACCCTCGAAGTTTAACAGTGGACCTCTTCCACCTTTAGGATAAACCACCCCTTTCCCTGTACAGGAGGAAAGGTCACACTTTTTCCCACAAACCAAAGTACGTCAACTCGGTCCTATCCTGTCCTGTGTCAAATGAATGCAAGGTTTGTGACAAATGTTTGTAAGGTTTGTGACTGTCCGGGTCCCATGACCCAGGTGTCGACGTTTGTCCCATCCCGGACCCCAGAGATACCGGTCAGGTTTTCCCCTGTCGTACGGAAGTCATGTTGGTTAATACGTCCCGTTACGGTACAACCATCTCTCGAAGGGAAGGTAGAGAGGAAGACAGACAAACAGGACTGACAAGTCGACCCCGAGACGACCTACCACACGAAGGAGGGAGGTCGGGGGTAAGGAGGAGACGACCCGTCGTAGTTCGTCGTGGAAGCGTCCGAGTCGGTCGGGGTAGCTGGAGGACAGGAAGAAGTTTGTTGGCCATCGTCGGTGGTCCTGTCAGCAAGTGCACCGGAACCCCGACGACCTTCTTTTCAATGTTGAGGTCCGCAGGTCTAGGAAGTCACAGCGACCATGAAACCTCACCTTCTTTCGGTCTACCACCCCTTTCCCCACCCCCACGTCCTATGTAAGGAACCCCACAACCCTCCCCTCTCCTTTCCCTACCCTCCATACCTTGTCTGTACGACTTCTTCGACCTTGGGACGGGTGGTGGGGTGGGACTCTACACGATTACTTGGGGTCGACGCCGACGACAGGTTCCGGTCACTGACGCGAGGGGTCCTTCTTCGACTCTTAGCATCATTGGTTATCGCGTGGTAGTGGCCCTCTGCGTTGTCGTTCACCCACGACCTCACCGTGGACTGGACCCTCCCCCAGCCTAGGCGGGCGGTGAGGAAGGGTTGGGATGACTGGGGTTGTGTGGGGGACGACGTCCTCCTCTGGGACCGACCCCCAGAGGTTGGTCGGAGACCACACGACCGACGGTCGGCTCTTGCTTCTGTCCGACAGAGAGGGGAAGCCGACCTGGGGCCGTTCTCTACGTTGTCGAACGGGGAGGGACAACACTCAGTCCTGACTCCCCGACCTCCTATGAAGTAGAGAAGATTTGAACCCCTTGCCTTCGTGTCGGTCTCACCCGGTCTGTCCCGAACTTGGTCCGAGAGGGCACCCGACCGCCTATTGAGCCCCGTTCCTGAGGTCGACTCAGTCAAAGGAGTCGACATTTTGTCGACATTTTGGGTGAGGTCTAATGACAATACTGATAATTTCAGGAACTATATTTGTGGTTATATCCTACACTATATAATCGTGAACTCAAAGGGACCACCGGATCTGTCATTTCTTAGGTGGACGTTACGTTCTCTGGGTCCAAACTAGAGACCGAACCCTTCTATAATCATCATCGGTAATATCATGACAAAAAAGACTTTCTTAAGTACAGTTTCATGGAAGTTCTCGTTATGTTGAATTACATCGAGATACATAACTGGATAAAGAGTAAATTGTTAAATAGTTAAAAGATAAGTATACAGTTATAGTGTTAGATAGTAGATAGGTAGATAGTAGTAGACAAATAGCTAAAAAGAAGGTAACGAGTAAGGTAGATAGGTAAAGAGATAGTAGGTAGTGGATCGTTGGTTAGGAATGTAGAGAGTTAGTCAAGATAATAGATTAATAGGTAATCAGACATATTTAGCTAGATAGTAAATAGACAGACCTCCTCGACCACCCCAGACTCAGTCGGTTAGACCAGACAAGGGGAAAGAAAGGAGGACCTTAGGAGTCTTCGGTCCTACCTCTCGTAGAGACATCCTTACTGTCGGTGTGTCCTTCACCCTGTTTCGTCCTTTCCCCTCCCCTCCCACCCTCTCCTCCTCTCCGATACAATTACGGTCGCCCCTGTTGGACAGCGGGGGACTCAAGACCCAACCGAGACTGTACACACCCCAGTCTCGGGGTGTGACTAACGAGAGGGGTGGTCCAGGTCCGACAGAGGTTGGTCTGGTACGTGAAGACGACGCTCTCCGACTGAAGACTGGTGTGGCCAGGGAATTCAAGTACGTCACACCGGTCAAGTAACTGACACTGAACCTGAAGGGACGACTCAGGGGTCGGAAGTGACTCCCATAACTGACACTCTCGAGGACACGGGTCGACGGGAGGACGAAGGGGTAGTTCCATGACGTCAGAGGGTCCGAGGTAGGGGCCGGTTCTCGACCCCGACCCGTAGACCTTCGGATCTCGTGGACGGAATCCCTCGACGGACTCCACGATCTCATAGTCTGTCGTTGTTCTGCGTGTCAGCCTGTGTGTGTGCACCAAGACATACACAACCTCCCCACTCCCCTCCCGTTGGACGGGCCTCCAAGTCACGTCCGAAGTGATTTCCCCTTTGTTAACTCTAACCGCAACTCGACGCCCACCGTAAGGTTGTCCCCTTCGGAGACCCGACGACGAAAACCTTCGGAAATTACAGAGAATCGCGAACAGGAAGGGAGGGAGACCCCACCCGGCTCCGGGGACGTCAAGGGTGTTTAAGGACCCAGGCCAACCCTCCTGTCACGAGACGAAGTACGACTCTCGTTCCTACGACGTCCTGTGATCCCTTCTTTTCTACCTGAGGTCCCTCGTCTCGGAGACGACCCGTGCCTCGACGGTGTGTGTGGGTGGGCGGGGAGGGGCCTGTGTATGTGTACAAGCGAGTGGGAATGACAAGAGTGTTACACAGTACACTCCCGGGGACCGACCGAGGAAGGAGACCGAAGAGACCCCTCGGTAGGCAATAGAAGGATCATGGTAATGACTGAAGTGACGACCGAGTCTACCATTTATTAGACGGACGTTACGTCCTCTGGACCCGAGTTAGGAACCTAGTCCTGCTAGGGGACCTTTTTCCGTACCATTGGGTGAGATCGTGAGAACGGACCTCTTAGGGTACCTGTCTTCTCGGACCGCTCGATGTCTGATACCCTAGTGTCTCAGTCCGAACTGACTCGTTGATCGTGAAAACTGAAAATTTAGATTGTATCGTTTATGGTGGAATTAAATTTCAATGTAATGAGATACACGTCCAGACACAAGTTACTTGACGGTCGAAGGACGTCGGACAGACCTCAAAAGAAGTACTAGAGGTTCCGTGGGTCGTGTCTTTCCCCGACTACAGACGACTTGGCTCACCGCATTTTCGTCGTGTTCGGAAGTACAGTCTCTTGAGTCAAAGGCGAGGGGAGAGAGGGGGACTCCTCGACAGGAAGGAGAGAGACTGGGAGTCAAAGGGACAGACATTGTACTCCTAGATTCCGGAGTAGGTACAGATTAGAAAGTACTGAGGTATCGTGGTTCATGATTCCTACGAATCCATTGGACTACTCGTCGGAAACAGACCTACTCAGTTCCTCCTAAAGGACCTTATTCTCTCAAAAACGAAAACAAAAATTAACCTCATATCGACGAAACGTACAACATAATCAAAGACGGCATTTTGTTGAACTTAGTCGATATATATATGTATACGGGGAAGGGAGGACTCGGAAGTAGGGTGAGGACATCCGTAGTGCCTCCGACCTCGACTCGAGGACACAATATATATCTCATCGATTCTTCCCTCAAAACCCGTTCCGAGACTTCGTGTATCCCCTACTGGACCTCCCCACTCGAACGAGTCCTTCCCGGGGGTACATTCACTGAGGAGAAGGTGGAGTCTGGGACGGGTTACTGGGTGCGTGGCGGTCAGTCGTTCTGACGTAGAGGAAGAAGACGAACCATGTTTTCGTTTTTGTTTCAGGTGTTGGTCTAGTTACCTGAGTGGAGGAAGTACCTGCCGTCGTACAACATACCGTTACTCCAACGGGAGTGGTACATCGAGGCGTTGGTTTGGTTCAAGGACCCCGAAGAGTGTGAGTCGTGGGCGAAGGTCCTGTTGTCGGTCCGGGACGACGGGTAACTGTTGGACGTGTTACTGGGACGGAGGAGCGACTGGTGAGCCGTACGTGGGAACGAAGGACCGTCCAGTCTGAACCCCCACCTGTCAGAACAGAGGGATCCTTTGTCGGTCAGGGGTCCAAGGTCCTCCCCTTCGGGTCTTCCATGAGACACCCCCCATTAACCGAAGTCTGGAGTTATAATCCGTGTATCTAGACACGCACCAAGGGTCTTAGTCATACAGTCTTCCTCAAGAAGAGGTTTTGGTCACACACAGGTCTCTAGTAACGAACTGAGAGACGTGGTTATTCCCGGAGTAGGGGATGTGTCAGGTAGACCTCACCACGACCAACAAAGTTTTCGGACGGAGTATAACTAGGTCGCAGGTAGGCAACGAGAAGTGACTCGAAGATCTGAGAGTCTCTTCTTCGAGAGAGAGAAAAAGAGTCATTGTCGGAGAAATTAATGGACTTTCGTCGAAAGTGAAGGTGATTATTAAAAAGATGACATCCAATTTAAAGGAATCCTCGGTCAAAGGAGGGACGTGATCGATCTGTGACCGTAAACCATGGAAGAAGGTCTACGTATTAGGTTTTAAAGGACCCCCAGAAAGGGGAGAGGAGACGAGAGATAGTAGTACTACCGGTAGTGAAGACCAATAAATTCTATAAACTTACACGGTAGAGAGTAGGAAAATCGACGGGACTTTTCTGTCGTAATCGTAGTGGGAGTAAAACGTCTGCTCTTCGAGTCGCTTCTATTGATTGCGTGGGGCCTCGTCTCACAGGCTACCGTCTCAGGTGTACCCCTGACCTCAGTCACGTCACCGGTCCAGACCCGAGAAAGGTGAGACGTGATGGTGGAGGAAGTATCCCTCAACCGAGGTCGGGGGAAAGATTCCTGACGTACAAAGAAACAAAGACAATTCTCGTCGTCTGACGAAGCAGACGCATTCTCATCTAACTAATTCTGGTGTGTGTTCCCGAATCGAGTTTTTGTCGTTTACTGGCACACATTCCGGTGGAAGTCCTGTCGTGAAAGGGAGAACCGGAGCTCCTCTTCCAGACCGATGTCTTTGTCCGAGACGAACTGAGAGGAAAAAAGAGGAAGGGACCCCGAGGGACCCCTCTCGTCGTACTATGTTTCGGGTTTCGATTCCTCTTCAGGTCGGGGGTCCTCTCTGGGACGTCTCCCTACGTTGAGTGGTCTGTCCACCTGAGTCAGAGTTTCCGTTCCGAGGATCTTAGTGGGTCCTGGGGGTGGTCGGCACCGAGACCAGTAGGACGGTTCGTCTTAGTAGTTCGTCTCCAAAAGGAAGGGGTTTGGTCGTCGGCGGGGCACGAACGGGTGACATGTGTTTAGGGAAGATCCTTGAATCCCTCGACTCTGAATCCGTGGCGACAGGAGGGTGAGGCCCGACAACGTACCCAGTCACCTCGGAGTGTCGTGTTGACTCCTCTACCTCCAGGTCACCCCCGGTCCTTAAACAGAGTTCAGTGATATAGAGTGGTGGAGAAAGATCAGGGGTCTCGACACACACAGACGGAATCGTCTTTCTGTAAAGAGACCCTTCCTGACACCACTGAGACTTGAACCCCAAAAGTTCCACTATGGGCCAGTTGACTTTGGGGTTTTGACCGTCAGTACGTGTGAACCGACCACTGACTCGACTCTGCGGACCTAGGGGCCACCTGACCTCTGTTCGACGTGGTCCTCCGATCCTTCTAGCACCTCCGACACCAGGCCCATCCTCCGGCACCCGGGATCGTAGGGAATCCTCGGTACTCTTCCGTGTTTGGTCTATCTACACGGAGTTCAGTTGATCCCACTAACCCCCACAAGGACTAGATGTTGGACATGGGAGTTGAGACGGTGATTGAGTGAGACACTGGGACAAGTACAGTAGGTTGGGGAGACCCACAATCATAGGGAGTAGTCTGTTACCCTGTAATTGTGACAGTGTTAATTGTATTACGGTTCTTTCTTAGTTACACAGACTCGTGGGGAAGCTTTTTCGTTTTTTAGACAGGTTTCTATCACCTCATCCACCCGTCGGTGATTTCATTGAAAGGAGGAGGTAAAAAAGAAAGTCTAGAAGTGGATGGTCGTGAAAGACAGGGACCAAGACCCTCTCTTGTCCCGGTCCTTTCGGGACCCCGGGAGGGTCCCCCATGGTACGGTCACAGAAGTGAGACCGGAAGGTGACGTCGGTGTGGTGCCAGGTCGGGAAGTACAAGGTGGACCTGTCGGTCATGGTCCGGAGTCGTGGGTTGGGGACTCAGGGTGAGTCGAGACGGAAGAAACGGTCGACCGTCTGACACATACTGTCACTGGTCCAAGGGGTCCCCGTCCACCCTCACCCCCACCTCGGGTCGAATCACGGTCCTCCGGTCCGGAGACGACCAGCAGAGGGGTCCTGGCACTTTTATTTCGTCCACGGTGGTTCTGGGAGTCAGTGCTCAGACGGTGGGGGAGGCCCTAATCTCCTAAAGACTTTCCCCTCCTCTACCCGCCGACACCAGGACTTTCCTCGAGCGGAAGGTGAGGAAGAGTCTCTTCACACGCTCTCCCCTCTGAAGAACGGGACAGTCGAGGTCTAAGGATGTACAGGTGGGTCCGGGGACAAAAGACTATGTTTGGACTATCTACGTTTACTGACCGAACAGGTCGAGACTCGATCGAACCGTAGCACACTACTGGAGACCCGAAGGTTCTCCGATCAGGTTAGACACGACAAGTGTGAGGGACGGTGGGTCACCGTAACTGGGGTAGGGGCCTCCGGAGTACCGGTGGTGGGGACGGTTCGACTTGGGAGTTCTAAGGTCCAATCACTACTCGAGGTCCTGGCCGCCAAAGCCGTTCACTCTTTCTGGCCCGACCTGGACCGACGAGTTGTACGTCGCCGTCGACCATGATGTCGGAAGGCCCCCTCCCCCGACGGCCGGGGAGGAGGGTCCGACGGGGTCTCGTCCCGACGACCACTACCACCACCCCTCGCCCCACCCAGTCCCTTCTAGGAACCTCGGAGGGAAGACTGACCCTGACAGATGTCCTACACGACTCCGACTACGTCATTTCGTAGGGACCCTGGAGGAAAAACGACAGGACGGTGTAGAAGAGGTAAGAGTGGTCACAGAGATCGAAATCCCTGTGTTGTCCAACCTGTGTCCTCGTCTTGTTTCTGTAGTCCTGAAAGGTTCATCTTTTCTTCTTCTTCTTTTTTTTTTATTTGTCATCGAAATTTCCGTCCCTTCTCGACGGGGACGGGTGGTGGGACCGTTCTAGGTCCCTCCTTCAGGGTCCCTATGTCTTTGACCTAGAACCGAGACTCACCCCTTCCCGTTTCTCGGACTCTTCATCCCTTGGTCACCTCATTTTCATTCGGACGGAATCAACAAACCATTCCTGTGTTTTTCTGAAATAGGGTCCTTTCTTCTTTTGAATCTGTGAAACGATCTTAGAAATTACCTGTAATTGAGAAGGTTAGGAGGGTTACTGGAACGTTCGTCGACACTGTCGGTAAAAATATCTACTCCTTTATTTAAGTCTCTGTAGATCATTGACCGGGTTCGGGTGTATTGATCCTTCATCATGTTGAGCTTAGTCCAAGTTTTAAAGAGGAAAACAGGAGGACAAGTCAATAACTTTCAATAACTCGATTGCCCAAGAAAGAAACAACATTGAGTGACGTGGAAACGAGGCACTCTTACATTGAGACAAATTATGAAAAACTCCGACTGTATCTAATCTTTATATTTCTTTTTTGTGAAGTTCCCTTTTATTCAAAAGACCAACTCTTCGAAAATAGTTTTCTCCCAGTATTTTACAGGTGTCCGGAGGTTCCGGTCTTGGGTAATCGAGTTATTATACAATAACAACAACAAGTGAGTGGTTCAGACAGACTGAGTAACGTTGGGGTACCTGACGTCGTGTAGGTCCAAGAGACAGGAAGTAGTAGAGGGTCTTAAACGAGTCTAAGTACCGGTAACTCAGTCACTACAGTAGATTGGTAGAGTAGGAGACAAAGGGGAAGAGGAAAACGGAAGTTAGAAAGGGTTGTAGTCCCCGAAAAGGTCACTCAGTCCAGAAATGTAGTCCACCGGTTTCATAACCCCAAAGTCGAAATCGTAGTCAGGAAGGTTACTTATAAGTCCCAACTTAAGGAAATTTTAACTGATCAACCTAGAGGAACGTCAGGTTCCCTGAGAGTTTTAAGAAGAGGTCGTGGTGTTAAAGTTTCGTAGTAAAGAAGTCACGAGTCGGAAGGAATACCAAGTTGAGAACGTAGGTATGTACTGATGACCTTTTTGGTATCGGAACTGATATTACCTGGAAACAACCGTTTCACTACAGAGACGAAAAATTATACGACAGATCCAAACAGTATCGAAAGGAAGACTCTTCTTTCGTAGAAAATTAAATTACCGACGTCAGTGGTAGACGTCACTAAAACCTCGGGTTCTTTTATTTCAGACAGTGACAAAGGTGAAAAGGGGGAAGATAAACGATACTTCACTACCCTGGTCTACGGTACTAGAATCAAAAAACTTACAACCCGAAATTCGGTCGAAAAAGAGAGAGGAGAAAGTGGGAGTAGTTCTCTGAGAAATCAAGGAGAAATGAAAGACGGTATACTCACTATAGTGGACGTATATACTCCAAGAACTACAAAGAGGGTCGTCAGAACTAAGGTCGGTCACTAAGTAGGTCTGACCGTAAAAAGTCCTATATGAGACGTATATTCAATTTATTCGTTCACTGTTATATGTCGGAACAGTATGAGGAAAGGGTAAAAACTTGGTCAGTCAATAAGATACAGGTCAAGATTTACAACTAAAACTGGACGTATCTCTAAAGAGTCCTCTGTCCATTCCACCAGACCATAAGGGCAGAGAAATTCTTAAAAGGTGTTAAACAACACTAGACGTGTTTCCGATACGATTTCGTATCAGCTACTTCGTTTTCGTCTACAAAAAGACCTTTGGGGAACGAAAGAGACACTAGGTTGTTTACTACTGTTAACCAGAGACTTAGGAGACGGAAAAGACTTACCTTGAACAAATAGACCTTCAAGATTCAAATGTATGACGATTTCGACTCCCTAAAACTCGTATTGGAATGATCATACACTTTACGCACGTTAACATACCACGGTCCCAGGTCGGGGTCGTCCTAGGTCCTCATGGGAGTCCTCTCTGCCGTGGTCACAGTCCTTTTTCTCTTTCTCTCTCTCTCTTTTACTGTACCCCACTGGTTCGAAGCCACTCGCTCCGGGTATTGACATAAAAGTTTTCCTTGAAAATATGGAACGGAACATGTATCTCCCTTTACTTTCTACGTCAGTACGTCTCAGTCGGGTTTGTAATGTAGACAAAACAGAAATAGCTTTGGTCCTAAAAAAGACGTATGGAAAGAGTATTTGTTACAACACATGTAATAGAAGACCGGAACCTCCGGACACCTGTAAAATACTGGGAGAAAACTATTTTCGACGAGTTGGTCTTTTGAATAAAAAGGAACTTCACAAAAAAGAAATATAAAGATTAGATACAGTCGGAGTTTTTCATAATTTATCTCAATGTAAGAGTGCCTCGTTTCCACGTAACTCAATGTTGTTTCTTTCTTGGGTAATCGAGTTTTCAGACTACACCAATTAAGGTTCCGATGATGAACAAAAAGAATGTAAGGTTGATACAATTGATTACGTGAGGGTCCACGTGTTACCTATTCCCTATACCCATGAACCGTCGTTCGTAACCGAGTTGTCACTTTAGGATGTGGTCGTGACAAGATTATCAAAAATTGAGAAGTTTTCCGAGATATAAAAATCTTACAAAATCCGAAGGACACGGAGAGTGTCAACCCTCCGACACTTGTTAGTGTACACATCGACGTTCTCAGACCTATTTGGACGGTTCGTTCGATCTTACGGTTGTCTCCCCCAAACTTAACTTTAAAAGGAAAGTATGGGTTCTCTGAATAATCGATCTCGGGATTCGACTAAAAGAGGTCTCTTTCCACCAACCCCTATCGGGGGACAATTACAGTCTTCTCAACTACTTTCCGTATTTTATCATTCTGTCTGTCTAAGACCAAACCCCCATCTACGAGTTCATCCAGGTCCCCTAGGGAACTCAGGACTAGGTGGAACGAACAGTCCAGAGAAGGTGTGCTGGAACAGTACCCACACTAGAGGGTACGACCGAGGACCGTCATACCATCAAACTTATAAGAAACCGTAACGGGAAGAACCCTAAGAAAGAATAGGACACCGGTGACGACTCAAAAGGTTTAAACGACAGAATAATTCACATTGTGAAATTGTCGTAGTAGAAAATCCTAAAATTTATCGAGTTGACCTTAAGGTAGTGGATGTGATCGAAATAAGTATCGTTACGAAGGATTCCGGGTGACTTGGAGTGTGAGGTCCTACAGACCGAAATCCACTCACTGGTGTTGTAGTACTAATAGAGTAGTAATTCTTGAAAAAACATATCAAGAAGACACATAAGAACGGCGGAGAAGAATTAGAGAGGACGAAGACAATCCAGGAATGGTAAAGACAGGAAATAGAACGGTAGGAACCGTACTTTACATGGGAACTATAGAGGTTAAAAGAATTTCTCTAGAGATCAGAAAGAGTAAGATAATAAAAGGAGATAAAGAAACGTAACGAGTAAATTCTTCCGGAGGAATAGAGAGGAACGATAAGAAACCTTGAGACGAAGTCAACCCATATAGAAAGGGAAAGAGGGAACGGAAAGTGAAGAGAAGAAAAGAGTCGATAAACATTTCGGAGGAGTCTGTTGATTGTAAACGGAAGAACTTAAAAAGACACTCTACCAAAACCAGTTCAGAAGACATGTTACAATGTTTGGAGGTAAGTATCTAGAAGTCCGTGAGACAGATGGTCTAGAATAGGGAACTTGGACAAATAATAAAGGTGATATGTTAATATTCCCTAAAATAAATCCAGTATAGACTTACCGGATCACCAAAAGGGATGAAAGAAGTTAAATTCGGACTTAAAACGTTCCTCAAGTACTGGACCCGGTGTCAGACGAGGTCTAGAACAAAAACGACTGACGTATCTCAAAGAGGTAGAAACTGAAGTTTCTTATATTAGTCCAAAACCATAACTGGTAGACCACTATAGACACATATCTCAACAGAGAGTACAACAACCTCTTCCCACAAACGATACGGGTCACACAAGACAACTGTATTACTACAATGCCCTTCCGAAACCGGTCTCGAGACGAATAGAGAGGGAGAGGGATAGAGGATTAAAGGACAGATTTACGTTGGACTTCGGGGTAGAGGGAGACGATTAGAAACCGTCACATATCATTTCCCACCCGTTTAAGGATCACGTGGATTGTGTCCTGGTCCGTCCGTGTATCGTCTGTGAGTTCTTGGACTCACAGAAAGGAAGGGAGGTAAAACCACGAGACTGTCTCACCACCGCGGAGGACGACCTCTAGACTCTAACGATCGACGGGTTCAATTGGTGTGTCGTTCAACGACAAGGGAAATTCGACAAAGTAGGATCGAGAATGTCAGAGGTGATTAGGGAAGGGTTCAGATTATGGGTCAGACCTCAACCTTCCGGACCAAACTCGAGGTACCTTACCACCCCCACAGGAACCTTTTCAGTGTCAACGAGTTCGAGTCGTTTATGGGTAACTATCGTACTCCTAATATTTCATGAAGTCTTTACACTCCTAGGACTCCTATAAGTGTGTCGTCACGGATAATTACCCTTTGTAGTGTACCAAAAGGAAACAAGTCGAACCCTTACCACAAACCCTCAACATCAAGTCACCTGTCGCAAACCTCAGAGAAACCCAGTACCGTTTCGATAGAGGATAGGAGTACCAGGGTAGTATAGTACACTAAACCAGGATCACACCCTAGAACTACCGACTCTTTAGTTATACCGATTAGAAACAAGTAAAGACTCACCCATTTTTTATAAAAATTAATTTTAAAATTAATTAAAAATTAAATTTCAAAATTAATTTTAAAATTTAAAATTAAATATTGAATTAAAGTTTAATGTGACTATATAATTACATAGTATTTAAATAGAATATTTCATATATTAAGTCACTAAAATCATATTTCAACATGTAGTATACATTATAGTCTTGTAAAAGTAGTGAGTGTTTTCTTTGTCATTATTATCAGTGAGGGGTGGTGGTGGGGTTGGGGACTGTTAATGATTAGATCGAAATGCAAACGGATAAGACCTGGAAAGTATATTTACCTTAGTACGTCGTCCACCAGTAGAAGACTCGTCGATTTAAAATAGGTACGAGAAGTAAAGAACCAAACAAGTAACTGAATAAGTCAGTAAGATGTTTAGACCCTCAGAAATACAAGACTCATGACAGAATGAATACGGATCAATTACGGTACTAGCATAGTACCACCACCACTCACAACCAAATGTTGCCGAAGGATATAATCCTGGATGAGGTGTCACATACGTGTTTTGTGTCGACAGACGAGCTTAACTTTTGGTCTCTCGTCACCGAACCAGAAACCTTTCAAGTTCCGGAGAAGACGGTCGTCCCTAAAACAAGACGGGTTATAACGGACTGGTTTGTCGAGAGGACCCTGTTTAGTCCTGTTTGACACCACTCGTCTGTGGTCACCCTTAGACGTCCCCCTTCTGTTTTGACGAGGACGGGAAACGGGATGTCCCATGTTACGAATCTCCGCGAAGACGCCCGAGAAAGTCGGAGTCTTAGACCGTGTCGAATCGGCCCAAGACTTTTTGTTCCCAGACCGTTCCTTCAAGGACATAGACGTACCCTGTGCCCTGTTGACGGTAGACTTAGTCCCGGTAGTGTCTCGGAGAAAACGGTCCCCGGGCTCACCCCGGAGAAGACCGAACAGAACTCTTGGTCAAGGCTTCTCGGGTTCTACCTCTGTCCATTCACTGGGAGGGGATTTTCCTGGTCGGGACCTCCGTCCCGTCTTTCCGTGATCTTAAAGTTCTGAACTACTCTCTTATAAGAAAAATCGAAGTAGCGAAGGTTCAAGTATCCTAGACTCTGGTCCTCCGAACCAGTCTCCCTCTCTCCGGTGAACGAATTCGACCTCCGTGGAAATTGGGTCCTCTGTTTACAGAGTCGGACCGAGAAAGTCCGAACTCCTAGGGTCTTTTGTGTCCGTATTGTTCGATAATTATTTAGACTAAAGGGTGGTGGTTCAAACACCAAATTCTGAACTGAGGAGTAAACCTAAACCGTAACTGGACCCAAGTTTAGATCAGGACCTATGAATTTTAATGACACGTGAATTTTGGTTCCGTTAAATAGACTGTCGACTTGTGTAAAGAAGGAAATATTCTACCCTTGGTATGGATAAAACGTCCCTAAAACCTCTTAACTTACTTTATTACAGCGGGACACCAATTTGAGGGAGTGTGTGTCGTCCACGAGTGAAGACAAGTAGGGGGCGTTGGAAGTGGGTGCAGAGAGGTGACAGGACCATCCAAGACCCCCGTCTTAACTCCACAAAAGTGACTCTCTGTCACGCACTGGGGCTCGGTGTAGAGGAACAGAGCTTGATACACACTGTTGGGACCATAGCGGTGGCTAGGTTGTCCGTAGAAGTCCCGGTCGAGACGGGGGTCCCGAAACACGGGACGAGGATGTAGGGGCCGGACTTGCATAGACGGATGTCCCCGTCTACTCCGGAGGGGTCCATTCCCCCGGAGGAGGGTGTCGGACCCGACCGAGTCCTGAAGTGTAGGCAGGGACCTGTCCTGTCGGCTCAGGAAAGTCCGGAGATTCGTCCTTTGTGTCTTGAACAGAGCTCCCTGTCCTGTACGAAAGGGTCACCGAGGGGTCATACGATCGGAGACCCAACTATCGATGAGGGTCCCGGGTCCCGAAACCCCCCGTTAATCCTTCATAAGTGGATCGGAGTCGACCCAGTAGTTACGGGATTTTCTTAAGACGAAAACCTGTAGGTCGTTCAGGGAGTGAACAGGCGAACACGACGAAGGCGTCCTCAGACCGGGTCCGGAGAGTGGAACCTCTGGTCCTTTGGACCCCTTCTGGAGTTCCGATGGAAGAGTGGACCTCGTTGGTAAAGGACGAGTACGAAAACGTCCGACACCGACCGAGAGACCGACCCTCACCGTCGGCCCCACTGGTCGTCGCTACTTGGGAAGGTGGTTCGTTGGGAGAGTGTACAGTCCAGTGTGTAGTCGTGGTGCATGTTCCCGAGTTCTCGGTTCGTTCCCCGGGACCCTCCGGGTCCGTTCTTCCTCCCAAAATCGGTGAAAGCAGGTGAAAGGTCGGACAAGGACTGGGGACGGGTCTTTATCCTCCGGTCTCTGGGTCGAAGGTCGGTGGGGTGCCAGAAGGAGACTTCGGACGTGCCAACCGTCGTGAGTGACGAAGAGGGTTCTTTCGTGGCGACTCCCGTCTTCGACAAAGACGAAACCCGATCCCTACCTCGCCGCACCTTGGACAGTATATGAATTGAGGTCTACAAAGTCTCCTTGCGACGATTCTGTGTCGACCGTGATTGGAACTTCTGGGAGGACCCCCGACTCAAACCTCTTAGGTTTCTTGGAGACCTTATCCTTTTCCGTCCCTTCCCGCCGTCACAATCCCCGGACCTGTAATTCCTCTTAATGGAACCGGTGCGGTCTCTGAACTCGTCTTTTGTTCGGCTACCTTGCAGTCTACCATCTTTTGGAAAAATACATGTTTTTTTGTGTTATTTTCGGTGATCGGTCGATCGTCTTTCCTGACCTGTGACGGAAGTCGGAAGTAAATGAGGCCGTCGGTCGGGGGCCGTCCTTCTTCTCCGACCCGAGGACCCGACCCCTACCTTCTGGAGGGAGCGGACGGAAGAGAGAGCCCGGGGATGCACGCGTCGTCCACGTCTCGTCCTGCCTGGTGACACAAGACGGGGGCTCTGGGTCTCTCGTCCGCCACGGCTCCTGTCTTCACTGAGACCGGAATGGGAGTTTACCCAGAGTTGGGGCTGTGTGGACAGGAGGTCACTCCCCGTGTACGTCCCCGACTGTATAGTTCTCACCTGGTGGACACCCGTAAACCGTCGACTTCTCGTCCACCCCCCCAGTCCTAAGAGTCGAGGAGACCAAGAGTGGTCCAGTCACCCCAGAGATTGGTCTTTCTGCTTCTCCACCGTCCCGGGCCCGGCACCACCCATAGTGAGTAGTGTCTCCGGCCCCGATATCGTTCGATCCTCTGCCTCCAAAGGCTCCCTGAGTGTTCCAGGACCCCCTCCGAAAGAGCCCGAAGGACGTATGCCGCGGCCCGAGCGGCCTTCCGGAGACACTCCCTTCGTCTGTACCTCAGTCCTGGTACCACACCCCCGCTACCCCGGATTCACCTACAGCCCTCCCCGTCCCACCGACCTGAACCCACCTCCCCCTTCGGATGGGTCGTGTAACACTTACCTTGAGACGACCGACTTAGGGAGGTCTGCCAGGTTGTGTGAGGCGTAGGAGAAGGCCTCCCTTGAACTGAGGTACTTCCGGGACACCCCTTCTGTCGGTGGACTGGTGCCGACGAGACGTCGGGACCCCTGGTCCTCGGGACTCCGTCTCCCGGCCCCGGTGAGTGGCCCTGACGACGTCTGTCACGTTCGCCTTTCACTGCGACGGACACCAGAGCCACGCCTCAGGCTTCGCCGAGTCTGCGAGGGGGACACCTAGGCCAATCACAGTCCGAAGCCAACCAAAGGTCTGGGGTCCGTGGTACGACCGGAGTGAGGGTAAGAATAAGGGTAAGAACCCCTCTTGTCCAGACAACCCCTTTCAAGTAGGGTTGTGGGTTTACGGTAGTGGAGGGCTGACAGTTAGTCCCTTGTCAGGTCGGAGTAAACTCTTAATCGTCAGAAGATTCTTCGACCGACTGGGAGACGAAGGACTCCAGAGTCCCTACCCGACCCCCTTCCTCGGCCAATGAGACTGCCCCTGGTCCCCTTTGGAGATTCACAGGATGAAGAGTCTCGAGAGGTCACTGTGGACATACACGAAGTTCTACCCCGACTCTAGAGGGTGACCCCGGTGTCTTTCCTTCTCTGATTCGGGACTGCTTCGTTACTTGTCAATCCCCCGGAATTGGGTCTGACGTGGAAAGGGTCTTCTGTCCCCGTATTGAAGGGTCCCACTTCAGATGGATCTCTGTTTTCAGTGGAACTTCCAAGGACCATAGGTGTGCATCCTCTCCAGGAGGTCGAGGTCTCTCGGTGGTTACTTTTTGGAGGCGTCAAGTCGGTGACCCGACTCGAGGTCCCCGGAGGTCCACCTCTGGCAGTCCCACACTCTCGGACCCGTCTTCTCCTTCGTCGGTTCCGACCTTTCCCGGGCGCCAGGGAGTGTCTGAGGGGTCGTCACTGTGGCCGGAACGGTGGTGATTTTGTGGACCAGACCCCTGCCGGACTGGAGACCACTTCCAGTGGTGCCTCCAAATCCCCTGGGTGCACCCTTAGTTAGTCTGTCTTCGAGTCTAGAATCGAGACGGTCAATGATGGACCCGCGACCGCGTTCAAAGAGTCGGAGAGACTCGGGATAAGAGGAGCAGATTATTTTGCCTTTATTATGGTTGTGGATACGGAGTTTCTCACCACCCTTCTTAATTTGCTCTTCGTGAGTCGTGTGACGGACCGTGTGTTCTCTTCTGTCACCGATAATAAAGATTTCCTTGCCACTAGGCGAATCATGTACAGACAAGTCTCGGGTAGAACTGTGTCCGACGAGGGGGTTCCGACGTCCAGTTTAGTCTCCTCGCCCTTAGTCTCAGGTCCCGACGAGTCGACAGAGATTGTCTCTGTCTTTTACGGGAGTTTTCCTCGTGTCTTAGAACGTTCAATTCACGAAGATCAAGGGTCAGTAGGGGCGAAGAGGGTCCTTCACCAGCTCAGGAGACTTCGTAGTCGGAACGTAGATCCTCGCCCCCGTCCGTCCGACATACGTCCCGTCCCGGCTCTCCAGTGGACCCCACCGCCCGTCGTGGTGTCGGGGCATCGGAAGGTGCGCCATGGCGACGGTCTTCAGGTCGCTCTCCTGGAGCGTCATCTCGTGCCCGGTGAGACCCTCGCGTAGACACCTCCCCTCTTCACCGGTCCAGGACCCTCCGGGGGTGTCCTCTCCCGCGCAGACTCCTCAGGGTTCCGGCTCCTGGCCGGCCGGGTGAGTGGTTGTCTAAGCAGGAGCACCTCCTTCCTCCGGAGCTTGCACTTTCCCATCCTCTTCATCCGGTGCAATAGGATCTTTCCTCCCGACAACAAAACATGAGCCACGGTGTCTCACCGTTCCGGAGTGAACCGTGAGTAAAAAGGACACCGGTCACTGTTCCAGTGCCAGGGTTACCTTTTCCTTTTTGATAGTGAGGTGTGTCCTTAATTCTCCGATTCTCCCCTTCCCTGTGGGTCTGCGTTCGACGACGGTAAGAGTTTTTCCGTCTCTTGGCACCCCGGTCCGCCGGGACGTCCCGGGTGTCGTTTCGGGGTCTGGGTCGAGACCTCAGGAGGGGCGCGACAGTCGGGCTAGTAGGAACCTACAGTACGGCCCTCGTCGGGACAAGGGAGGTCCACGGGGAGAACAACGGTATGGTAGGGGGCCCTGAACCACCGTGTCCAGACACAATAAGGACTCTCGACGACCTTGCGACCCGAACTGGTCAGATTTTCGGTTTCTGCTGTGCCTCATTCAGCTGGACCCTCCTTCCGCTCGTCGACTCTCTTTGTGTTTCGAGGAAAGACGTAAGTCAGTGGGTCCGTGCACTGGCTAGTGAGTGCGGTGCGAGTGACCCGGGTAACGCACGATACTGGCCGGGGACCCCTGTGACGTCACTGGCCTGTCTTTTCGAAGGACAGAGAGTCCCCCGATTGGAAGGTCGACCGCCACTCTCCCCCGTGTCTTTCGGTTGGTTGTTGTCTGGCAGTCCCTCACTATTTTCGATCTATATCTTGTCACACTTCTCTAACTCTCCGGACCTCCGGGTAAATCCCTACGACTCCCTGGGACCCTCCACCGTGAATCCGACTCTGGATTTGACTTCGTCTTGGTCAGCACGTTTCTATCCTAAGTTCTCCAAAGCCTGTCTCCTTTACCAGGACTTTTCCGGGATTTCACCCCTACTTGAACCGGACGACTCCTTGTCCTTCGTACTGACCTTACAATATTCCCTCTCTGTCCGACCCCGGTCGAGAAAGTCCCTTACCCCAGACCTGAAACGAGTTTCACCCTTCCCTTCGACACCCTCGAAATTCAACTTCTCTCTGTATCGATCAAATGTAAAACTTCCGAGCCAATTCGACACCACACACACCGTTTACTTTGCATTGTCCCCGGAAGGGACCACCGAGTTACTATTTCTTAGGTGGACGGTTACGTCCTCTGTGTCCAAGCCAGGGACCAGGTCCTTCTAAGGGTGTTCGGCTCCTCTTTGATTCGGGCACGCGGTCTTGATCCCTCGGACACGAGGTCTCGGACCCTCGGCGCCGACGACTTCGGAGTCACGGGCTCCCGGGCACGAGACGTTGTCCTCTTCGGTGACGGTACTCTTCGGGTTCGTGGGGTTGATCTCTCCTCGGGGACGTTCGTCACTTCTGGGTCGTGTCGATTTTTATGTGTCTATTTATGCTTAATGAATTCGTTTCTTTTCTTCGTATTCTCGTTCTGTCCTTCGTTCTCCTCTTTGACCTTTGAAGTACGACACCGGATTCATTCTCTACTACCACCAAACCAGGTCCCAGGACTTCTCTTGTCCATTAAGCCCTGTAGAAACCCTTCGTCTGGACTGTCCTTAACGACTACCGTACTTATCACCATCCCTCGATCTCCTTCACCCCTTAGTTCCTACAGAGAATATAAGGACCATAATCTTAGGTTCCTCTACTGTGACACCAAGACGATTCTACCTCTTCTGGCACTACCGTCCAGACGCCGTTCTCCTCCTTAGTTCCTACGAAAACCAGTACAATTCGCCTTTCTTGTTTGTCCAGTCACCCGTAGTCAGACCTTAAGTCCCTCTCCGATTCTGATCTCTCTCTTCAGACCCGTAGACTCTGTGTGTGTCATGACTTCGGTGTCCTTCCTACTCCGGTGGATCTTTCTGACACCTCTCTGCCATTGTCTTCCGGTCCGGGCCGGAACCTACAAGATTATCAAAATCCAGTTGTCGTCTATTCCTTTATCGGTTCCTCCGACGACTCGGTGGTGGTTCTCTCGTCTCTCCTCGTGCCTCGGCCTTCCGTTCTCCTCTCCCCGTCACTCCTTTCACTCGACATCGTTGACCCTCTGGTTCCTCCCGCTTCCGTCTGTGCAGGGGTGTCCCAAGGTGTAGAACCTTCACTGGACACTGGAACTTTTCTTGCCATTGTTAAAGTCACCTCCTCACCCCTTCCTTTGGACTGACTTACGAAGACCTTTTGACAGTCTTCCTCATTTTTCTCTCTGAACACTTATGATGAATGATCTTCAACCGTTAAGGTGTTTCTTCACCTGCATCTCCAACAGTATGAGTATCGGAACCCGACTTTGATTCTTTTGTCCTTTACCAAAGTCAAATAACGGGATAGTGGGGATTGCGGACTGGGTCAGGACGTCCTGGATGGGTGAACACCTTCGTTCCGAGGGCTCCCGGTCCTTAAGACACAAAGGCCCTTTCTGAGTGTGGACTCAGAGGGCTCGTGACGCCTGTTGGGTTCCGGTGACGACCCCACCCCTCCTGATAAGGTGTGACGAGAGGGACCGTGAACGGTTCGCAGTCCCCTGGAGACAGACCACTCTTTGAATGGGTGGAGAGGTAAGTGTTTGTCGGCCTCCCGTGGACCATGTCAGACCCCATCTCTCTTCACCCCTGGTCAGTCCTCCAGACTCCCTTCTCTGCGGAGAGGAGGTCGGACAGGCATTTGGGGGTGTCCTGGACTGTACTCTGCAGGTTAAGACCGTTCATTGATGGGTGCGAAGGAGGGGTGGACGGTAAAGAGGTGTCTACACAAAGCAAGTAAAGAGTTTACGTATTGTATCCCTCTTTCGTGGATTAAATTTGCCACCTTCCCCGTTGCCTCACACCCCTGGAATACTCTTACCAGTTCTCTTCGTCCGTGTCGGCGGTGACGGGATGTCGTTCTCCGGCCTCTGAGACGAGGGAGACCCCCGACTCCGGTTCTTCGATCCGTCAAAGGAAAATTTAATAAACACAGAGATAGAATCGATTGAAAAATTGTGACTTGTAGACAACGATTATGTTATATTTTTATCACTTTCGATTAAAAAATGTCTGTCTCTCCCCCTGGTGGTCGATTGAGATAGAGGTAAAGATAGATCTTTACCTTGAGGACCTTATTCTCTTCTGTTTCTTATCCTCGTGTCCTAATATCTGAATTTGACAAAAGAGAATTTTCGGTTTGATAGACTGCTTGTCTTTACTCTGCGGAGGGAGGAAATACCCCGTACATCCCCTTTGTAGATGTAATTCTCACTCCTTCTGTAAAAAGTAGAAATATGAATAAATGTTTTTTTTAATTACCAATCTATCGTAGTGACTGAGTCACCTGTACTTAAACTCGTTTGAGGTCCTCTGTCACCTCCTGTCCCTTCGGACCGTACGGCGTCAGGTGTCCCAGTGTTTCTCAGCCTGTGCTGACTCGCTAAGTTGTCGTTGTTATTTTAATTAATATTTCATTATGTACTTACGTGGTGGTGACTATTCTTAAGTTTTGATGGATTCAAATCTCTTATTTTTCCTTTGTAAGGACTGTATAGGAAGAGTCGAGAGTTGTCGGTGGATGACAGAGGGTCGAGGTGGGGGAAGGGTCTCTTTCGGGGATCTTCCACACACGGGAAACTCTGGAGAAGGGTACTAGCTGTCAAGATGTAGTTGTACGTTGCGAAGTTTTTGTGTCGTTCCTGATATGAGTACAATAAAAGATGAGAGAAAAATGTGACTTCTCACACAGAACCCCTGGAACTTACTCCTGGCAGTGAGTCGATCTCAGTCTCGCGAGAATACCACCACGCCCTTCGACCCGATGAGTGGTAGAGTTTCAGTCACGGGTGTTCCGACAACTCTATGAGGAACACGGCCGGCATCTCGACTCCTTTGTTTGGTGTGGCTCTGAGTCCTACGTCAGGGTCCGTCTGGTCCCAAGTCCAGACTTACCCTCCCTCTTTGCGTCGTCCTTACCCTTCGAAGTGTCTCTCGACCCACGGACTCGCGAGGACGGCGGCTGTAGGCTGTCGCTTCGTGTCTCCGAGACCTCAGGTGACCGGACCCCGGTTGGGCCGAGGGTGCGACGACGCTGGACCCCGTCTGACGCATCGAAGAACCAGAGGTAACGGAGTGAATATTTTACCAGTATTTTATTCGTAAGGGAGCTTCCCGACACCACGTCAGATTTACTTTAATCCGTGCACTTCCGGGACCGTGTCTCGTGTCCGGTACGAGTCTATCTAGCAGTAATCATATTACTAAACTATTGTCCGAGTTTCGGAGCACAGACTATCCAATCTTCCCGAAGGGTTCAGTCCTCTCCGGTAGTTCTCGTTCTGGGCCGGCGACGACTGGGTGGGAGTCCGCGCCGGAGTCGAGGGTCGAGAGGCCAAGAGTCCACTTAGTCGTGAGTGCAGGAACTTGTGCGCGACAAGGGCGAGGAGGAGGAGTCCGACCCGGTCCCTTCTGTGCAACAGCTGGCATATGAAGGTGTCGAGGACGAAGAGGGGGAGACAGAGCTAAGACATTCCAGTTTCGGTGTTTCCCTCATTGACCCCTTTGTCCTCTACTCCGGGAGGTCTGGGTTGGGTCCCTGTTTGACAGCCGGCCCTTATATTTGCAATCCTCTCTGCTTCCCGAAAGACTCTTGAAGGAGTTGAGCTCCGTTCTTCACTTCGGGTCCTTTCCTTACGATCAGAGGTGGTGGAGAAGGAGAAGAGTGGACATCCCAGGAAACCTCGGTCACTTCAGTCCAAAATGACACTAGTGAGGTAACGACAGGTGGAAGTCTCATGTCTCCTGTACAAGTACGAAGAATATCGGTTCGGATCTTTGGTCCCCATTGTGGGTTCAAGTTCTAAAGGCCCTTTCTCCTGCTCCATAAGTCAAGTGTAGTCCCCTTTTCTGTCTCCGACCCTACTCTTGTCAGTCTCATTTTGTAAAGGAAGGTTTCTTTTTCTTCCTTTGTTTTAGGGAGGGAGGGTATGGACCCTACTGGCATTGTCCTCCCATTACCAATCACTGTCTTCTCCTACTTCCAGACTCAACCCGTCACTCTTCGAAGTGAGTGAAAGGCATCCCGGGGTCCAGACGGTACTACATGTACCAGACCTCTCGCCACAACTACTGTACCAACAAGAACTACTTAAGAAGACTCCCGAGGGTCCACTGCTAAGCACTGAATTCTTACGGTGGAAGGGACCCTCTGTGGTGTCCTTCCCAGTGAAGGGACCGTGGGGGACTTCTCGGACTTCCTTCTTGCGTTCCCTCGTGTGGGTCCTCCTCATGTCCCCTCGTGGGGTGACGTCTCACCCTATGAGCGCAGCCACTCGTGTCGTTCTGGTGCCCGTGTCTTTCCTGTGTCCCTGGAGGGGTCGGGGCCTGTGTGACCGTGAGTGTAGGGAGCGGACAGGACGGCAGCGGCGGACTGTAAACGGTAAGCGAGCTGGTTCTTCCTGCCGTAAAGTGACCGACGCCACCAGTAAAAGACTGTCACGACCCTTTTGTCTGGTCGAACCATATTCGGTCGACGAGTCCCGGTGTACCCTGGTTCGTGGACCTCCCTTTAGAAGGAAGACTTTGGAGTGTCCTGGAATTCTTGCACGGGTGGAGTGTTGTCGTGTGCGACTACCTCCCGTATCACCGTGTTTGTCTAGTCTCTTCTCGGGCTGGTTCGGGACTAAACGGGATTCCAACATCGTCGTGTAATGAGAACTCTTTACTCAGACGTCAGATATTCGGGCATGGTTGTCTCAACCCACTCAACTGGGTCATCTACGACTGTAGTGATCCACCAACCTTCTACGGTTTACATTGTGTTCATAAGGCACTTTTTACGAGGGTGTCCATTGACTTGTGATTGACATTAAAAGGAAAGAAATGGTTTTGTCTGTTGGATTTAAAATGTACGATAGTTGGGTGTTGAAAGTTTTTGTAAGTGAATTGTGGACCGAATCTTTAGATGTCCGAGTATCTGTTTTTAGTCGTTTATATCCGAGAGGGGAGGAAGTTCCTCAAATCTTAGAGTGACTCTTCTGTCTTGGATAGTATGTCACTGACTTCTTTTAGATTTCGCTCCGGTGTTCCCATGTGACAGTAGCCGTGTGACTCCTGTATTCGGTAAGGGATATGTCATGACTTAAGGAGAAGTTTACACATACAAGTCAAAACCGACTTAGGGTACTTAAGTTAGATCTACCAAGATCTGAGGTAGGTGGACAGACTAGAGTACTACGTGCCCCCTTTAGTTTGGATCACCGATAAGGGGCGTCACACGTCAGACGTTCGGATCGTAATCTCTGTGACGACCGAAGGGTCAGGGAGGTCGTCTAGCCCGTCCCTCGTCGTCGGTGTAGTGGGTGTCCGACACGGGTGGATGGATGGGGTCGGACCGACGGTCTTTGTGTGTCCTTAAGGATCTGTCCGAGTGAATTGTACGAAGACTCAATTTTGTGCTCCGGTCTTTCGGTCCCCTTTGGTTCCACTTCCCTCTATGTCTCGTACCCATTCAGATATCTTCTGAAACCATGGAGGAGGTTTAACCACATAGATAGTCTCAGTCACATCCATTTCTAGGCAGCCAAGAAGGACGGTGGACTTAGAAGGTCGAAGTCTTAGAGAACTACCATGACTACTAGGTTTCCCGAGACTGTCCGACGAAGTAAAACCATGTCTAGATGAAGTTTGACTCCAGTGTTTCTTTGTCTCAAGGTGGCTCTCATAAAATTAAAACAGTGATGTTGACAAACCAGTTTCTGGTAAACAGTACTACAAAATAGATTTGACTACCTCCTGTCTTTTCGGTTGCTTCCAATCTCGATGTTCCTTGGTCTCGTTGTCAGATTGAGTTAAGACGACAATATCTTGACTGTATGGTTCTGTCACTAAGACGATAAAACCATACGCCGGGTCTCCATTTTTCGTACAATGAGTTCTAGTATTTTGACCGATCACCGTCCGTGACGTAATGTGACTAGGGCATGTGTGTCGTCACCCTGCGTATGTGACAACATTGAAAAGACCTTCAGTCAAACCACTATACATAGTCCTTGGAAAGGGACGCTGGTCCGTCCATCTGCACCCGTCCCACGTCCCTCTGCCTCGTCTGTCCCTGTGATCGGGTGGACCGACTTCTCGAAGAGAACGGTGGGTTAGTGTCGGAGGAGAAGAAGAAGGAGACCCGCCACAGGTGGAGGTTTCTTTTGTCTCACTCAGTTTACAAACTCGGTTGATCGTGGTGAAGAACGAGAGACCAACCAATATTGGTTTCAGACACGAGAATATAAACGGTGTTTTGGTCAACCTCAAGTGACTAATACTACATGAGTGAGATCTCTCCGTCATCTATACACGTCTTCGGTTCCAATTCTGGGTACTTCAAAATTAGTGGGGAGATTGAAATTATTTTCTTTAGTGCAGGAGGTCCTTAATAAATTAGATTAAGTCTCAGTTCTCGACTTTAAATCTATATCCGACTTGTCGAGAAAGAGTTAGGGTTAACAGATGTAAACGATACTTGGTATCGTAAAAATAGAAGTTATAAAGACTTCGGTATTTAGATCTTAGTGTTTGTGACATTGGAATTCTCCGGTTCCTAATGCTCTCTTTTCCTTTCTGTATATTGTCTAAAGAAAAATTCTTGGTTTAGATCATACATGTGAGGATCTACTCATACGGAAAAGGTTTCTATGTACGAAGTTTTGGGTGGTCGAGTGTGAAAATGGGTCTTTATAAAGACTTGTCTTTGTTGTTTTCGTTTCTCTGATCACTGGGTTGTGTTTGTGTGACAGAAGAGAAGGAGTCGAAAGACCGAAGAGTCTCTTTCTTTTTCCGATCTTGTGTGTATTATGCTTATGCATGTAAAAGACCCTGAAGGGACCATATCAGGGTACCAACGTAACGTCCCTCGTACCCAAGGTAGGGACGTCCCTTTTGATTCTAGGGTGTACGGTGTGTCGTTCCAATTTTTTTTTTTTTTTTCACGTAAATGGTACGTCTGGGTTTACAAATTGCACAAAAATTTTTCACAAATATAAGATTCCAAGTTCAAACCTCACAATAAAAGAGTCTTTTTTCTTTTTTTTTCAGTCTTTACCGTAAACCCAAATCTCCATTTAAATATTATATGGGTTTCGTGCCATAAACGATAAAGTGATGTAAATTGGTGTCAAGTCTAGTCGAAGAACTACTATCCTTAGTAAAGAACTTAAGTTAAAAGTGTGGTGTATTACATCATCAATTTTGACGGACCCTAGTTTAAGACTGAAGTTGTCAATCATCGGGCCACTGGAACCTGTTCTTTGGGTTGGAGAGATATGGAGTCTGATATCTGGACCCAGATGAGACAGAATTCTTCATTGGAGGCGGGATCCGGGAAGGGGTCTAGGGGTTCCCCGGCGTAGTGGTGGTATGTGGGTGACCGGCAACCCACTCCGGATTTTCACCGGTTCAGATACTCTAGGAAGGGGTCGACCCGTCGTCCGACCGTTACCTCCATCAACGAACTACATTAAGAAACGTCCACCTGAGACGGTCCTTTTTCTCTTTGGGTTTTATGACAATGTTCTATACGTTCGTCCTCTGCTTGTGTGTCGTTCCTACCCCTTGTTTGTGACTTCTCTAATACCGATGGTCCTCTACACCGCCCTACGTCCGTTGTCTCCCCTCCCGTCCCCCGTACCCCGGGGTCCCTCCTCTCCTACGCTCTCACATAACCTCCCTCTGAATCCCGAGACTCCTTAAACTCCCCGCCTCTTAGGGTCCCTGCCCCCTCGGACCACCCGACGGCAGATACCCCAGCGTGTCTCAGCCTGTGCTGACTTCGCTGAATCGTCGTCGTCGCCGTCCCAGGACTTTCCCACTCAGATCCTTCAACGCTCACTTCTCCCAAGGTCCATCACTGCCTTTGCGCTCCTCCGGCCCCACTGTCGCCAGTCATGACGTTTCCCTTTACTCCCGGGGTCGTTTCCTCTTCACATTAAGTCCGAGGTTAGTAGACTCTCGTACTTTCGTGCCCCGAGACCCCACTCCGCTGATGGCCTCCGCCTCCAACGCGTGCCCCAGGGCCCTCGCCATGTGCCGGAGAGGCCACAGTGACGAGGTCTACCGGAGGCGGTACTGTCGACGCGGCGCGTGCTGACGCGGCCTTTCGCGTGGCGGGGCCAAGGGGACCGTTGACTCTGCGGCAGGCCTCGGACCTTGGGCCAAAGGATCCGCCGCGCCGTCTTCGGGGCGGGTAGCGCCCGGGGCGGGCCCGACTCGGGGAGGGGTGGCGCAGACCCCACCAGGACGCCCCAACGGTGCCCAGAAATCACGCTTGTTTCGAGCGAGTGTGGGTTCCGGGCCGACCTACGCGAACTGCTTACTCCTTTGATTTCGTCGCGACAGCCGGGGGTAATACATCTAAGCCTGTCTTTACCAGCACCCGGGGTTTAGGCTCACAGGACTCAAGAGTCGATGATGAAAAGGGTGGTGTGGTGTCAGAATGTGACTTAGGACCCTGTGAAACCGGAGTCTTAGCCAATTGCCCCTGAGTGTCCTACGTGGGTAAGAAGGGTCTCCTCACTGTCCTCCACTTCTGTCAATGGGTCTGGACTTTCATAAAAGAACCTTCGTTTGTTTTTACAGTCTTCTACATAATTAGGAACGCAACCGTAAGTGACTTGGTCTCTTTTTTCTTTGTTCCTTCGATCGTCATTCCTTCCTTTTCTACAGTAATAACGTGACCAAAAAGGGGACGTACACAATAAAGGGGTAAAAATTCGGTGGAATCTATGGCGTGACTGGAACTCTTTCAGTTATTTTACGGTAGGACTTCTGCACGAAGTAACCCGACGGTCTCCGCCTTGTGTGGACACTGGAGCTCAGGCCGAGAGACCGTGGAACCCGTACCGTCGTCAATAGTCGGAAACAGTAAACGACGAAGAACAGGGGACTTGGGTTAAACTAATATACCGTAACCCTCGGTAGTCGTTGTTTCGACGAGAACATATTGTGATTTCTGAGTGATATTGTTATCGGGATAAATACATTCTAGATTATCCCGAGGAACAAATATAACAGGGATTAGGAGGATCTTTAGGGAATTCATCCATAAACAATAAGAGTATCGGTTACTTCAATAACTTCCGGTCTTGAATTTCCAACTTGACCTCATTCACCATCTCCTCGACTCTGAGGTCGGGTCCGGACAGAAAACTTCGTACTTGTGGAAGATGGAAAGAAGTGTTGGGGAGTGGATGGTTAAATAAGACATTCTCGTGTGTTAAGGGTTGGACCCTTTACCATTATTAATAAAGTTGTCCACTTTGGCACTTCCGTCTTATAGTCAAGAGTTCTTTTTTTTTATTTAGATTAAAAAAGAAAATTTTAACACTTATCCGTTGTAAAACGGTATACTTGGTGTTTACTATTTCAACCTCGGACTTGGTTGAAAGTAAAATGTGGTTTAGATTGGATCTCGTTTCAGTTGGACTGTATTAATATTCGTTTCATGACATAGTGTACTGTAGGTTTATATTCACTAAACAGATTCTTGGTATTAATAAAAATATGTCCATTTGATATAAAAATAAGGAAAATAAATGACTATATTTAGCCCTAAGAATTTTGACCCCAGGTACTCGTCTCAAGTTCCTTCCCCAGATAACTAAGGGAATGGGTCACCCCTCTCCCTTCCCTCTCACCGTTCTATCCCCATACTCTAATCCTCAATGTTTGATGATACATATTTTATTTATTCTTTGTCTCTATACAAAGTATTGTGTCCCTTTATATCGATACCAAAATATGGAATTTGACTGTTAGATTTAACTGACACGATACGAATCAGTGCGTCAGCACAGACTGAGAAACGTTAGGGTACCTGACATCGGGCGGTACGAGGAGACAGGAACCCCTAAGACATCCGTTCTTATGATCTCTCCCAATGGTCCGGGAGGAGTTCCCTTAGAAGGGTTGGGTCCCTAACTTGGGTCAAGAGGACGTAACGTCCACCTAAGAAATGACAGACTCGGTGGTCCCTTCGGGTTTAGTTGATTGATATGCAGTTGATTTATTTTTTGCTTTGAGGGATCCCTGAAGGGAGTACCAGGTCACCAATTCTTAGGTGGAACGTTAAGTCCCCTGTGCCCAAACCAGGACCACACCCTTGATTCTAGGGTGTACAGTGTCCCGTTGATTCTGCCGTCCGGTGTTGAAGACTCGGAAACGTGGTGTTGATCTCTTAGATACGTGGTGTCGCTTTCTAGGACGGACTACGTTGTTTCTAGGGTGTACGACGTTGATTCGGGACTACGTCTGTTTAATTTGTTTGTTTGTTTGTTTTTTGGGAGGAGCTCAAAACACACCCGGTAAAAAGATCTTTTTCAAGTACCGAAAATAGTCTAAGACCTTCCTCAGACATAGGACTATAGTTCTTCTCGGACTAGGGGTGATACAAATACATGACTATAGAACAAATTTTACATTTCAAACCTAATGTATTGGATTTCCGGTTTTAGGGGACATGGTAGTGGTCGTTGGGAAGGAGGGGATAGGGATTAGTCCTTGCAAATCTCAACTATAAATGACACAAGAGGGATTTTATCACGGTAATAAACCTATTGAAAAAACCAATTTTTTGCTAACGTGTTAGTACTTCCCATTTGTGCCGAAGGAAAAGTGTGCAAATATTCGGTTCTGTAATTAACATAAAGAGTTAGAATACTGGTCCTTTGTATCTCGGACCTAAATACAAGTTCTACAAAACTGAGTTCGGATACTCGAGAGGATACTTCACCCGACAGAGGAATGTCGATGAGGGTAAGGGTTCGGGTAAAAAAAAGAAAGAATTTGATCAACGTGGACTCGATGTCGTATTGTCAGGTTAGTGAGAGAAGGGGGAGAGGTCGACTATGAAATATTATTGAATGAACCTTCAATATTTCAATCAAAAATAAGAGCGTCTCCTCCTTCTTACAGTATGCGAAGAAGGTTTCAAGAAGACACAGGGTGCCACAGACACGAAACACAGATAATTGACAGGAAACTTGACTGGAACCAGGTCTCTTCTCTAAGAAGACCTTACCTTGTTAGAATACTCCTTATTATCTGAACTGAGAACGAAAAGAGGGAGAAGGAGACTGAAACTTCTACCTCCACTTCCGGAATTTTTATGGTATTTCGTCTCTAACAGTCTAACCTATTTTTCGTTCGAGACTAGCATACGACAGGTACTCTGTGACCGAAATTTATATTTCTGTAAGTATTCAATTTTCAATTTTTTTATATTCCTTTAGAATGATAACACTGTTGTTCCAACACTCCTATAACACGACTCACTCCAATAATACGACTCACTTTTTTCCAGTCTCTTTTTCTTTATGAAAGTAAAGTAAATATAGACCTCAGATTTTTGATTTTGTTCATTTGTTTGTGTTGTTTTATCTTTGTCTTAATATCTCTGTTTCTTGTTTATTCTCCAACGGCCCTCTCCCCTCCTTTCTTTATCCACTTCGTCTAATTCTTTATGTTTGAAGATGAACGTTCCATTTGATCAGTACTCATACTTTACATGTTACACCCCTTATATCAGTTATTAATACATTACAACATACTACTCTCCAGTATTGATTTGAATAGTACAACAGGTAAAACTTTATATATCTTTATAGTTTGGTGACAACTTATTGTCTTTGATTATATCACAACATTAAGTCAATATAAAATTTTTATTTGAGTATCTTTTTCTCTAGTTTAAACACAAATAGTCTTCACCCTCCGTCTCTCTCCCCCTTAACCTAAGTCTGTGAGTTTTCCATGTTTGAAGGTCAATTTTCTTTTTATACACACACATTTCATTTTGTATTATTTATCTTAATTGTAACGACATGTAATGTATACTTTCAATAATTCTTCCATTTAGGATTCGTTAGAGTAGTGTTCCTTTTTAAAAAAAAGATAAAGAAATTAAAGTACATACATGAAAACGTAAGACATTAAAATATACTCTAATACCTACAAGTGATTTGAATGACTATTAGTAAAGTACTACAAATATTTAGTTTGATAATACGACATGTGGATTTTGAATTCGTCACGACATACAGTCAATCTAGAGCTATTTTGACCTACTTTTGTTTTCATCCTTACTTTTTCCTTTTTTTAATCAAAAAATTTCAATTTCCTACCTTTTTCTACATGGTTCGTTTGTAATTAGGGTTCTTTTGATCTTTCCGATAGAATTATTGTCTGTTTTATCTAAAGTTTTGTTCCCTATAATGGTCCTTATTCCTTCATATAAAACATTACTATTTACGTGGTCAAGTAGTTCTCTTGTATTCTTTTGATTTATAAATACGTGAATTGTTAAAGTTTTATGTACTTCGTTTTTTAACTATCTGTACTTTCCCCTTTATCCGTTTAGGTCAATATCAACCTCTATAATTGTGAGAAAAAATTTTTGACTTCATACTAACTGTATTATAAAATAATTAAAGTCCACATGTTGTATCATTAAGTTATACAAATATCTAATACCTGGTTTCAATAACGTTATAATAACTGATTTAATGGATACGACATGTAAATAGGGACACTAAATAAATAAAAGATTGACCATCAAACATGGAGAAGTAAGGGAAGTGGGTAAGACGTGTAGGGACGTGGGAGGAGGGAAGACCGTTGGGGTTCAAACAGAAGACATAGACATTCAGATAAAGACAAAATAAGATGAAAAGAAAACAAAACATAAAATCTAAGGACTATATTTACTTTTGTAAGTCATAAACAGAAATAGAATAAAGTAACCTCTTCCTTTACCGTTGGGTGAGGTCACAAGAACGGACTTCTTAGGGTCCCTACCCCCTCGGACCACCCGAGGACAGATACCCCAGCGTGTCTCAGTCTGTGCTGACTTCGTTGAATCGTCGTCGTCGTCGATAGAATAAAGTGAATCGTAGTATGGGAAAACCATGTACGTACGACAACGTATACTGTTCTAAAGTAAGAAGAATATCGACCCATTATTAGGTAACACGTATATGTGGTGTAGATAAATAAGTAGATGACTACTTGTAATCCGACGAGGACATAGGACCGATATTATTAATATTTATTACGTTGTCACTTGTGACACCCATATGTAGAAAAACTTAATCACAAAATTAAAAGAAGTCTATTTTTGGGTCCTCACCTTAGAGACCTACCATACCATCAATATCCAAATTAAAAAACTCCTGAGAGATATAACAAAAGGTGTGACTGACGTTGTTAAACGTAAAGATGGTTCTCAAATACTCCCAAGAGAAAAATGATGTAGAAGTGGTTGTGAACAATAAACAAGAGAAAAACTATTAAGAAAGAAAAATTACATAAATAAAATTAACCTTAGATTACTGAAATGTTATAACACCACCAAAAACGGTATGTGACTGTGCTTAGTCGGTACCCACATGTACACAAGACGTGGTACTTGGGGGGAGGGTGGAGGGAAGGGTACGGCAGGGAGTCCCAGTAGGGTCACTGGTCTTTCCACACTTCATTACAGAGTAACACCAAAACGTAAAGGGACTACCAATCGTCGAAAAGTACAGAGAACCGGTTGATATACAAAAGAAACCTTTTGACGACAAAGTCCAGGGAAAATTCAGTCTAAAAATAGATTACTCAACATACTCAAGAAACATATAAAACCTATAAATGGTAATTGAGGAATCATCTGTATAGTCGACGTTTATATAAGAGGGTAAGTCATACAAGGAAAGGTAAAACAGGTGTTAACTGAAGTGACACGTGTTCTAAAAGTCAAACTATACTGGAGAGAGAGAGAGAGAAAAAAAAAAGTGAAAACAACGAGACAAGACTCTTTATTCTAGGTTTTTAATAACGATTTTAGTTACAGTTTCTCACTAAAAAGAAGACCTTCAAAATACCAAAGTCCAGACTACAAATACAGAAATTAGGTAGATAAAACTCGAATAAAAACACATGTACCACTCTTTTACCAGACCAAAGTAAGAAAATGTACATCGACAAGTCAAAAAGGTTGTTAAAAAGAGAGGTTTTCTCTCTGATAGAAAAGGGGTTATATATAAGAACGGAGGAAACAGTAGTTATGTAACTAGTATACACGTTCTCAAATAAAGACCCGAGATGAGACGGGGTAACTAGATACACACACATACAAACACGGTCATGGTATGGTATGATAAAAAAAATTGGTAACAATGTACACACGTAAAATAAATTGTCACGACACATGTATCACCTGTTAGTTCAAGAATATACTTATAGATCAGGAAGATCTATAAATCTTCACGAACTACGTAAATTTTCATCTTCATCATCTTATTACGATAAATATTTATCGAAAAAATATCATACTTAATTTTACTAAGTAAAGACCTCTTAATGTCTTAGAGTTCCTTCAAAACAACTAACATTATCGTGAAGAATTAATACTTTTATACTATCTATTGTGTAAACGTCCTCTGAACCTTTTATGTCTTGTTTCAATGTGTGTCAAGGTGATATATAATATTAATAAAATTCATCTATTTAATTCTAAAAATCAACCTCAAAGTTATAGTTTGATATATTGTGGTATGTGTTTTTATTTGAGTTTTACCTAATTTCTAGATTTGCATTCCGGTCTTTGATATTTTGAGGATCTCCTTTTGTATCCGTTTTGTGAGAGGCTGTATTTAGTGTCGTCCTAGGAGATACTGCGTGGAGGGTCTTATGACCTTTATTTTCGTTTTTATTTGTTTACCCTGAATTAATTTTAATTTTCGAAGACGTGTTGTTTCCTTTGATATTCGTTCCACTTTTCTGTCGGAAGTCTTACCCTCCTTTATTATCGTTTACTTCGTTGCCTGTTTCTTAATTAGAGTTTTTATATGTTCGTTGAGGATGTCGAGTTAAGGTCTTTTTATTTTCTGGGTCAGTTTTTCACCCGGTTTCTTGATTTGTCTGTAAAGAGGTTTCTTCTGTATGTCTACCGATTGTTTGTGTACTTTTCTACGAGTTGTAGTGAGTAATAGTCTCTTTACGTTTAGTTTTGGTGTTACTCCCTTGTAAAGTGCGGTCAGTCTTACCGACGATAGCTTTTCAGATGTTCGTTATTTGCGACCTCTCCCACACCTCTTTTCCCTTGGGAGAATGTGGTAACCACCCTTACGTTTGATCATGTCGGTGATACCTCTTGTCACATCTCTAAGGAATTTTTTTGACCTTTATTTTGACAGTATGCTCGGTCGTTAGGGTGACGACCCGTATATGTGACTCCTTTGGTCTTGACTTTCTCTGTGCACATGGGGTTACAAGTAACGTCGTGACAAATATTATCGGTCCTGTACCTTCGTTGGGTCTACAGGTAGTCGTCTGCTAACCTATTCTTTCGTCACCATGTATATGTGTTACCTCATAATGAGTCGGTAATTTTTCTTATGTAAACTTAGTCAAGACTACTCCACCTACTTTGACCTCGGCTAATATGTCTCACTTCATTCGGTCTTTCTTTTTGTGGTTATGTCATATGATTGTGTATATATACCTTAAATCTTTCTACCATTGTTATTGGGACATACACTCTATCGTTTTCTCTGTGTCTACATTTCTTGTCAGAAAACCTGAGACACCCTCTCCCTCTCCCACCCTACTAAACCCTCCTACCACAACTTTGTACATTTAATAGTATACACTTTAGTTAGCGGTCAGGTCCAAACTACTTATTATGTCCCACGAGCCCCGACCACGGGACCCTACTGGGTCGCCCTATCCTATGCCTCCCTCCACCCTTCCCCCAAGTCCTACCCCTTGTGTACATGTGGGTACCGTCTAAGTTCAGTTACATACCGTTTTGGTTATGTTATAACATTTCATTTTATTTCTTTATTTACTAAAAAAAATTAATTATCTTACTTATATGTCTCTTCATCTATCTATATCATCTGGACTTTTTGTGCCGCTTGGTTAAGTTGTATTGATTCTAAATATGTTAAAAGTGTGTTGTCATCCTTTGTCTAAGATAAGTTCAAGGGTATCTGATATTTGATCCTCTGTATAGGTCCTGTATTCTGGTCTATAATTAAAGAGTGAATTTACGAAAGAAGAGACGTTAGTGGAGACACAAAAAGTCAGAAGAAATTAGACTAATAGACGACTACCCACCACAACGTGAGGGAGGGACAATCAACAAACCGGACTTCACTGGGTCGGGACCCCGGATGTCCGAGATCTTAATTACCGCTGGAGGTTCTCCTGAACCTGAAGGGACCACCGAGTCTGCCATTTCGCAGACAGATGCTACGTCCTCTGGACCCAAACTAGGGACCCAACCCTTCTAGGGGACCTCTTCCTTTACCGTTAGGTGAGGTCATGATAACGGACGTTTTAGGGTACCTGTCTCGTCGGACCATCCGATGTCAGGTACCCCTCAGCGTTTCTCAGCCTGTGCTGACTCGCTGAAGTGCAAGGTTCTCCTGAATTCGGTCCCTTGTCGAAAGTCCTGACGACGATGGTCTCGGGACCAAGGACCCCACTCGGTGACGGTTGGGTACGGAAGGTGTCCTCTGGAAGGTTGTGGACGTCCACCCAGACCAAGTTAGAGGACACCCCAGTAACAGGGACAGGGAACCCAGAACCACTTACGGTCTAAAACAAACATGGGAGGCTCTCACCTCAGAGAAAAAGGGGGTCAGGACACCTTCAAGACATTAGTTTAGGGTGAACGTAAGTTCAAGTCTAAGGGACCCCTAAAGGTCAGACAAACGGTCTCGGGGTTCGATTCTTCGGACTGTACCTCGAGCCTGGGAAGTGTCGTCACCCTCTTGAAGAAACCATAATAACAAGAGGCCAAACAAACAGTGAGTCGGCCGTCCATACCCTAAACTAAAATAGTACTAACGTGGGGAGGATGGTAGAACGACGTCGGAGAGGAAACAGAAATCTACCACCCCATAGAAAAAACCACCCAAGGTCGTAAGCGGACAGCTACCAAAAAGTTGTCGATCAACGACAAAACCACGAGAGCGTCCTTCTCTACTCCCTTGTAGAAAGATGAGGTGGTAGAATACATTTAGGTTTGGTGTAATAAAACTAATGATATTAAAACATCCCATCAAACTTCAGTTTCTCATAAAGGTCATAAAAGTTCCTCTCATATTTTCTATTTCAAATAAGAAGAAATAGTTCTAACGAACCCGATAAGTCGTTCGTCATCAAGGTGTGTCTAAAATACCAATAAACAAGGTCAAGACACTTTTTACAGCAACCATAACTATAAAACTATCCCTAACGTAACTTATATATCTAACGGTACTCATCCTACTTGTGAATTGTTATAATTAAAAAGACTAGGTACTAGTACCATATCGAGACAAATAAACACGGTAGAAAAAAAGTAGTTCCAGAATAGTAAAAGTCTCATGTCTATAAAAATAGGGGAACCAATTTATTATAAATAATAAAAACTACTATAACATTTACCATAACAAAAGAACCAAAGAGGAAGACTATCAGGCAATATTCACATATCTTTATGTTTTACAAAGACATATAGTTAAACCATAGTTCTTTTAATTAACTTAAGTAGATAATCGAGATTATAAAAACCATCTTCGAAATACCAAAAGAGATACATTATAGTGTAGTAGATGTTTATCACTACCAAAATAAAGAAGTAAAGATTAAACTCTCAGAGAATAAAGAAAAAGAACAGATTAATGTCACCGATCCAGAAGGTCCTGATATAACTTATTTTCATCGTCCTTACCCGAATGAACAGAACAAAAGCTAGAATTTCCTTTTGGACAGTTGAAAGCTGGTAACTCTTACTACAATCGAAGATCCAAACAGTATTTGTTGGAAAATATACAACTCCACACAAGGAAGATACGGGTGAAACAACTCTAACAAAAAACAGTACTTACCTACAACTTAAAAAAAGTAATCGCAAAAGACGTAGATAACTCTGCTAATACACTGAAGCAACATAATTACACCACATTGTGTAACTAACTAAATACCTATGACTTACTAGGAATATAAGGGTCTTATTTAAGGTGAATGAGTACTACATGTTATGTAAATTACATAGTAACTTAAACCAAACGATTACAAAACAACTCCTAAAAACACTTGTGTAGGTAGTCACTATAACCCGTATTAAAAAAACCCCCCCACCATTACAGAGACCAAAACTATGGTTCTATTTACGACCGGAGTATCTTACATAAACTTTCGTAAGGGAGACCTCAACGACTGTTTCCAGGTATATCAATTTTAAGACCAAAAAGATCATCAGTACATACCTTTCGACTCACGGTTTCTTAACTACGAAAACTTAACCCGACCTCTTCTGAGAACTCTCAGGGAACCTGTTATTCCCCTAGTTTGGTCAGTTAGGATTTCCTTTAGTTAAGACTTATAAGTAACCTTTCTGACTACGACTTCGACTTCGAGGTTATGAAACCGGTGGTCTACACTTCTCGACTGAGTTTTCGGACTACGACCCTTTCTAACTTCCGTTTTCCTCTTCCCCCACCGTCTCCTACTCTACCAATCTATCGTAGTGGTGAGTTGCCTGTACTTAAACTCGTTTGAGACCCTCTATCTCTTCCTGTCTCCTTTGACGGTTTCTTAAGGAGTTCCCTAACGTCTCAGTCTATACTGAGTCACTGACTTGTTACCGTTTATTACTATTTCCCCGTCGTATTTCTTTGATCCACCCCCCATTCTTTGACAGAATATACCTTGATACACCATATGTTGAATTTTAGATATCTTGACACACAGTGTTACTCACCCACAGGAACATACATTTAACATTTGATAAATGGTTCAACACTCACACGAATCGTCCGAAGGGACCACCGAGTCTACCATTTCTTAGGTGGACGCTACACCTTCTGGGCCCAAACTAGGGGCCCAACCTTTCCAGGGGTCTCCTCCCGTACCGTTGGGTGAGGTCATAAGAACGGACCTCTTAGGCGTACCTGTCTCCTCGGACTACCCGAAGCTAGGTACCCTAGGTTTCTCAACTTGTGTTGAGTTTTAGATTTCTTGACACACAGTGTTACTCATCTACAGTAACATACATTTAACATTTGATAAATGGCTCAACACTCTCCCTAGGTTTTACCTTACGTCTGATACTGGTTCTTAAGATAGAATTTTCACTGAATGTATTGGTGTGACTTTCCTCACTCTTTTATTCCTTGATTGACTTTATTGAGACCTTTCATCACAAAACTACCCCAGTGTTCCCATTTCTGTTTTTCTTGATAGGTGTTTGTGACATAAGATCAATCATTTAAATAGAGAGTCTCCCAATACCCAAGTGTTAAGACTTTTATGAAATGAACAGACGACGACGACGACGACGACGACGACGATTCAGCGAAGTCAGCACAGGCTGAGACACGCTAGGGTATCTGCCGTCGGGTGGTCCGAAGGGGCAGGGACCCTCAGAGGTCCGTTCTTGTGACCTCACCCAACGGTAAAGGAAAAGGTTACGTACTTTTTCACTTTTCACTTTAACTTCAGCGAGTCAGCACAGGCTGAGAAACGCTGGGGTACCTGACGTCGGGTGGTCCGAGGAGGCAGGTGCCCTGGAAGGTCCGTTCTCATGACGACACCCCACGGTAGCGGAAGAGGCAGTAAACAGACGATCTCAACTTGTTTATTCATTAGTACAACATCTATTGTTCTTAGTACGAACAGTAACAGACTCTTTCTTCAATGTTTATTCTTTTCCCCCATTTCGTCTCTTACTTCGGACACCACGACCTAGTCTAAACCTCAATTGTTATTTTGAGGACCTCTAATTTTTTTTATACATGTTTCTGTCTCAGTCTGTACTTATATCCATACATTCATACAAGCATACACATAAACGTACTCAAGGTATGTATGTATATCAAGGGTCGAGACAGGTAGGTTTCTCAGGTTTTCGTCAGTGAGAAGTCATCTTTACTCGTAGGGATCATTGGTCTAAAACAAACATATATAGTAAGAAGCAATGTTACCTAGTCTAGAGGAACCTCTTAACTAACTAAAGGACCTTCTTTATCTTACCTTGGAGAATTCTTAGTGACCCGATCTACGGAAGGTAGTCGGTTCCTGTTAGGACTCCACTCACGTACATACTCAACAATTGTTGGTTGTACGAGTCGTCGACCAGTTCCCCTGGACCCGTCCCACGGTTGTCGTAGACGACGTTCACACAAAACCACTAGGGTCCTTTGCGACCATGTTCTCACGATAAATGTCCTGTCGAATGGGTCCCGTGGTTCTCTCCTTCGTAGGAGTGGAAAGGGGTCGGGAAAGCTCCGTTACTCAGTTGTCACCTTGTCCACCCTGGTGCACCCATAGTGGTGTACCTGTAATGGTCTTAGTCATCCTTTTATTTCCTCTAGTTGTCATGGGTCGGAGACTTTGTCAAGTAAACACCCGGGATCGGTCTTGCGTTTATGGAAATAAATTCTTTGTACGAGCCGAAAACTATTAGTTTACGAAAATAGAACCCGTCGGGGTAAAAGGGATGTTACACAGGGTTGTTCAACCGGGACCAGAAGTCACTGTGCAAGTTCTAGACCTCGTTTTCCTCACAAGAGTCACCATCCTAAGACGACTGCAACCGAGGATACCGGGAGGAGGAGGCTCTTCACTAAAGTTAAGAACCTTTGTGTCCCTGAAAATTTAAAAGAAAGGTGCGAGGAGGGAAAGAACCGTAAGAGGACCTTTATGTCTTTATGTTTCTTTAAATAGAGAAGTTATTTAAGATTATTTACCGTCTTGAAAGACGGTTGATACTCAGAAAGTTCAAATTAAAGTAATTTCAGGTAACTGAGGGGGGTTTAGTTGTTACTGGAAAACTTTTAGACCTAGGTTAATAACACAGACATAGATGTGTTATTAAAACTTAGTTCAAAAACCGATAACGGAGTTTTCTTAGTAAACCGATATCGATGATTCCAACTTTAATTCACTACTATGTTTAATAAAACTCATACTTAAGAATTGTTAGGAGAGACCCGGGGATTCTACACTATCAATATTCAAACCGGGTGTTAAATAATTAATTAAGTGAACTAAGTTGTTTATAAATAGTAACCACAAAACACATATCCGGTGACACATTCGAGACGCCTATACACTATATGATTTGTAAGAGACTGGTGCACTTTAAATGTAAGATTCATCTGGACGTCTGTCATTTATTTCTTTTTCCATTTTGTACCATGTTATAACCCACCGGTCAAGGTACTTCTTTTTAGTTTGTTCCTTCCTATTATTCTTAAAACCCTCATCTTCTCGAACTTTATGAAAATGCCCTTTAGTTTGGGGAATACTAATATGCCACCTCCACTGTTTATCTAAGTTCCCTAATCCAGATTATCTGTCTCACGGACTTCTTGATACCTACTGTCAAGTATTGTGACATGTCCTCAGTCACCGGTTTTGGTGGGGGTTCTTTTTCTTTACGTTCGTCCGTTTCACCGACAGACTCCTACGGAATGTTGATCGACTCTTTTCTTTCCTTCACTTTTGTGTTCTCTTTTTCCCTTTCTATATAGGTTGATTTACGTCTCAAGGTCTCTTGTCGTTCCTCTCTAATTTTTTTTTTTTCACAAGAATTCACTTGTTACGTTTCTTTATCTCCTTTTGTCATCCTACCCTTTTGATCTCTAAAGAAGTTCTTTTGACCTCTATGGTTCCCTTTAAAGTACGTTTCTATCCGTGTTATTTCCTGTCTTTGACGTTCCTGGATTGTCTTCGTCTTCTCTAATTCTTCTCCACCTTTCTTATGTGTCTTAACTCCCGTCTGTGTGACTTTGGTATGAGTGTCTTTTGATCAGTTAGATTAGTGTGATCCTGGTGTCGGACAAATTGAGTTTCTTTGGTTCGGTACGGGCACCCCGTTGGGTTCTGCCCGTCCAGTACCACCTTTCCAGACTGTCTTACACCAGGTGACCTCTTCCCTTACCGTTCGGTGAAGTCATAAGAACGGAACTCTTGGGGTACTTGTCATACTTTTCCGTTTTACTATCCTATGACTTTCTCCTTGAGGGGTCCAGTCATCCACGGGTTATACGATGACCTCTAGTCACCTCTTTATTGAGGTCTTTCTTACTTCCCTACTTCGGTTTCGTTTATGTTATGGGTCGACACCTACACTGACCACTATCTTTGTTCCAGGTTACGACTTTTGTCGTTATAACGTATCCTTGGACCTTACAGTCCAGGCACTTAGTTCCGTTTAATCTTCACCAGTTTGCTCTCTACCGTTCCCACTTGCAGCTGTAAGATCCTTAGTCACTTGATTTTACCTGACCTTACCCACTTAAATTGAGTCTACTGGTGATATAGATGATGACGTCCGTCCTTAGGGAGTCTTCTTTACCTCATCGGTAGTACCAGTTGTTTTCTCAGGCTTTACGTCATGAACCTACGTTAGAGTTTTGGCTGTCTTACTAGAGACAAGTAGAGGTTCCGTTTGGTAAGTTATAGTGTCAATAGGTTCAGATACGGGGCTGTCCATTACGACTTCTTCGACTTCAACTTGCCAAAATACTTCTGGATGTTCTGGAAAATCTTGATTGTGGGTTTTTTCTACAGGAAAAGTAATATCCCCTGACCTTACGTTTTCATCCTTCAGTTCTTTGTGGACCTCATTGTCCGTTTAAACCGGAACTTTATGCCTTACTTCGTCCCGTTTCTGATTACCTCAAAACAGTATCGTTTGTGGGAGAAGGTTGTCGTGTTCTCTTCTGAGATGTGCACCTGTAGTGGTCTACCAGTTGTGACTTTAGTCTAACTAATATAAGAAACGTCGGTTTTAACTTCTTCGAGATATGTCAGTTGTTTTTGTTCTGGTCCTCGACTGACACCGAGTCTAGTACTTGGGGAATAATGGTTTAAGTCTAAGTTTAACTTCTTTCATCCCTTTTGGCGATCTGGTAAGTCCATACTGGATTTAGTTTAGGGAATACTAATATGTCACCTTCACTCTTTATCTAAATTCCCGGATCTAGACTATCTATCTCACGGACTACTTGATACCTTACTCCAAACACTGTAACATATCCTCTGTCCCTAGTTCTGGTAGGGGTACCTTTTCTTTACGTTTTTTCGTTTTACCGACAGACCCCTCCGGAATGTTTATCGGCACTTTTCTTCTCTTCGCTTTTCGTTTCCTCTTTTCCTTTCTATGTTCGTAGACTTACGTCTCAAGGTCTCTTATCGTTCTTCTCTATTCTTTCGGAAGAAGTCGTTAGTTACGCTTCGTTATCTCCTTTTGTTGTCTTACCCTTTCTGATCTCTAGAGAAGTTCTTTTAATCTGTATGGTTCCCTTATAAAGTACGTTTCTACCCGAGTTATTTCCTGTTATTACCATACCTGGATTGTCTTCGTCTTCTATAATTCTTCTCCACCGTTCTTATGTGTCTTCTTGACATGTTTTTTCTAGAAGTACTGGGTCTATTAGTACTACCACACTAGTGAGTAGATCTCGGTCTGTAGGACCTTACACTTCAGTTCACCCGGAACCTTTCGTAGTGATGCTTGTTTCGATCACCTCCACTACCTTAAGGTTAACTCGACAAAGTTTAGGACTTTCTACTACGACACTTTCACGATGTGAGTTATACGGTCGTTTAAACCTTTTGAGTCGTCACCGGTGTCCTGACCTTTTCCAGGTAAAAGTAACGTTAGGGTTTCTTTCCGTTACGGTTTCTTACGAGTTTGATGGCGTGTTAACGTGAGTAGAGTGTACGATCATTTCATTGCAAGTTTTAAGAGGTTCGATCGGAAGTCGTTATTCATTT
Organism: Capra ibex; assembly: GCA_006410555.1. Lineage (NCBI taxonomy): Eukaryota > Metazoa > Chordata > Mammalia > Artiodactyla > Bovidae > Capra > Capra ibex. The sequence goes on from SJYO01017864.1 coordinate 82,950, forward strand.
GGCACTTGAAGGTCTACAAGTTCGACCAAAACAAAAAAAAATAAAAAAAAAGTTCGACCAAAATCTTTTCCGTCTCCTTGGTCTCTAGTTTAACGGTTGTAGACGACCTAGTACCTTTTTCGTTCTCTCAAGGTCTTTTTGTAGATAAAGACGAAATAACTGATACGGTTTCGGAAACTGACGCACCTAGTGTTATTTGACACCTTTTAAGACTTTCTCTATCCTTATGGTCTGGTGGACTGGACGGAGATCTCTTTAGACATACGTCCAGTCTTTCGTCGTCAATCTTGACCTGTACCTTGTCTCACCAAGGTTTGTCCTTTTCCTCATGCAGTTCCGACATATAACAGTGGGACGAATAAATTGAAGATACGTCTCATGTAGTACTCTTTACGACCTGACCTTCTTTNTAGTTATTGGAGTCTATACGTCTACTGTGGTGGGAATACCGTCTTTCCCTTCTCCTTGATTTTTCGGAGAACTACTTTCACTTTCACCTCTCACCTTTTCAACCGGATTTCGAGTTGTAAGTCTTTTGTTTCTAGTACCGTAGACCAGGGTAGTGAAGTACCGTTTATCTACCCCTTTGTCACCTTTGTCA
>SJYO01017864.1:86940-114305 GCA_006410555.1 Capra ibex
CACCACAACCTCTTCTGAGAACTCTCAGGGAACCTGACGTTCCTCTAGGTTGGTCAGGTAAGACTTCCTCTAGTCGGGACCCTAAAGAAACCTTCCTTACTACGATTTCGACTTTAAGGTCATGAAACCGGTGGAGTACGCTTCTCAACTGAGTAACCTTTTCTGAGACTACGACCCTCCCTAACCCCCGTCCTCCTCTTCCCTTGCTGTCTCCTACTCTACCAACCTACCGTAGTGACTGAGTTACCTACACTCAGACTCACTTGAGGCCCTCAACTACTACCTGTCCCTCCGGACCACACGACACTAAGTACCCCAGCGTTTCTCAGCCTGTGCTGACTCCCTGACTTGACTTGACTTGACATGTTTTTTCCAAAATCACTGGGTCTATTGGGATTACTACACTAATGAGTGGATCTCGGTCTGTAGCACGACACACTTCAGTTCACCCGGAATCCTTTGTAATGATACTTGATTCGACAACTTCCACTATCTTAAGGTCAACTCAATAAAGTTTAGGATTTCTACTACGACGATTTCATGATGTGAGTTATACGGTCGTATAAACCTTTTAAGTCGTAACCCGTGTCCTAACCTCTTCCAGTTAAAAGTAAGGTTAAGGTTTCTTTCCGTGACGGTTTCTTACAAGTTTGATGACATGTAAACGTGAACAAAGTGTACGATCGGTCTATTACGAGTTTTATGAAGTTTGATCCGAAGTTGTCGTGTACTTGACTCTTGAAGGTCTATATGTTCGACCCAAATGTTTTTCGTCTCTTTGTTCTCTTGTTATACGGTTGTAAACAACATAGTATGTTTTTCTTTCTCTTAAGGTCTTTTTGTAGATGAAGACTAAGTAACTGACGCGATTTCGGAAACAGACACATCTAGTGTTGTTTGACACCTTTTAAGAATTTCTATACCCTTATGGTCTGGTGGAATGCACGGAGGACTCTTTGGGTAGACGTCAGTTCTTCGTTGTCAATCTAGGTCTACACCATGTTGTCTGACCAAGGTTTAACCCTTTTCCTATACAGTTCCGACATATAACAGTGGGACTAATAAATTGAAGATACTTGTCATGTAGTACGTTTTACGGTCCGACCCACTTCGTGTTCGACCTTGGTTTTAACGGCCCTCTTTATAGTTATTGGAGTCTATGCGTCTACTGTGGTGGGAATACCGTCTTTCATTTCTCCTTGATTTCTCGGAGAACTACTTCCACTTTCTCCTTTCACTTTTTCGACCGAATTTCGAGTCGTAAGTTTTTTGTTTCTAGTACCGTAGACCAGGGTAGTGAAGTACCGATTATCTACCCCTTTGTTACCTTTGTCACTGTCTGAAAGAAAAGAACCCGAGGGTTTAGTGACGTCTATCACTGACGTCGGTACTTTAATTTTCTGCAAACGAGGAACCTTCTCTTCAATGTTGTTTGGATCTGTCGTATAATTTTTCGTCCTTGTAATGAAACGATTGTTTCCAGGTATATTAGTTTCGATACCACAAAGGTCATCAGTACATACCCACACTCTCGACTTGGTATTTCTTTCAACTCGTGGCTTCTTGACTACGAAAACTTGACACCACAATCTCTTCTGAGAACTCTCAGTGAACCTGACGTTCTTCTAGTTTAGTCAGTTAGGATTTCCTTTAGTCAGGACGCATAAGTAACCTTCCTCACTACGACTTCGACTTCGAGGTAATGAAACCGGTGGACCACGTTTCTCGACTGAGTAATCTTTTCTGGGACTACGACCCTTTATAACTTCCGTCCTCCTCTTCCCCTGTTGTCTCCTACTCTACCAACCTACTGTAGTGACTGAGTTAGTTGTACTCAAACTCGTTTGAGACTTTCTACCACTTCCTATTCCTTCGGACGATACGACATCATGTACCCCATTTCTCAGTCTGTACTGACTCGATGACTTGACTTAACTATATATATGTATATGTGAGAGGGAGAACTCAGAGGGAGGGTAGGGTGGGGGGTGGGGGGTTAGGGTGGGGAGATCCAGTAGTGTCTCGTGGTGTGACCTAAAGGGCACAATTTATCGTCGAAGGATGATCGATAAATAAGATGTGTACCATCGTATATTTACAGTTTCGATGAGAGAGTTAAGTGGGGGAGGGTCCTGAATTACAGTTACAGTGGTCCGTCTTTTAACTTCTTAGTCTCATACTTCTGGAATAGTCAACGATCGTTCAGACGTTTCCTGTTTTCTCCGGTTCCGGCGAGTCCTGTTCTTCGTTTTAAAGGGTTAAGTCAATTCCCGTTCTCAACTTACGGGTCCATGTCCTTCTTCTTTTTTCCCTAAAGTCTCTATCTGAAGATAAGGAGGGGTGAGGAAACGTCGGGGTTGTAGAGTCACCTTGAGCGACTGATGACACTGGATCCAAAACAAACAGTCAAGACGACCACCATCACTACCACCAACCATCCAACTAATAGACGAACAAACAAAATTTTTCTCGAATAATCAAAGGACCCTCCGTTCCTTTTAGGTCGGAAGGTCCTGTGTTTCGAAAATTGACGAGAGAAGTCCCTCCCACCTTCCTTTTCATAAAAATAGGAAAGTTGTCTTCTTTTATTACTTCTAGAGTTAGTCAAACCTTACCACGTTATTCGTCTAAAATTTAGACTACTTTAACCGACTGGACCTTTCTATCCCGAACTAGGACCCGACCTTTCAATTGTTAGGAAAACCCTTAAATCGTAGGGTCGAGGGTCACGACGACTAGGTACCTGGTGGGAAACATATCGTTCCACAATTCGACCGCAGGACNNGAATCGGAGTGTGACCGAACACACTTTTGTCTCTTTCTTGTTTTGTGTAAAGACAATTCTCTCCACGAGTAACGGACACTCGATGTCAAAAATTTTTACCGACTTTACATGAAAAGTGTTATCGGTTCTATACCTTTGTTGGATTTAAGAGTAGTTGTCTATTTACCTGCTTCTACCACTCCTACTACTAGTGTATATGTGTGTGTTTTACCGTATGATGAGTCGGTATTTTTTCTTACTTTCTTACGGTAATCGTCGTTGTACCTACTCGGATCTCTACTAGCACGATTCACTTCACTCAGTCTCTTTCTGTTTATGGTATACTTTAGCGAATGTACCCCTCAGACGTCATACTGTGTTTCCTCGATTAGACGTCAAGTGTCTAAGTGTCTGCATCCCTCGTCTAAACACCAACGGACTCCCTCTCTCCCTCTCACCCCCGGCCTAACCCTCAAATCCTAATCATCTACGTTTCATGATGTACATCTCGTCTATTTGTTGTTCCAGGATGAAATGTCGGGTCCCTTAATATAAGTTATAGGACACTATTTAGTATTACCTTTTCTGATACACTTTAACTGAGTGAAACGACACGTCGTCTTTAGCTATGTTGTAGCATTTAGTTGATATGAAGTTATTTTATACAAAAATTTAAATTTGTCGACATTACACTACTAACAAAGAGAACAAGTCGAAAAATCTCACACGGGTATCATTGTCTTTTATGTACACTTACTCACTTATTGACTTGAGTGAGGTTCTTTCTCGATGGGTCATTAATCTTGGTGGGTGATTTCTTCGTCCAACGGTACATTACTCCAGAGGTTGGTCCTCAAAATTCGTCTCTGAACCACTAGACAGTTTCTACTCTATCTCGCCATGAAGAGGTCGAAATTACAGTCACAATAGACCCCTGGAACACTTTTACGTCTAAGACTAAACTATCCAGACCCCAACCGGGACCCTCAGACATAAAGTTCTATCGAGGTCTCCTAAGGTTACGACGTCCACGTCTGAGAAGATAAGTTTGACGTCTGGTGTGAAATTTGTCCTTCCTATATCGTCCCCTAGAGTATCTATCTATCTTTCCAGTTGATGCAACGCACGTTCGGTTCAGCACAGGTCGAGATACTAGGGTACCTGACAACGGACGATCCGAGGAGACCCGTTCTTATGACCTCACCCAACGGTCCGAGAGGAGGTCCTCTAAAAGGGTTGGGTCGCTAGTTTAGGTATAGAGAATACAGAGGACGTAACCGTCCACCTAAGAAATGGTGATCGTGGTGGACCCTTCGGGAGATGATCCAATAATCAAAGGTTTGGGCGGACGTACAGTCTGAGTGGGTCCTCTACATGATCTTTACTTCCAAGAATTCGAGGTTACGGTCTCTAAGTTTAAGACATCCACTCCTTGTCTTGGACCTGGGAACCTAAAAATTGTTCGACAGGTGACTAAGTCTATGTGAGAAACCCTTTGTGACTTGGTCTCCGAAGGATTTAAATAAAGTTTGAGATGTGAAGGAAGAGAGTTCTTAGACTGTTTATATTTAGTCTTACCCCGTTCACATCCGACTGTCGTTAGGAGGGCGACATGCACACACACACGAATCAGTGAGTCAGCACAGACTGAGAAACCCTGGGTCGTCTGACATCGGGCGGTCCCAGGAGACAGGTACCCCTAAGAGGTCCGTTCTTATGACCTCACCCGACGGGACGGAGGAGGTCCCTAGAAGGGTTGGGTTCCTGACTTGGGTCCAGAGGGCGTGGCGTCCACCTAAGACATGGTAGAGTCGGTTGCCTCTTTCGACAGGAGTACATATCTACAACATTTATCGTGTCCCAGTCTTGTGTAGGGACGAGAGATCCTCAGGATCGAAATGTGAATAAGGGAGAGGACCCTTAAACCGTAAAAGGTAGGAAAACGTCTCATCTGAAAGCAACATGAGAGTTTTATCGAGCTAATAACTAAGAAAGGAACCTTCTTCCCGATACTGTTTGGATCGGTAGTATAATTTTTCGTCTCTACAATGAAACGGCTGTTTCTAGGGATATCAGTTTCGATACCGAAAAAGTCATCAATGCGTACTTACACTCTCGACCTACTACCTTTTCTGACTCAGGGCTTCTTGACTACAGAAGCTTTATACTACGACCTCTTCTGAGAACTCTCAAGGAATCTGTCGTTCCTCTAGTTTGGTCAGTTAGGATTTCTTTTAGTTGGGACTTATAAGTAACCGTTCTGACCACTACTTCGACTTCGAGGTTATGAAACCGGCGGATTACACTTCTTGATTGAGCAATCTTCTCTGGGACTAAGACCCTTTCTGACTTCTGTCCTGCTCTTCTCCTGCTGTCCTACTCTACCAACTTACCGCAGTGACTGAGTCACCTGTACTTTGACTTTCACTTTCCGTGAGTCAGCACAGCCTGAGAAACTCTGGGGTACCTGATATGTCAGGTATCTTAAGAGGTCCGGTCTTACGACCTCACCCATCGGAAAGAGAAGAGGTCCCCTAGAAGGGTTGGGTCCCTAGTTTGGGTGCAGAGGGTGTAACGTCCGCCCAAGAAATGGTCGACTCGGTGTTCCCTTCGGTGTCTCTTCTACACCATGTATGTATGTTACCTTATGTTGAGTCGGTATTTTTTCTTACTTTCTTACGGTAAACGACGTTTCCCCTACCTCGATCTCTAATAGTATGATTCACTTCATCAGCCTGTCTCTTTCTGTTTATAGTACACCATAACGTATATACGTCTTAGAAGTTTTTACTATGGTTACTTGTATAAATGTTTTGTCTTTGTTCGAGTGTCCGAATGTCTTAAATACCAATACGTCACCGTTTCCCTATCTGAGTCTCAAACCTTGACTATGCATATGTAACAATATAAATTTTATCTATTGGTCGTTTCTGGATGACATATCGTGTCCGTTGTGATGAGTTATCAGACGTGATTGGATTTACCCTTTTCTTAAACTTTTTCTTATTTGTGGGTATATACATGTTGACTTAGTGAAACGACATATGGACTTTAATTGTGTTTAACAATTGGTCTATCTGAGGTTATATTTTTAAACAAATTTATTTATTTATCGTAACGGGTGTGGGACAACGAGTGTGTTATCTTCCTGTAAGATATCGTGGAACTTTTGAACATAAAGAATTCTCTTCTTGTTCTTTCGTTCTGGTATTTCCGAGAGAGAGAAGGGGACCGGAGACGGGCGAAGAATCCTGAAACTCTTCTCACTATGCGTTTATTGGTGAATCCGGAGGGGCCCAAGGGTCCTTTCGTCTTGTTATCTGAACGATAAACTCGTTCAGATGAGGTCGTGGGGTGGGGTAAGGTCGGAGTGGGGTCAGAAAGTCTCGAGTAAAAGAAACGTATAGGGGTTTAACAGACCCCCCTCGGGGTCCTTCTTCATCAATCTAGAGTTGGTAAATACCGTATAGAGTCTGTCGGTGGTGGGTGATCACGGTCCCGATCAGTCGGCGACACGCCCCACGGAAGAGCTCTTACAAGTACACCTTAAGGTCGGAGGTAGACCGGTTCTCTGGATTCCTATTTCAAAGTGTTCTGGCCCCGTTCACCCAAGACGACGAAGACTTTCTAAGAAGGCAGTAAACCCTTTGTCTGCAACTTAAAGGCGGAAGTCCGACCTTTTCAGCGAACTCGACGACAAAAGTAGGTTGACATTTTCCTGGTTTTAAGTTTACTACGAGGACTAGAGGGTCGAGAGAAACAAAAACACGTAGGATCCAACCCGAGATTTATTTGACTCACCCCGAAGGTCAACCCCTTTTACTTTCTTTCTTCTCTTTTTAGGTCTTTACTACGGGAGATCGATACTTATCGGTGTCACAAAATCAGTTAGGTCTTTGACGAAGGTTTTTGTCGAAATCTTGGTTGTCGACTCTGGAACCTAAACTTACTGTTTTAATTCGGTTCCAGTAAGAATGTGGGTACAGTAGTAGAAATAGGAGTTTTCTTTATGGTAGCTAACGGGTTATGTCAAATCTCGAGAACTCCTAAAATAATAGATTAGACCCGTTGTCCTTTCTACGTTTTTCTCTACTGTTTATCCTTTTCGTTTTCTTTCTTTTCTTCGTCATAGACCACAAGGGACCTCGAACCGACCATCCCTTCCGAGGTACCTGTTCTGCCTCAACTCTATGACCAACCCGTTCTTCCCTCGGTCGGTCGGTCGTAACCTCTTGTCGTCTCTCTGTCAGTCTTCGTCCTCACACACACACTGTGGCACCCCCTTTCCTCTTCCAATCACACCGACCTTACTTCTCGAACCCCTTTCCTTACCACATACTCCCTGGCCTTCTCTACCCTCCAAGGTCCGATCTTGGAACCTAATCTGTACTCTGAAACAAGAGACCATTATCCCTCGAGCTCTCACTTTTGAAACCATATCTCCTCTTCTCCCACCTCTCCTAGCCACCGTCCCTCTGGTCACTCTTCGTATACTAGAACCCCGTCTTGATCCCACTCAGCCCCGTCTTGCTCTTACACCCCTTTCCTTCCTTGACTGGTCACGTTCTCCAAATACTTTCTGTTTACCAATCCTTAGTCACTGACTCCACACTCTACCGTCCCTGCGTCTCCCTCTTTTTCCTTCTCTTTTGTCTCGCTTTCAGTGAGTCCTACTGAGGGACCAAAGACTGACGTCGCCGTCTCCCTTACTAGTACAAGGGTCGTCTTAAAAGGGAGAGGAAAGAGTTGTTCTAAGGAGAGCACCCAAATAAGAGGAATAGGGAGTCTTGCTTTCCGTTGAGGTAGGGTCGACCAAGATTGTCTCTTATTTTATTCTCAGACTAGGGGGAAAACATATTTCTCCTGGATTCCTATGTACTAAACATGCTCTAACTTGTCCATCCCGGCTTCCTCCACTCATGATCCTCGAGGACCTAGGCTACTAAGTGTTCTCTTAGGATTTGTCGTCTTGGAACTCCTCGGATGTGTCCATAAATCACCCGGGTGAAGAGAAATATCTATTTGACTCTCGACGTCTACTTCTTACTGAAGGAGTCCCAGTGCGCCAGTCACCCGTCGTTCCAATCGAATCTCGGACCCGAGGACTTAGAATCAGGTCTCGACGAACGCAAAGATCGACAACGACTCGCAAAACAGACACACACACCACATGCGTACGAACGACTCACTACCCCGTAAAATAAACTTACGATAAAAGAGACGCCTAAATGGCGTTTAATGTGGAGTGGACTGAGGAGTATATTATTGTTATTATGAAGTTCCAACTGAAAACAACTTTTAGGACTGACACACTGAATATACTATCGACCAAATAGAGGAGTAGAGATAGGGCTAGTAGAAACCTAGATAAAGTCAAGTTTTCCAGAACCGATCCGATAGTCTAGACAGACAGTGGAAAGGATCAAAATAGGGATGTGGTAAGACGATTCCGTTCCTTGTCTAGACTGTGGAAAAAGTAAACTTCGCTTGAAATAGTTTTACGTAGTAAAGATTCGATTAATCCTTTTTCCTCCCAACCCCATTCTTTTCCTTTGTTTTGTTCTTCGTGTATTATGGTCCACGAGAGAATCTCCCTCTCTATTCCTTCCTCCTCTAGAACAACTATAGACTGTCTTTTGGTGTTTTAAGACGTTTCGTTAATAGGGAGTTAATTTTTTATTTATTTCACCGTTTTTTTTTTTTTTCTTTCCTTCTCTTTACCTTGTTACTACCTTTTATCCTCTGACCGGAACTAGTTTTTTCCCAAAATCTAATTCCCTTTCTTCCCAAGTAACCCAGTTCTACCGTAGCATCTTCCCGTACGTACCGAGTAGAGGAGAACGTTCTCGGGGTCTAAGTGTTTGTCAATGTCTTATTGGTAGTTGTCCGCCTCCGACCTTGAGTTCCCTTTTTCTCTACACGGCACAGGTCGATGTTTCCTCTTCGGTGTCACTTTGTCGTCCTCCCCGTATCAGTACTATTTTCGTTTTGGGTATGAGAGGTCCACCAACTGGGTGTCTGACCTCTTGTTGCTGTGGCTTCTTCGACAGGGTGACAACACCTCCAAGTGTCAGGGGACAGTCCGACGGGTCAGACTCCTAGGTCGTTTTCGTAATGCTTAGGGGGCCCTTGGACTGACACTTCCGGTCTTCCTAATCTAACGTCCTGAAGGTGTCCGGACCCCCTTTGCCTCTGAGAATGAGAACTTCCTGTGTTTGTTTTGGAACACACGCGGTCCTGGGTCCCCTTTCCTCATCCACTTACCTCTCTTCCTCCTTGTAAGACGGGTGAGGTAGCCCCTCCAAGAACCCTAAAGGGAGACGGAAAAGTTGGTCTCACGAAGGACCTCCGAGACTTGTTCTGGGTTGGGTGCCAAGGGTTGTAAGATACCGACTAACCTTTTTGAGTTACTATAAACCAAATGGTGATTTTTGGGCCTACAATACGGTCAGAGTCTTCGGTCGTTTGTAGGTTGCTGAGGAGGGTGATTTTTCACGAATCTCTTCTGTCCTCCGGAGAAGAGTGGACGACTTCTTTCGTGTGTTTGGTAAGGTCTGTGAAAAGAGAAGGTGTTTAGGGAGAAAGAGGACTTTCCCCAATAGAACGTTACAGGGGTAGGGAGGGTTCCCGGACACGACGGTCCCTGTGGTAAGTCTCTTCGTGACAGTAGAGATGTGGAGAGGGTTCCGGTTCCACCGAATACAGTCTCGTGGACCCAAGGAGGGAAGAGACCCCACTTGTCCCCTATGTAGGGTCTCTCCCCTTTGCAACCGTATACCTTGGTACGACCCTTGTTCTTCAGACAAACAAACCACAAGACTCTTGATCGTCCTCCTTTACGTAAAATCGGTCCCTTCCTTTTTTATTTTTATTATTGCACAGGTCGACACTTACTGTCAGTTCGGTCGTCTTCCACCCACTTTTACCTGTCGACTCCTTCACTGACCGACCTACAGGTTCTTGGACGTAGTGGACTTTGTCACTTTTACTGACCCTTCAGTCTCGGGACACACTCTCGACGTTAGTGGAGTATGTGTAGGCAGTGAAACGGGGAGTGACTGGCACTTACAGGGAACTGGTCGTACGTTATATGCGTGTCGTGTGTCTTGACGTGAAGACCTTCATAATCTCCTGTAGGCTGGTACAGACTCCAGTCGGAGTGAAGATTTGACACTTAAGTACCTTTCACATGTAAACACACACACGTACGTGCGCGGTCACGACCTGAAGGAGAAGTGACCCATACTATAACACGGCCCGGGACACCCCGAGGACCCGTGTTCTACAAGGACACAGGGGGTAAAGAAATTACTTTCCTTTGTCGAAGTAAGTCGGAAGGACTAGAAGGGACCCAAGGTTCACCGTCTAAGTTCGGTGAACTAATCCTTTTCCTCCCCTTCTCTATGGTCCCTCTTTGTTTGTCAGTCTTCGTCCGAACCCGATTTCAAGAGAAAGGGGTAGCCACCTATGTGTGTTGTTAGAAACCGGATAAAACGTCTATGACTTTGGGGAGGGTTCACCCTCTTCAATCGTTATTTACTATCATACGACGGGTGTTCGGACCTCTGAGGTCTCGTCAGCCTGGACTTCCGAGTACTACGACTGAGGATGAATGGAGTGGTGGTTGGGTAGTCTTCTTGGAGGTCCTCGACTAGTACGGGAGAAACTTGTTAATGATATTTTGAAGAGTGACAGAAGAGGTTCACACCTGTGTACCTAAACTCCCGTAAGCGGGTGACACCGAGGGAAAGGGACCGGATTGTTGTTTCGATACGATCAGATGAGGTGGACTTGAGACAGAGACTCTAAACTAAACCGTGGTCATATGTCTCTTCGACCCGAAAACCGTAGTTTAAACCGTGGGTTACGCCCCGACTGAGTCCCTGTCAGGGTCCGTCCCTCCTCAGGGATCTCCGGTCTAACAGATCCTGGGAACGAACTTTCAGACTCGGGATCAGTGTGACTAGACGATAGGACCGTCGACCCTGAGGTCCGACCTCCCCCCTGGTGAGATGGTCGACGGTTCCGGGAAAACGGAACTCCTACAAGGAGAGAAGGAGGACGAACCTGTCGGGACCTGAAGGATGAGACGCCTTTATAAAACTCTTTCGTCTTTTCTATCACAGACTGTAGATCTGTGGAGATGGTCTTGGACCATTTAGGGTCCTCACGTGAGGGTCCGAAGAAGTTGAAACAGGGGAACTCCTTTAAGACCAAGAGTAAACCCTAACAAGCAAAGTCTTTCCTCTAGGACAGACATTCCGTGACGAACCTGATTCCAGTGTCCGAATCACCCTGAACCTTCGTCGGTGAGACTCGAAACACGACAGACGACAAAAGACCTTATTCCGAAGGCAGCCGACCGTTTAAAACAAAACAAAAGTCAGGTGATCACTCCCCAAAAACTAGTTATACCCTTCACGAAGAAGTTAGTTATACCTTTCTCGAAGTCAAAGTAGACTATCGGGGGTCCCCTTTTAAAAGTGTCGAACCTACTGGATATCAATATTTGGATACTGATTTTTTTCTTTAACAAAGGTTTTAAAAACCTTTAACGAAAGGTTTTCTTTTTTTTTTAACAAAGGTTTAGGTTCGAACGAGACGAACGGTGTGTTGTCCGGTCACTTAAACTGTCTGTTCCACACTCCGTTCCTTATTCGAAATAAGTCTTTTGATTGACTGATTCTTCCACCGTCTGATTACAGAGTATCATTGGTAGAACAGTCCTTTCAAGAAAATATCTCATCTCTGTCTCTCTTCGTTACTCCTTTATATCAGTTTTCATCATATGTCTTCTTCTCCATCTCTCCTTCATTTCATTTTTCCCAGAAGTCAGAACGTTTTGTGGAGGACCTTCCCAGTCGGAGGGTACATTAACTTGTATGGTTCACTTGAATTAATCCAATTATAGAAGAAAACCCCACAAAGTGTCCGACAAACTTCGTAGCGTTTCAATCGATGTCCATTAAACCGAACTCTTCAAAACAGTCTTCTTGACTTTTCTTCAAAAAGATTTGTGTTGCCTTAGTACTCAGTGACACTTTATCAATAAATAAATCGGTTTCATTGTTATTTTCTCAAGTTCCGTTTATATCTCGTGAATTTTCCATTTCTTTGAAGTTTTTAGACAATAGTTTCCGTCAAAGCGTAGAAGTCTTTTGAACCGGTAAAATTGTCTTTCTTTTCGGTTTAAATATAAAACGTGATCGAACGAAAATTCCAAGTAAATGAGTCAGTTTAAATAAAATTTGAATCAGTTAGGACTGACTAGTACCCCAGGTAAAAGGTGTTTGGAAAGTAGTAAATTGAATCAAATCGTGTTAAAATCGAACAACATCTTATAGACCTCTCTAGAATCTTGTATATAAAGATTTTCAAGTGAGTTTTGAAACAAGAGTGAACAGAAAAGAAAGGAATTTCAAAGAAATAGCTTTTCGGAGAATAAAGTTAAAGTAAAGAAATTTTCAAGGAAATGGAACTTAACCCGGTGGTGAGTGGACACCCACGTAGCGAATGAAACGACTACACAATGTTTCTCGTATGTGTCTCCGAGCTCCAGATCACCTTCATCTGATCAGGTGGCAGAACCTAGATCAACGAATATTTGTCGGAAACATTATAGGAACCCAATACAGTAAGAAAGTTTCCAACATGGGACGGGGGATGTGAGGATAAAGTAAAGGTGGGAGTCTCCAAAATGAGGGTATAAGAGGACCCTTCGTCTCCTCACTACCAGATAGAAGACATTGACGAAGTTCCGGCTCATCCCGGTATCTGGGACGGACAGTCCCTCATGTTTAGAGATCTATGGACCAGATCCCCGGGGTCCCCGTCCTGTCGAGGAACAAAATTAGACATACCCGACCTTAGGAGTGGATAAAAGTAAGACTTTTACTTAAAAGTTTGTACTTAAAACTTTTAGGAGTGGGTTGTAGTAAAATTACAACTTGACAACATTGACGAAGGTATAAGAAGGACACTTAGAGGAACTATTGATTCTGGAAAAACATTATCCTAGTCTCATGTTTTCATAGATATTTACTGTTTTCTTAGTACGACTTATAGACTAATTAACTATTTCTTTGAACCTGTTATTAATAAGGAATTGTTGTTGTTGTTGTTTTTTTTTTGGTCTGTAGAGTTTTCGTTTATATTTGATGAATTTCCGTTTCTTCGAGTGTTTTAGACAATAGTTTTTACCGTCAGGTTCTTTTACAAAGAGCCTTGTCCCTTTCTTTTCGGTTTAGGTTGAAAATCAATTTACTACTTTCCAAACACCTTTTACCTGGGGTTTTTCCCAAAACATGTGTCAGTCAGTCCTAATTGATTCAAATTTTATTCATAATGTACGATCGTTTTATTACAAGTACAGTGTACGATCATTTCATTAAGAGTTTTAGGAAGTTCGATCCGAAGTTGTCACGTACTTGGTTCTTGAAGGTCTATATGTTCGACCTAAATCTTTTCCGTCTCCTTGGTCTCTAGATTAACGGTTGTAGGTAACCTAGTGTCTTTTTCGATCTCTTAAGGTCCTTTTGTAGATGAAGACGAAGTAACTGACACCATTTCCGAAACTGATACATCTAGCATTCTTTGACACCTTTTAAGAAGGTCTCTACCCTTATGGTCTGGTGGAATGTACAGAGGACTCTTTAGACATACGTCCAGTTCTTCGTTGTCAATCATGGTCTGTACCTTGTTACCGGACCAACTTTTAACCCTTTCCTCATGCAGTTCCGATATATAACAGTAGGACGAATAAATTGAAGATATGTCCCATGTAGTACGTTTTGCGGTTTGACCTACTTCGTGTTCGACCTTAGTTCTAACGGCCCTCTTTATAGTTATTGGAGTCTATACGTCTACTGTGGTGGGAATACCGTCTTTCATTTTTCCTTGATTTCTCGGAGAACTACTTCCACTTTCTCCTCTCACTTTTTCGACCGAATTTTGAGTCGTAAGTTTTTTGCTTCTAGTACCGTACACCAGGGTAGTGAAGTACCGATTATCTACCTCTTTGTTACCTTTGTCACTGTCTGAAAGAAAAGAACCCGAGGGTTTAGTGACGTCTATCACTGACGTCGGTACTTTAATTTTCTGTAAACGAGGAACCTTCTTTTCAATGTCGTTTGGATCTGTCGTATAATTTTTCGTCCTTGTAATGAAACGATTGTTTCCAGGTATATTAGTTTCGACACCAAAAAGGTCATCAGTACATGTCTACACTCTCGACCTGTTATTTTTTCCGACTCGCGACTTCTTAAATACGAAAACTTGACACTACGACCTCTTCTGAGAACTCTCAGGGACCCTGAAGTTCCTCTAGTTTGGTCAGTTAGGATTTCCTTTAGTTGGGATTTATAAGTAACCTTCCTGACTTGTTGTTGTTGTGAAAGGATTTTGTTAGTAAGGATTTCAAAATGGGTTTTCGAGAATTGAGTGAACGCAATGAATTGTGACTACTGAGATTTTTACCGATATAATTAGTTTGGTTGTTAGAATTTGGTGGAAGTTATTGTGTATAGTTAAGTCATGACTTATAAAGGGTCTAGTGCACGAGGATTTTAACTTGAGTCGGATAAAAGATCTACACGAGACAGTACGGGTTGAGAAACACGAGGGTACCTGACATCGGACGGTCCGGAAAAGGAGGGCGGAAGTTAGAAAGGGTCGTAGTCCCAAAAAAGGTTATTCAGCCGTGAAACGTAGTCCACCGGTTTCATAACCTCTAAGTCAAAGTCGTAGTCAGGAAGGTTACTTGTAAGTCCTGACTAAAGGAAATCCTAACTGACCAACCTAGAAGAACGTCGCGTTCGCTGAGAGTTCTCAGAAGAGGTTGTGGTGTCAAGTTTTCGTAGTCAAGAAGTCGCGAGTCGGAAGAAATACCGGGTTGAGAGTGTAAGTATGTACTGATGACCTTTTTGGTGTCCAAACTGATATGCCTGTAAATGTCCGTCTCATTACAGAAACGAAAGATTATGTAACAGATACAAGCAGTAACGAAAAGAAGGTTCCTCGTTTGTTTACACATGACTTCTTATTAGAGAAATCGATGAACCATCGAATTATTAATTTCTATTTACCACCTCCAAATAACTTAGTCACTCAGTAAAGGTTCATTTTATTCCACGACTTTGTCATTAAACACTTATAAACGAGGGGGGGGAAAAAAATTTAGACTGAAGTAAAAAGAAGTAACTTTTTTAAAAATTAAATAAATAAAATTAACCTCCGATTAATGAAATGTTATGACATCACCAAAAACGGTATGTAACTGTACTTAGTCGGTACCCACATGTAAACAAGGGGTAGGACTTAGGGGAAGGGTGGAGGGAGGGGTAGGGTAGGGAGACCCAGTAGGGTCACGTGGTCAGGAACCGTCTCTCTCTGATTCCATAACATAAATCCTTTGTTTCTCAAACCACGGTGTGACTCTATAAGAGGTATTCTTTCGGACACAAAAATCTCAACACATACTAGTCTTAAAAGAACAACAACAACAAGTGAGCGATTCAACACAGACTGAGAAACACTTGGGCACTTGACATCGTGTGGTCCGGAAGAACAGGGAGTGATAAAGGGTCTCAAACGGGTTCAAGTACAGGTAACTTAGCCACTACGATGGGTTGTTAGAGTAGGAGACGGAGGGAGAAGAGGAGGACGGGAGTTAGAAAGGGTCGTAGTCCCAGAAAAGGTAACTCAGTCGAAAAACGTAGTCCGCTGGTTTCATAACCTCGAAGACGAAGTCGAAGTGAAAGACGGTAATCTTACCATAGTAGACGTGTAGACTCTAATAACGATAAAGAGGGACCTTAGAACTAAGGTCGAACACGAAGTAGGTCGGGTCGTAAAGTGTCCTACATGAGACGTATATACTCATGTATACGTGTATACTCAAACTCGTTCAAGGTCCTCAACTACTACCTGTACCTTCGGGCCACACGACGTCAGGTACCCCAGCGTTTCTCAACCTGTGTTGACTCACTGACTTGACTTGACTTGAAACGTATATTCAATTTATTAGTCCCACTGTTATATGTCGGAACAGCATGAGAAAGGATTAAACCTTGGTTCGGTAACAAGGTACATTCCAAGATGGAGAACTAAGAACTGGGTGTATGTCCAAAGACTCCTCAGTCCCTTCTACTAGACCATAAGGGTAGAGAAATTCTTAAAAGGTGTGAAACAACACTAGGTGTGCCAGTTTCCGGAACCGTTTCAGTTACTTTGTCTTCATCTACAAAGAGACCTTAAGGGAACGAAAGAGATACTAGGTCGCTTATAACCGTTGAACCAGAGATAAGGAGACGGAAAAGATTTGGGTCGAACATGTAGACCTTCAAAGGTTAAGTTCATAATGACTGCGGATCGAACTTCCTAAAACTCTCATTGGTATGATCGTACCTTCACTCGCGTTAACAGTCTATCAAACTTTGTAAGAAATGGTGACGAGAAGAAACCTTAACCCTACTTTTGACTTGAAAAGGTCAGGACACCGATGAGGACCCAAAAGGTTTAGACTATTGTATAACTCACGTCGTGAAATTATCATAGTAGAAAATCCTAAAATTTATTGAGTAGACCTTAGGTAATAGGGGTGATCGAAACAAACATCATTACGAAGGATTCCGGGTCAATTGAAGTATGAGGTCCTACAGACCGAGATCCACTTACTAGTGTGGTGGCACCAAAAGACCCAGTAATTCTGGAAAAAACATATCAAGCAGACACATAAGACCCGAAGAGAAAACGGAGTCGACCATTTCTTAGACGGACATTACGTCCTCTGGACCCAAACTAGGGACCCAAACTAGGGACCCAACCCTTCTAGGGGATCTCTTCCCTTGCCGATGTATGAGGTCATAAGACCGGACCTCTTAAGGTACCTGACATATCAGGTGTCCCAGTGTTTCTCAGTCTGTGTTGACCCGTTGGAAGTGAAAGTGCAAATGAAAGACACATAAGAACAGTGGAGAAGAATTAGAGAAGACGATAATAATCCAAGAGTGGTAAAGACAGGAAATCCACTGGTAGAAACGTACTTTTCAAAGGAACCATAGAGGTCAAAAGAACTTCTCTAAAGACCAGAAAGGGTAAGATAGTAAAAGGAGATAAAGAAACGTAACAAGCAAATTTTTGCAGAAAGAGAGAGAGGGACGATAAGAGACCTTGAGACATAAGGGAAAGAGGGAACGGAAGGTGAAGAGAAGAAAAGGGTCGGGAAACATTCAGGAGGAGTCTGTTAGTGAAACAGAAGAACGTAAAGAAAGAGAAATCCTGATATTTCTTTCGACTCGTGACTTCTTAACTACGAAAATTTGACACCACAACCTCTTCTGAAAACTCTCAGGGAACCTATCGTTCCTTTAGGTTGGTTAGATAGGATTTTCTTTAGTCAGGACTTATCAGTAACTTTCCTGACTACGACTTTGACTTTGAGGTTATTAAACCGGTGGACTACACTTCTCGACTGACTGAACTTTTCTGGGACTACGACCCTTTCTAACTCCCTTCCTCCTCTTCCCCTGCTGTCTCCTACTCTACCGACCTACCGTAGTGACTGAGCTACCTGTAGTCAAACCCACTTGAGGTCCTCAACCACTACCTGTCCCTCCGGACCGCACGACGCTAAGTACCCCAGCGTTTCTCAGCCTGTGCTGACTCGGTGACTTGACTTGACTTGACTTGACTCCTACCAAAACCAGTGATGGAGGATATGCTACAATACTTGTAGATAGGTACCAAGAAGTCCGTGAGATAGATAGTCCAGATTAGGGAACTTAGATAAGTAATGAAGGTGACATATTAGTATTACCTAAACTAAATCCAGTATGGACTTACCCGATCACCAAAAGGGCTGAAAGAAGGTAAATTCAGACTTAAAACTTTATTCCTCAAGAACTAGACTCGGTGTCCATCGAGGTCCAGAAGAAAAGCGACCGACATATCTCGCAGAGGTAGAAGACAATGTTTCTTATATTAGTTAGACTAGAACCGTAACTGGTAGACCACTACAGGTACACATCTCAACCGAGAACAAAACAACCTTCTCCCACAAACGACACTTGGTACACAAGAGAACTGTCTTGAGACAATCGGAAACCGGACAAAGTATAACATAAAGTTCCAGTTTGAACGGACAATGAGGTCTATTGAGAACTGAAGGATGAAAACGTAAGGTTAGGGGACACTACTTTTCCTGTAGAGAAAAAAAAACCACAATTGAGATCTTTCAGAACTAACTAGTTTGGTCAGTTGAAGTCGAAGAAGACGTAATCACTAACACCGTATATAAACCTGATGACACTCCAACTTACCAAAAGGAACCTTTACTTGGTTCTAGTAAGAGAGCAAAAACTCTAACATTGATTCATTACGTAAAACGCGTGAAAACAACTGGTACTTCCGTTGAGGTAAAGAAAATTCCCTAAGAACGGGTGTCATCATCTATATTACTAGTAGACTTAATTTAAGTGGGTAAGGGAAGGAAAGATCAAGTGTCTTAGGATTCTACAACTACAAGTAAAAACGGTAGACGACAAACTGGTGAAGGTTAAATAAAACGAAGTGCCTGGACTGTAAGATCCAAAGTTACCTTATAACTAAAAGTATCGTAGCATGAAATGAAAGTGGTGGTCTGTATAGGTGTTTACTCTCAGTAAAGGAGAAGTCGGGTTGACGAAGGAAGAAAGTCTTTGTTAATCATTAACGGGAGGTGAGAAGAAGTCATCGTACAACCTATGAAGGTGGATCGTCCCGAGTCGAAGACCGTAGTATAGAAAAGCGAAAAAGTATAACAAGTACCCTAAAAGTGCCTTCTTATGACCTTACCAAACGGTAAGGGAGAAGGTCGTCTGGTACAAAACAATCTTGAGAAGTGATACTGGACAGGTAGAACCCACCGGAATGTGTCGTACCAAGTATCGAAGTGACTCAATACGTTCGGAGAAGAAGTGGTACTGTTCCGACACTGGATACGAGATCATTTAACGACAGTCAGTATTAAGATCAATAAAATTTTACAACGTGTATTGTTGTTATTGGGTAAAAGAAAACAGTTTAACACTGATTTACGAATTGACACTGAAAAATTCAGAAAGATACTAAATATCTGTCGAAAACAACATAATAATTTTTAGAGTCCAATACGACCCCTTGCCCATTCCTTCTTTTTTATAATTCCTTTTTACACTATTAAAGTAAATTTTTTTCAATTGTTTTCCTAATTCTCCTAACCAATGATTCACCTGACCACTTATACCAATATTAAAATACCTAAAACGGACTTCGTAATGACCAAAACTAGACACAAAAAGTATATATCCCTTCGGGAAGGGGAGTTCAACCAATACTAAATGTTGTCAAACCATTTGATCCGGAGACACTCATTTTAACTCTACAAAAAGAAAAGTGAGACAGACAAGGGAAGTTTTTAATCTCTAAGTACCCAAGGCTCGTCGGAATAGTCCTCTTACTCTTTCTGTTAGAGGACCGTACACATCCTTAGAAACTATAAAACCCCTGAAGACCTCTTTCTTTAGGTGGATCCGTTTTAGACTACCGTACGGAAAACCTTTAAATCAGACTCTGAGGAAGTCTCCTTAATGCGACCTCAGTTACATCTTTTTGTATACGTGAGTTACCTGGTTTGAATAAAATTTTTGTTTAATCAGAACCGACATGAACTCTTACCGAAGGGTCCACCGCGATTATTATTTCTTGGGAGGACGGTTAAGGTTCTCTGAATTCTCTCCGTTCAATCTAGGGACCCAGGTCTTCTAGGAGACCCTCCTTAGGACCGTTGGGTGAGGTCATAAGAACGGACCTCTGAGGAGACAGGCATTCCAACGTCTCAGTCTGTGTTGACTTCGTTGAATCGTGTGGGTGTCCATAAACTACTTTTACCCCTATTGAAATCCTTTTGATCCAAAGTGTTAAAAATTAAAATCAAAACAATTATTTCCAGACACAAATGGTCCTGGGTGAAGGGTCTATCAAGGAACGACAATACAATATGACAATGTTCTAAAATAATTTAACAGACTTTTTGTGAGGTTCAAACAAAGACTTTGGATTGAAACATTAGTTAGAAACCTTTTTTTAGTCTACGACGTCCTCTAATTGTGGTTCAATACCAGTAGATTTAAATTTCCGAGGGAATACGACCCCTGTTAATTTAGTAACAATAACAAGTCAGTGAGTCAGTACTGGTTGAGAAACTCTGGGGCACCTGACGTCGCACGGTCCGAAGGGACACAAAGTGGTAGAGGACCTCAAACGAGTTGGAGTACAGGTAACTCAACCACTACGGTAGGTTGGTAGAAGAGGAGACAGTAGGAAAGAGGAGGACGGAAGATAGAAAGGGTCGTAGTCCCAGAAAGGGTACTCAACTGAGACGTGTAGTCCACCGGTTTCATAATCTCGAAGTTAAAGTCGTAGTCAGGAAGGTTACTTATAAGTCCTAACCAAAGGAAATCCTAACTGACCAAACTAGAGGAACGTCAGGTTCCCTGAGAGTTCTCAGAAGAGGTTGTGGTGTCAAGTTTTCGTAGTTAAGCAGTCACGAGTCGGAAGAAATATCAGGTTGAGAGTGTAATTACGTACTAATGATCTTTTTTGTGGTATCGAAACTGGTATGCCTGGAAACAGTCGTTTCATTACAGAGACGAAAAATCATGTGACAGATCAAAACAGTAACGAAAAGAAGGGTCCTCGTTCGTAGAAAATTAAAGTACCGCCGTCAGTGGTAGGTGTCACTAAAACCTCGGGCTCTTTTATTTCAGACAGTGACAAAGGCAACAAAAAGGTAGATAAACGGTACTTCACTACACTGGCCTACGGTATTAGAAGTAAAAAACTTACGAATCAAAAATTCGGTCAGAAAAGTCAAAGGAAAAAGTGGAAGTAGTTCTCTGAAAATTTTTAAGGAGAAAAGAAAGACGGTATTCCCACTATAGTAGACGAATATTCTCCTATGACTATAAAGAGGGTCGTTTGAACTAAAGTCGAACACGAAGTAGGTCGGGTCGTAAAGTGTACTATATGAGACGTGTCTTTTCGTCTCACTATTGTATGTCGGAACTACATGAGGAAAGGGTCAAACCTTGGTCAGACAACAAAGTACCGTCCATGATTGACAACGAAGAACTGACGTCTGTCCAAAGAGTCCTCCGTCCCTTCCACCAGACCATAAGGGTAGAGAAAGTCTTAAAAGGTCAGACAACACTAGTTATGTCAGTTTCCGAAATTGTATCAGTTACTTCGTCCAAAAAAGACTTTAAGAAAACGAAAAAGATACTAGGTTCTCTACGACCGTTAAACTAGAGACCAAGGAGACGAAAAAGATTTGGGTCCAACACATAGACCAACATGACGACTTCGGACCGAACTTCCTAAAACTCGTAAGGAAACGATCGTACACTTTACTCACGTTAACAGGTCATCAAACTCGTAAGAAACCGTAACGGAAAGAAACCTTAACCTTACTTCTGACTGGAAAAGGTTAGGACACCGGTGACGACTCAAAAGGTTTAGACGACCGTATAATTTACGTCGTGAACTTGTCGTAGTAGAAGACCCTAAACTTTGTCGAGTTGACCTTAAAGTAGTGGAGGTGATCGAAACAAACGTCACTACACAGGATGAACTGAAGTGTGAGGTCCTACAGGAAACTAGTGTGGTAGTACCAATAGACCCAGTAATTCTGGAAAATAAAAACATATCGAGCAGACACATAAGAACGGTAAAGAAGAATTAGAGAAGAAGACTATCCAGGTATGGTAAAGACAGGAAATAGCTCGGGTAGAAACGTACTTTACAAGGAAACCATAGAGATTAAAAGAACTTCTCTAGAGATTAGAAAGGGTAACGGTTCCTTTTGGTAAGTTATAGTGTCTTTAGATTCAGACTGTCTTTTTTTAGAAAGACAACAAAAACTCTAGTTTGGGTTCATGACGTAAAACCTGAGAAAACAAAAGCTACTTCAGTAAGGTAAAAAAAGTTTCCCTAAGAACTGGTGTCAGTATCTATATTACCAGTAGACTTAATTTAAGCGGGTAAGGACAGGTAAAATCAAGTGACTAAGGATTTTACAGTTGCAAGTAAGAACGGTAGAGGACAAACTGGTGAAGGTTAAACGGAACTAAGTACCTGATTGTAAGGAACTAAGTCCATTACAACAAGAAATATCGCAACCTGAAATGAAGGTGGTGACCTGTGTAGGTGTCGACCCGTAAGGAAGGTGAAACTGAGTCGGAGAAGTAAGGAAGACCTCGTTAAAGAGGGGAGAAGAGGTCATCGTATAGCCCGTGGATGGCTGGACCCCTCAAGTACAAAGTCACAGCATAGAAAGACGGAAAAGCGTGACAAGCACACCAAGAACCCCGTTCTTACGACTTCACCAAATGGTAAAGGAAGAGGTAACCTGGTGCAAAACAGTCTTGAGAGGTAGTACTGGACAGGTAGAACTCACCGGTGGTCTTTTCCGACACCAGTTACACTAGTCAAACCAATCAAAGGACACTAACACCACAAGTAAGACAGACGGGAGTCTATCTACTCCTATTCTCTGAATACCTTCGAAGGATTACTCTCCCTGACCGATACCCCTTTTGATCTAGAACGAGATCACCCGTTCCGGTACGAGTCATTGAGAAATTAGGGTAAAAGACGACTACTCACCCTGACACAAGGAAGGGACATCAAACCGGATTCCGGTTTGACACCATTCCTATTACCACTGGAGGTTTTCCTGAATACGGTCGTGGAAGGTCATGACGTCAGTCACAGGGACTGGGGTATCGTCCGGTGACCACTGGTACGGAACCGACCTCTTAGGGTTTATGAGTGTCCGTTCAGACCGAAAGAGAGAACACCCCAGTGACGAGGAAAGAGGACCCAGGACGATACGTGTTCCGAAACACACACGGGAGGTTCAGACAAAGGGGTCAGGATACCTTCAAGACACTAGTTTAGGGTGACCTAAACTTTCAGTTTAAGGGACCCCCAAGAGTCAGGGAAAACCTACGGGTCCAACCCTTTAGACCCCACCCGGGACCTTGAAAGTGTTGTTACGGTATTGAAGAAACCATATTAACAAGAGGTCAAACACCCAGTGGACAAACCACCGCGATATGTTCCCGACTACCGTTGGAGGAGGTTCTGACTTTGTCCTTAGGGTCAAGAACAAGCGTCTCGACTTCTTACCTTAGGTACTTGTGGGTTTGTGAGTGACATAGTTCACTTTTCTTAAATAATCTCCCTCTTTTCATGTTTCTAGAACCGTTGCTACGATTCTCCCCTAAGGGGTTTCCACCTTGAATGTCGTCAAAAATATCGAAGTTAGACATGTGAAAACCAACCGAGGATAGGAATTTAGTACAATAAAGATTTCCAGTTCTACGAATTCAATTCGTAGAGACACCGAAGAGAACCCACCGAAGCTACTGGGCGTCTCGCGTCCGCCGATGTCGCTGTAGGACCTTGCACTTCAGTTCACTCAGAATCTTTCGTAGTGATGCTTATTTCGATCACCTCCACTACCTTAAGGTCAACTCGATAAAGTTTAGGACTTTCTACTACGACACTTTCACGAGGTGAGTTATACGGTCGTTTAAACCTTTTGAGTCGTCACCGGTATCCTGACCTTTTCCGGTCAAAAGTAAGGTTAGGGTTTCTTTCCGTTACGGTTTCTTACGAGTTTGATGGTGTGTTAACGTGAGTAGAGTGTGCGATCATCTCATTACGAGTTTTAAGAGGTTAGGTCAGAAGTCGTTATACACTTGACACTTGAGAGACTACAAGTTCGACCAAAATCTTTTCCGTCTCCTTGGTCTCTAGTTTAACGGTTGTAGGCGACCTAGTACCTTTTTCGTTCTCCCAAGGTCTTTTTGTAGATAAAGACGAAATAACTGATACGGTTTCGGAAACTGACACACCTAGTGTTATTTGACACCTTTTAAGACTTTCTCTACCTTTATGGTCTGTCGGACTGGACGGAGAACTCTTTAGACATACGTCCAGTCCTTCGTTGTCAATCTTGACCTGTACCTTGTTGTCTGACCAAGGTTTATCCTTTTCCTCATGTAGTTCCGACATATAACAGTGGGACGAATAAATTGAAGATACGTCTCATGTAGTACTCTTTACGACCCGACCTTCTTCGTGTTCGACCTTAGTTCTAACGGCCCTCTTTATGGTTATTGGAGTCTATACGTCTACTGTGGTGGGAATACCGTCTTTCACTTCTCCTCGATCTTTCGGAGAACTACTTTCACTTTCTCCTCTCACTTTTTAAACCGAATTTCGAGTTGTAAGTCTTTTACTTCTAGGACCGTAGACCAGGGTAGTGAAGTACCCTTTATCTACCCCTTTGTCACCTTTGTCACAGTCTGCAATAAAACCCCCCGAGGTTTTAGTGACGTCTACCACTGACGTCGGTACTTTAATTTTCTGCGAATGAGGAACCTTCCTTTCAATACTGGTTGGATCTATCGTATAAGTTTTCGTCTCTGTAACGAAACGGTTGTTTCCAGGCAGATCAGTTCCGATACCAAAACAATCCCCTTCGTGTGACTAACTTTGGCGGGTGTGACCGGTTCGTGGTATCATTGGTAAACGTACTCAACAAAATACTGTCCTCTAGGACTATTCCTTATGCCTTGATTATTCGGTGGTGGTTGGCCTTCTCAAGCCCTTTCCAGATTTCCTCTGTGGCGCACAAGTAGGTGAGGGGCCTTAGGGAGAGTCATCGTAGGTAGAACCGACTCGTTACGTACACGGTGGTCCTTTCTGAGACTTAATCTTACTAACCGGTTTCTGGTGGACCTTTGATTAGGGTAATGGTATTTTGGGCTCTGACACTCTGTGCGCCGTCTCGTCAAGAGGACCCAAAGGAATGGGATGACGAGAGGTGGGCCCACGGAAAAGGGTTATTTTAGAGAACGAAACAGTCGTGTACACAGAGGAGCCTGTTAAGTAAAGGCTCGCAATCTGTTCTCGAGTCAAAGCCCGGGACCTTCCCCAGGGAGAAAGACGTTGTCAAAAAGGTCACCAGTACATACTTACACTCTCAACCTGACACTTCTTTCGACCTGTGGCTTCTTAACTACGAAAACTTGACACCACAACCTCTTCTGAGAACTCTCAGGGAACCTGACGTTCCTCTAGGTTGGTCAGGTAAGACTTCCTCTAGTCGGGACCCTAAAGAAACCTCCCTTACTATGACTTCGACTTTGAGGTCATGAAACCGGTGGAGTACTCTTCTCAACTGAGTAACCTTTTCTGAGACTACGACCCTCCCTAACCCCCGTCCTCCTCTTCCCCTGCTGTCTCCTACTCTACCGACCTACCACAGTGACTGAGCTACCTGTACTCAGACTCACTTGAGGCCCTCAACCACTACCTGTTCCTCCGGACCGCACGACACTAAGTACCCCAGTGTTTCTCAGCCTGTGTTGACTCGCTGACTTGACTTGACTTTACACCGAAGAGAACTATGAGCCTAATTCAGTGGTGGGAAAAAGTACGGGGGTCTGGTAAAATATTACCCGGTTTACATAGTCATGACATGAGGAAAAGAATAAACCTTGGTCAGACAACAAGGTACAAGTCAAGATTGACAACGAAGGACTGGACGTATGTCTAAAGAGTTCTCCGTCCAGTCCACCAGACCATAAGGGTAGAGAAAGTCTTAAAAGGTGTCAAATAACACTAGGTGTGTCAGTTTCCGAAACCGTATCAGTTATTTCGTCTTTATCTACAAAAAGACCTTGGGAGAACGAAAAAGGTACTAGGTCACCTACAACCGTTAAACTAGAGACCAAGGAGACGGAAAAGATTTTGGTCGAATTTGTAGTCCCTCAAGTGTCAAGTACATAACGACTTCGGACCGAACCTCTCAAAACTCGTAATGAAATGATCGTACACTCTACTCACGTTGACACGTCATCAAACTCGTAAGAAAACGTAACGAAAAGAAACCCTAATCTGACTTTTGACTGGAAAAGGTCAGGATACCGGTGACGACTCAAAAGGTTTAAACGGTCGTATAACTCACGTCGTGAAAGTGTCGTAATAGAAAGTCCTAAAGTTTGTGGAGTTACCCTTAAGGTAGTGGAGGTGATCGAAACAACCATCACTACGAAAGATTCCGGGTGAACCGAAGTGTGTCGTCCTACAGACCGAGATCTAATCACTAGTTTAGTAGTACTAATAGACCCAGAACTTCTAGAAAAAACATGTCAAGAAGGTACATAAGAACGGTGAAGAAGAATTATCTAAGACGAAGACAATCCAGGTATGGTAAAGACAGGAAATAGCTCGGGTAGAAACGTACTTTACAAGGGAACCATACAGATTAAAAGAACTTCTCTAGAGATCAGAAAGGGTAAGACAACAAAGGGAGATAAAGAAACGTAACTAGTGACTCCTTCCGAAAGAATAGAGAAGAACGATAAGAAACCTTGAGACGTAAGTCTACGTCAATCGAGGACCAGAACAAAAACAACTGACATATCTCGGAGAGGTACAAACCGACGTTTTTTATATTAGTTAAAAAAACTAAAGCCACAACTGGTAGGTCACTACAGGTACACATCTCAGAAGAGAACACACCCCTTTCACCCCTTTTGGCGATCTGGTAAGTCCATACTGGATTTAGTTTAGGGAATACTAATATGTCACCTTCACTCTTTATCTAAATTCCCGGATC
The DNA here is from genome assembly GCA_006410555.1 of Capra ibex. Classification (NCBI taxonomy): domain Eukaryota; kingdom Metazoa; phylum Chordata; class Mammalia; order Artiodactyla; family Bovidae; genus Capra; species Capra ibex. Next base: position 113,415 of record SJYO01017864.1, read on the forward strand.
TAGACTATCTGTCTGACGGACTACTTGATACCTGTCTCCAAACACTGTAACATGTCCTCTGTCCCTAGTTCTGGTAGGGGTACCTTTTCTTTACGTTTTTTCGTTTTACCGACAGACCCCTCCGGAATGTTTATCGACACTTTTCTTCTCTCCACTTTTCGTTTCCTCTTTTCCTTTCTATGTTCGTAGACTTACTTCTCAAGGTTTCTTATCGTTCCTCTCTATTCTTTCGGAAGGAGTCACTAGTTACGTTTCTTTATCTCCCTTTGTTGTCTTACCCTTTCTGATCTCTAGAGAAGTTCTTTTAATCTGTATGGTTCCCTTGTAAAGTACGTTTCTACCCGAGCTATTTCCTGTCTTTACCATACCTGGATTGTCTTCGTCTTCTATACTTCTTCTTCACCGTTCTTATGTGTCTTCTTGACATGTTTTTTCTCGAAGTGCTGAGTCTATTAGTGTTACCACACTGGTGAGTGGATCTCGGTTTGTAGGACGACACACTTCAGTTCACCCGGAATCCTTCGTAGTGATGCTTATTTCGATCACCTCCACTACCTTAAGGTCAACTCGATAAAGTTTAGGACTTTCTACTACGACACCTTCACAACGTGAGTTATACGGTTGTTTAAAACTTTTGAGTCGTCACCGGTGTCCTGACCTTTTCCGGTCAAAAGTAAGGTTAGGGTTTCTTTCCGTTACGGTTTCTTACGAGTTTGATGGTGTGTTAACGTGAGTAGAGTGTGCGATCATCTCATTACGAGTTTTAAGAGGTTCGGTCCGAAGTCGTTATACACTTGTCACTTGAAGGTCTACAAGTTCGACCAAAATCTTTTCCGTCTCCTTGGTCTCTAGTTTAACGGTTGTAGGCGACCTAGTACCTTTTTCGTTCTC
>SJYO01017864.1:114431-315459 GCA_006410555.1 Capra ibex
TACGTCCAGTCCTTCGTTGTCAATCTTGACCTGTACCTTGTTGTCTGACCAAGGTTTATCCTTTTCCTCATGCAGTTCCGACATATAACAGTGGGACGAATAAATTGAAGATACGTCTCATGTAGTACTCTTTACGACCCGACCTTCTTCGTGTTCGACCTTAGTTCTAACGGCCCTCTTTATGGTTATTGGAGTCTATGCGTCTACTGTGGTGGGAATACCGTCTTTCACTTCTCCTTGAGTTTTCGGAGAACTACTTTCACTTTCTCCTCTCACTTTTTAAACCGAATTTCGAGTTGTAAGTCTTTTGTTTTAGTACCGTAGACCAGGGTAGTGAAGTACCCTTTATCTACCCCTTTGTCACCTTTGTCACAGTCTGCAATAAAACCCCCCGAGGTTTTAGTGACGTCTACCACTGACGTCGGTACTTTAATTTTCTGCGAATGAGGAACCTTCCTTTCAATACTGATTGGATCTGTCGTATAAGTTTTCGTGTCTGTAATGAAACGACTGATTCCAGGCAGATGAGTTCCGATACCAAAAAGGTCATCAGTACATACCTACACTCTCGACCTTACACTTCTTCCGACTCGCGGCTTCTTAACTACGAAAACTTGACGTCACAACCTCTTCTGAGAACTCTCAGGGAACCTGACGTTCCTCTAGGTTGGTCAGGTAAGACTTCCTCTAGTTGGGACCCTAAAGAAACCTCCCTTACTACGACTTCGACTTTGAGGTCATGAAACCGGTGAAGTACACTTCTCAACTGTGTGACCTTTTTTGAGACTACGACCCTCCCTAACCCCGTCCTCCTCTTCCCCTACTGTCTCCTACTCTACCGACCTACCGTAGTGCCCGAGCTACTTGCACTCAGACTCACTTGAGGTCCTCAACCACTACCTGTCCCTCTGGACCGCACGACACTAAGTACCCCAGCGTTTCTCAGCCTGTACTGACTCGCTGACTTGACTTGACTTGATCCGATTACTTGACTTTGCAAATGGCTTTTGTTCTGTCTCCAGAGTCGCAAGATGTGACTGACGGATCGTTGAAGATAGAGTTGGGTGAGAAGATCTCTACCTCTGAGATTGACGGTAATACCCCGTTCCCCACTACTGACTAGACCGAAGAAGCTCGACACATCCCTGTTCCCCTACCGTCAATCCAAAAGGTGGTCACGCCGCTAGGTCACCTAGAGCTATATAGTAGAATCCGAGGTAAAGGTATTGGTAAACTTCAAACTATCGAAGATACGTCCTGTAATGTTTCGTTCTCTCTGCTAAATCGTATATTCCCGGTTTTCCGTTACTCTCGTTTTATTCCGAAGGTCACTCCTGGTCCCCAAAGGTGTTCTACCTCCGACTATAGGTCGAGGTGTTCGGTCAGGGTCTTCCTCCTCGTCTTAGTCGGTAGAGGACCTGAACCGAAAAGTATGGAACTTCTCTTAGTCTGTGTAAGACATTCTTAGTACATATACATGTGTCGTAAGACACACTTAATACCGTGTCCAAGGAGGGACACGTCGGTAATTATATAGATTACGGTAAGATAAAACCTCCTGTCGAAACGCGTCATTTCGAACAAGACTTAAATTCCGCCGTTAGTGGTAACATGATAGTAAATTTCGAACAGAACATTTTAATCAGTTCCGAAGATGAAACTCGTAATACAGTCACCACGGTTCACTACCGTGTTTATAACGTCGATCCATCAATACCACCTTGGTTCTACCACAGGTTTCCCGGGTCTATTGAGAAAATTACGTTGTACGAGTCTGCGTGTGACGAGATAAATCAAGAAGAGTTACATTATTACTGGAGAGTTCACGGAAATCTAACCTGTGTCCGATTACCAGAGTAAAGTACCCGTGTAATAACACGTTACAAGGTTTTGACCAGTCTGACAATCCAGACACCTCGGGATGGTAATAGGAGGTAAGTGTCTGACGAAACCCATGACAGTGGGAATCTATCTGGACTAAAAGTTTCCATACAGTAAGATGAGTTCTTCTAGTTCGGTTTCTAAATTTACAGGAATTGTACTGAAATAACTGAACGACATTACTATACTCACCTGACCCTGTGTTAAATGTAAAACTAATACTAGTTTGTCTTTCCCTATGGATATCGATAATATTTTTTCTTTGTTGGTTATGATCGTCTCTTTAATTTTGATGTGTTATATGACGGGTTGTCTATATGGTTTGAACCGTGGTCCTATACACCTATTGAGGTCTTTTCCCTGTTAATTGTTTTTATCGAGGGTAAACAACCCCTGTTTTATTAGTATGGTTCAATATAGGACTGACATGATTGGAAATCCTAAGAATGGTTTCGGAAATACATTAGTTCGTTGTTATCGTTTAGTGTACTCGAGTTGTCTAAGTCAGTATACCGGTCCCTGGTTGACCCAGTGACATCTCCTGAGTACGGTGAGTGACACAGAGGGTCCTGACGACGACGGTCTCGGGGTCAGGGACGTTGTCCGGTGGAGACTGGACACGGAGGTGTCCTCTGGGAGTTTGTGTGTTTCTGTCCGGACCGAGTCAGAGACAAAACGGACAAAATGTTTTAATAACGAATAACGTATTGGTGTGTACACTGACTCGAAAACTATCTTACTACTGTATATCAAGGTATACTCTAGTTACTAACATTATCACATTGAGACCTGTACCCTTCTTCCTTGTTCTCCCTTATAAAAGGACCTGGTGTTCTCCGATCACTCTGTCCACCAGACCTCGGAAAACTGTCATACTTACTCTGGATCAGATTATAATCGTCGTATAACTCACCGGACAGTCACTTTAGAAACGGTCTGGACCCTTATTCGTAAGAATCGTGGCACTTTCCCCTACTCTTTTTATTTGTCAGTTCTCGTCGGAACCCCGTTTCAGGACCAAGGGGTAGTGACCTACGTGTGTTATAGAAACTGGATAAAACGTTATGACTTTGGGAGACACCCATTACCAAATTTTATCACTCGACGGGAATCCGTACATCTGGGGTCTAGTCCACTTGGATTTCTTACTGTTACACCTGACGACGAATGGAGTGATGGTTGGGTAGTCTTCTTACAGGTACTCGACTAGTGTGGGAGAAACTCGTTAACGATACTTTGAAGAGTGATAGAAGGGGTTCACCCCCGTGTACCAAGACTCTCGTAATCGGGTGACACCGGGGGAAACGAACTGTTTTGTCATTTCGATAGGAAAATGTGAAGTGGGGTTTGAGGTAGAGACTCTAAACTAAACGGTGTCGACATGTCTCTTCGACTCACAAGCCGTAGTCCACAAAGGACTGCGACGATAATGATTTTACAAAACTTGAGAGACACGACTGTATATTCTTTGACAACCGGAAAAATCTGACCTGATGAACAGAAGGTCAGAGATAAAGAGTCCGGTCAAGGGATTACCCCTCCGTAGATTGACACGATTTGCCCATATTGATCTGACTCTATTCAGGTACTTGCGTACGGTCGTTTCGAGACTTTTGTGATTAATCGGAATCCTGTCAATGTACAGGTGACACTACGAAGACCCAGACGAAGTGTGGGTCTCGTTTTCCTCCTGGTCGGGTCAGACCTCGACTGTCACGGGGTCGACGGGTAAGGTTTTGTTAAGTTTGGACTCTATATAGCGTAGTATTGAACTGGTTCTCGGTCCCTGTCAGTCTGGATATTGGGACTGAGGTCATCGAGTGAGATACGTGTATCCTTCTGTCACAATAGGATATGTCAGAAGGTCTTCCTTAAAGGTAGAACATTAACAAGTCTTGGTTGATACAGTTCTAAGTGGATTTCTATGTCGAAGTAATTGAGTATTTCGTACTTTGGGTCTCAACTCTCGGAACTCTCAGTACGTGGTTTCAAGTCCCTTACCAGTCTGTTTCTTTTTGAACCGACTCTTCGTCTTTACAGAAAGTTTCTTTTGTTCTTCTCGCACGTCAGGGAGTGAGCGGAAAGGACCTGTCGACGGAAGAAAACTCTACGGGTCGAGTAAACGGACATAAGTAGTGTTCTCTTCGTCGAAGATTGATGGAACGTAGTCGGTCTCTTTTCCTTATAGTGAAAAACCTTCCATTTAAGTCCCCTGACCAAACCCCCACTACTTAAGGACTGTCAGGGGGTCTCATAAAGGTCACGTTTCATATTAAAATATTTCTTCAAATATAAAATTAGACAGACATTTTAGGTAGAAGTACTTTAAAACATAAGAAACTTGGAAGGACAAAGGAAGGATATTACTAGATTACTTGAACTACCACATATTGTAATATTAGCCCGAAATTTAGTTGTTCCAGAACTTATGACCACAAAAAATTACCGAGTCGGATATCTTCCATACTTCAGTATCTTAGGATCCTTAGTAGATTCGGTTGGTGACCAAAACGTTGATCTCATATGTTCCTTTGTCTTCCACTTCACTGATCAGGTCTCGGTGTGTCACTGTCTCTGTCCTTAAATTAGATGGGGACTGTTCGGGTCCCGAGAACAGGGTAGAGACCATCGGTTTTACCCTGACATAAAACTTTAAAACTAGTAGATTTTTCCCTTGTAAACTTTTGATAACATTTGGAGTCTCTACTTAGAGAACCGAAGGTGTTACTGTCCTACTTTTCATTTTCTCTTTAGTTTTCCTTCACCTATTTCCTTACCGATTCAGCGAAGTCAGCACAGGTTGAGACACACTGGGGTGTCTGCCGTCGGGTGGTCCGAGGGGACAGGGACCCTAAAAGGTCCGTTCTCATGACCTCACCCAACGGTAACGGAAGAGGATTTCTTACCCCTTCTTCGGTAAATAAACAAGGATTAAAATTCTCGATCTCACTGTTCGGACGAGTCTCTGACCTCAAAACGGAAAGTACTGACGTCGTCCTGGTGCATCAGTTTGACCTTTTACTCTTCTGCTCCTAAACAGAATAGGTCCCAGTCACTGTCACATGGTCGGTTAGGGACGTCGTCAAAGGAGGACGCACACGGGTCTCAGTGTCCCACAAAGGACGACTTGGACTCAGAGGACGTTGGGTGTAGTCGGTAAGTTTTAGAAAGGAAGACCCGAAAAGAGACTTTAAGTGAGAACTATCTGCCATATATTCCGGTCGAGGAGGTTCGTCTCTTTGAGGGGGACCGACGGTGTCCTCCGGTTCCGTGAGTTATCCATTCTGAGTAACTGAATTTAAAAAGGACCACAGACGTTTCAACCACTACTTTAAAGGATTTCGGAAGAGTCTTTCGAACTATGTCATTCAGAGGATGTATCCTTGGAAGTTCAAGACTTGAAAGTTTCTACCCTTCCACGCACGATAGTTGTAGTCCACAATCGCTTTAACGTGGAACGGGAGACAGAGGAGATACGACTGTCAGGAGGTCGAGATGGTAGAGGGTGGAGGAGAGGGACGAGGTCACTCATTGAGAAGAACGGACAAGTGATCCACGGTCAGTGACATACGGTCGACAACATGACAGGGTGACATGAAAAGTTCCATGACATGACATTCTAAAGTCTGCAAGAGAACATACACGAAAAATACACAATAAACACACTTGTCAGAATATTTGGATAATATCATGTCATAATACATCGACTAACACAATCAACCCATGGATCCGATTGAAACACGCTGAATACTTGTTTAACCTGAATGTTTATACGAGAGTCTTACCTTGAGTAAGTATATGTCCCCCGAATGTCATGACCTAAACCTGAACAGTAGTAGGTCGTAAAAGATCACGGTCTAAGTCGACGGTGGGACCTTCCAGTAGGGACAAGTCACATTCCCTCTTATAATAACTTAAGTAACACCCCTTTTCTCCGGAAAGACTCAGATTTTTTTCTCAGTATCTTAACATTTGAGAATCCCGAACTTCCATGGTATAATCAGAGTAGGTAGGACAAACCCTTTATTTCGGATTCTCTCTGGTACACAGGGTGTGTGAGTCTTTCAACCCCCTTTTATTATGTCTTACTACGAGGTATAACACAAGAACTCTGACTACGTTTTGTTATACTAGATATCACTTTTAAAACACCACAAATTTCACAACAGATAGTATCGGTCCGTATAGTATGGAAGTAGAACAAAGATAGTCATAATAGAGTACGATAGATGTCTTCTGGACTTGTAGATCAATTGGGACTTACAGATCAAGATCCACAGAGGTTACAGAACACCTGGGAACCAAGAATTAGTCTAAATATTTAACGTCGTCATAAATTTACACAAAGTAGACTCCTCTTATGTCTCACTAACTTAGTACAACAAAAATACCTTAACCCATTGGGACCTGAAGGGTCCACCGAGTCACCACATCTTAGGTGGACGGTTACGTCCTCTACGTCCAAGGTAGGGACCCAGTCCTTCGAGGGGACCTCTTCCTTTACCGGTGGGTGAGGTCAAAAGAACGGACCCTTTAAGGTTCCTGTCTCCTCGGACCACCCGGTGTCAGGTACCCCAACGTTTCTCAGTCTGTGTTTTCTCACTGATTCGTCCGTCCGTGTATTGGGATACCGAGTCCCCCTAAAAAAGGACGACATCCCTCGAACTATCTCGAGAGAGAAAAGGTAAAAGGAGAACTATGACCTCGACGAGCTTTCTAGTTTATCTCACAAGGACCCCCACTACCTCTCAGACAACCAAAGGGAAGACCGAGTAGGGTGGTGGAAGTTGTCTCGTGAACGGTAAGGAAAGAGTCCCGAAGGACGTCGGGAAAACCACTGAAGGGTCGTTTCAGACTCTCGGGTCGAGACCCTCCAGTACCACGAGTCACACCAGACATGTGGTCGTCGTAACTGTAGTGGAGGTACGAACAACCTTCACGTCCGAGAGTCCGGGGAAGACTCAATCTTAGACGTAAATTGTTCCAGGGGGTCACTAATCATCGGTGTAATTCCACCCCTCTTCGGACAATTCCCTGGTGGTGGTGGGAGAGAGAGACATGGTAGGTATACGACTTGAGGAGACGGGATCCTTAAAGTAAGTAAGTCACACATGCGTTGTGGATAACACACGGTTGTAATCCGAACCCGTGACTTTTTTGTCGTCTGTCAAGAACTCCTCGAGTTCCAGACCATCCCCTTTGCACACTTTTGTCCCTGTCGTTTACACTTATTTCATGAGACCCTTCTGTCTCTTTTCTTACTGGAGTGAAACGGACCTGTTTAGACCATGAGAAGTGTCTCTTGTACCGCAACCCGGACCCAAAGCTTCCTACTTATCAAATAAACCGGTTCTTCTGAAACGTATCCTTTCTGACACTCATTCTCCGTCTCCTGACACCTTCTCGGACCGTAAACTCTCCGTCTCCAACACCAAAACAGAGGTCTATTACAAAGTAGATAGTCCTTTTTGAAATTCGACACTACGTTGGGTTTCCCGGACCTTTTACTAAAGAAGGAATTCGTACTACTATTCTTGTACCCATTTATAGGTCTGCAGGGTCTTCGGAGAACCGAGACCGACGTCTGTCACAAGGAGACCCTAGAAAGACGTGTGGACAAAGGGTTACCGTACTGGAACACAAACGAGCCGGACCACAAGAGAGGGAGCACGAAGGAAGTGTGGGTGGTCCTTTCTACTAGGTCTCTACTTTTTATTAAATCGAAACCGAAACTCCAAGGGAGGGTAGTGAAAAGTCACTCTCCTTATATTTCCCCCAAAGTTCCTTTCCTCTCCTCTTTACTCAGAGGCTCCTGAAAAGGGACAAGTCTAAAGAGTTGAAAATAAAGAACCGGATGCTATATCAAGAAGGAGTCAGATAGAGTCGACTACGGGAAAAGGTATCTGATTGGAAAGTGAAAAACAAAAACTATAGTACTTTATACAATCAGTAACTTTCTTATTATATTACTTATGAACATACACGGAGTCGAGAGAAATTTTTAGTTACTATACCACCGACGGTCCCGGACCCTCTTTCCCCCTACCCCCTCAACCACAAATCACCCATGTCTCTAAGTCAAAACGTTCTACTTTATCAAGATTTCTAGACAACACGTTGTCACACTTATGTGAATAGTGATGACATGACAGACCAATTTTACTAATTCCACCATGTAAAATACGATACGCAAAAGTGGTGTTAAATTTTAGTTACTGCGAAACTAAGGTTTAGTAGTGGACACAAACGGACTTTTCCGTCTAAAGACGACCGAGTCACCACAGGGACTTAGTGTTTCTCCTCCTGACACAAAGAAGAGTTCGGGTGTCTCCACATTCCTGTCCTCGAGTGACTCCTTAGTCTGACAAAAAGAGAACCCTTCTTTTGACACGGTCCCTCTTAGGACTGGTCTCTCCATAAATCAGTATGAAACGGGAAAGAAACGGATGTCAATCGAATGTTTTTCGTGTAGGTTGTTCTATTTTTAGTAAGTCCCCTGGTAGGTTCCGGTCTCTTTTTCACTGTCTCACATTACCTCCGACTTTGATGGAATCTCTGTGCCAAGTGGAAAAGACCTCTAATAGACCTCTCACAGACCTTCTGCCGGATCCACCAGAGAGTCCGCTTCGGGGTCTCGGTGTCAAAGAGGACCCCTCGGAACTCATCTGTGCCTCGTCGGGTAGACTCCAGCAAAGACCTCAGATAGATAACTTACGTCTGATGTCCCCCTTGAACACGCGAGAATACTTGTCAGATCTGTGTACTAGCAAGGTAGACCTGTGCACCCACGGAGGGTCCGACCTCGATCTTAGAGGGGATTTCTACGAAAACCCCAGACAAGGTGGTTTGGATTACTTGTGAGACTCGGGGTTTCGGGGATTAGCCGTTTGTTTCGACGGGCTAAAATTAGACTACTGAATCAAATTTAGTCCTCAATTTCAAGTACTACTTCCGCAACTGGATTCTCGTCCTTAGAGAGGTCCGTTGGACCCTGTGTCGACACTCGAGACGGAGTTGAAAGTAAAAGAACAAGGTCGTTCAGTCAAGAACTCCCTCCCACTTCGGGACGGTCCAGGACTCCCTTCCTTGACGGAGACTCCGAGTGAGGGGACCCCGACCCGGTGTCGTCCTACCGAAGGTCCCTCGTTATGTAGGACTCCCCTGTCTCCTTCCCCTGGGGTTTCTACACAAAGTCCAAACCATTCTCGTAAACAGTGACCAGTGTTCTGTTCCAGTCCTAGAACCCAGTCTTAGTCTGCAGGACCTAGTGGACCAGGTTGGGAGAGTGAGTTAGTCCGGTCCCCGGGTCTCCACAATTCATTAGACGGGTTATAGTGTCTCGATCATCCCGTTACGTATTGATACTGAGTCCGGGAAAACTGGGGTTTCGGACTCAGGAAAAGGAAGATGGTACCGGGGAAAATAGAGGGTCATGGATTCGTACACGACCCGACACGAATCAGTGAGTCAACTCAGGCTGAGAAACGTTGGGGTACCTGATATCGGGCGGTCCGAAGAGGCAGGTACCCTAAGAGGTCCGTTCTTATGACCTCACCCAATGGTACGGGAAGAGGTCCCCTAGAAGGGTTGGTTCCCTGACTTGGGTCCAGAGGGCATATCGTCCGTCCAAGAAATGGCAGACTCGGTGGTCCCTTCGGGTTCGTACCCAGACGTGTATAGTCGAAGGGTCCACCGTGCTCACATTTCTTTGACGGAGGGTTACTTCTTTTACTTTCTCTACTCCCAAACTAGAGACCGAACCCTCCTAGGGGACCTCTTCCTTTACCGTTGAGTGAGGTCAGAAGAACGGACCCTTTGGGGTAGCTATCCCCTCGGTCCACCCGATGTCAGGCACCCCAGTGTTCTCAACCTGTACTGATCACTGATTTCGTGGTGGTCGTACCAGACGTGTGTACCATCTACGAATCAATCAATGACGCCAAAGGGGAGGAAACGAGAGTACAATCCCACAGACCACAAGAGACCCAAAAGGGGCGAAAGAGTAGGAGAAAGAGACTCAGTCAGGATGGGTGTCCCTAAGACGTTCCGAGTGTGGAGTAGGCCCCAGAACAAAGTCGCTACAACCAGACAGAGGTAGAAGTTCAGAAAGACCGAAGGCACCGGAATAAGCTCCAACGTCGTAGACTGTGTTAACCATTCACCGTGGGACGTAACCAAAGGACCCCGACGCCAATGTGTCCTGGTGTTAGACCCACCAAATTCTGTTCTCTTAAAGCAGAGGAGGTCAAGTCCTCCGATCTTCAGGTTTTAGTTCCACAATCACCGGGTACGACGAGATTTCCGAGTTCCCCTCTTAGGAAGGAACGGAGAAGGTCGGAGACCACCGAGGGTCGGTAGGAACTGAATGTCGGCGTAGTGAGGTTGAGGTCGGACGAAGAGACCCCCCAGGAGAACACACAGGAACGGGGAACACTATTTCGGTGATCAGTCGTCTATATCTCGTGGCAGATTAGGGCCCGGGAATAAGGAAGGAGAATTTCAGTGTAAGATTCCAAAATCAACCTGTACATAAAACCTCCCTGTGATAAATTCGGTGATATGAGGGGAACAAGTTTCTGAAGTAGGACTAAGGGGGTGGTGAGGTCTGGGATAGTACTTGCTTTTGTTCCTTTGGGTGGAGATGAGATTCGGCAGAGGAAGGGATGGAGCCCTAGGACTACTGGTCGATTCGGGAAACTCCCTGAACGAATACCCAGGTGGAGTGGTTCTTGGTTTGTTTAGGGTGTCAGGTCATAGGTCTAGGCTAGACTCACCAGTGTGTGGAACTAGGGTAGTGACCTAGGTCCGTCGGGAGATATAGGCGTCCAAGACGCAGTCGTCTAAGTTAGTAGTCATCTAACTTTCATAAAATAAAAATTCTAAGGTTCCTGAAGGGACCACTAGGTCACCGATTCTAAGGTATGAGGGTCACGACCCCTAGACCCAAACTAGTGACGAGTTCCTTGATCTAGGGTGTACGGCGTCGATCTTCAAGTGTACGGCGTTGATTTCTCGATGTACAACGTTGACCGTGTCGGTTTATTTAGTTAAAAAATTTTTTCTAAGGTCTTTTGTGGGGAAGTTTTTTTTACGTGAGACTGTCGATAAATGTACTGTAAATGTAACGTAATTCATAATATTCAATAGATCTTTGCTATTGAATACTAAATTTCATATATCCTACTATACTATCTAAATGTTTATGTAAAATATATTTCCTGTACTCGTAAGACCCCCAAGGACCTTGTTTAGGAGACACCTATGACTCCCTACTGACATAAGATCACCTGAGGATTTCTCGCTATAATTATGGGATAACTCCTCCTAGTCTCTCATAAGAAGAGTAAGAACCGAAAAGGTTGACCCCCTACAAAGGATTAGAACTAGAGAAGGACGAGTCTAAACTCCTCACCCCTATTATCGTCTCTTTCTCCCCCTGTCTCGTTTGCCGAAGAGGTTTCTCACCGCAGACTATGGAACGAGGAACAAAGGGACGAGGTTCGTGTCCGGCGGTCGTGGTGATGGTAGAGACTACGACACTCATTCCAGTTCTGGGTCCAGTTGTTCCGAAAGGACCTAAGGGCCTGGTCCACCCACTCTGTGTGTGTGGTGCACGCAAGGAAGGACCCGAAGGACAAGTCCTGTTCACGCAGATCTGGTCGGGACTGTCCGTCATTCGGTTTCGTTAATATGTCGGACGGGAGGGTGGGGAGTGGACGCTCGTCCCCGGTTCGTCCTCGTTCTCGGGCGTCGAGGATTTCAGCAGTCGGAGTTTCAAAGGAACTTCCCCTACTGAGTAGACTAGGGTACTCGTGAAAGAAAGGACATCAACTCACTAAGGAACCCAGTACGGAAGGTCCCAGAGTCTTTTGGCCAGTCATCAAAAAGCAAGCAAGTCGTACTGAATCTAGTTCAGGAATCCTTGTCTTTAACTCTAGACGTAAGTGTATGTCCACTGAATGACCCTTCGTGAGAGTCCTTCGAGATCACCTCGCTTCCTCACTCCGGTCTACCCATTTTTCTTCCGGTTATTCGTCCCTACGCCAAATTCCAGGTCGGGGTCGACTGGGACGTCCCTCTAGGTCTCACACCCGACATAGAGTCTCGGACAGGATGGAGCTCGTTCCCTCGTCTCACAAGTGGACGGTTCCCACAGGAACCGAGTCGGTGTACACGACGTTCGAACCATGACCCCTACCCCACCCCCGCCGGTCTCCTACAGCGTGTGAGACACTGAGGGTCCGTAAGGTCTGGCCGTCGAGGGGACTGAGTCTTCGGTAACGGGTTCTTTCAATCTCCGTCCTCGGTAGTCGTCGTCGACGTGGGCGTCGTCGGTCGCCTCCCCGGGTTTACGTGAGCCCCTTGTATGTCCTGTGGCCGTCTCAGTCGATGGAGGGTTGGGGCACGTCCCCGACCCGAAGGGTCTTATTCGTCACGTCTGACTCAGGGACGGGAGTCCTTCGTGTACGACCACGGTCTCTCCGTCTGTTTGGTCCATTAGTGAAGTGCCTCGACTTTTGGTGGAACGAGTAGGGAGAACGACAGAGAAATGACTTGAACCCCAAAGTGATGGGGAACCGAGAACGTATTTGAGAGTTCTCCAGGGGGTTGAAGAACCGACTGAAAATCTCCTGTTCTATACGAGACTAGAGAAGATCAGGGTTCTTGTCGTAGGAAAGTTCTTGAGCTTATAGTCGTCTTCTTCTACTTCGGGGCTCGGAGAGTGAAAGGAGACGAGTCTCGACAACATCTACAGTCTCTCTTCCTTCCCAGGTGCTAGACAGCAGGGAGAAAGGACCCGAAGAACGGTAGGGGGTCGGGTCCAAAGACTGAATCCCCAATTCGACTCCCCTCCTTCCTCTCTATATCCTACTGTTTCGGATTTAGTGAACCTATTACATCACGGACCTCCACCCCACCCCTCTAGTCTTCAGGAAGGGAGGAACCCGTGAAAGCCGAGAGTGTGCGAGACGACGGTTCAGAGACTGGGTCTCTTCATAGACTGGTTATCGAGTGTCGAGGTTCGACGTCGGGCCCTCGAACACCGAGGGAGGGATCAGGGAGTGCATAGTGGAACTGGGTCCAGGGGAAATTTCTCCGAGGTCTTCTGGTTTGTCAAAAAGTTGCGTCCTGGGACCACACAGAGGGAAACGGACCGTTTCGTTATTTTAATAGGAAAAGATGAAATGGGTTTTGACAGAGGCCCTAAACTAAACCCTGGTGACATGTCCCTCCCCGAAGGGTCCACCGAGTTACCATTCCTTAGATGGACGGTTACGTCCTCTGCGACCAAGGTAAGGACCCAGTCCTTCTAGGGGACTTCTTCCTTTGCCGTTGGGTGAGGTCATAAGAACGGACCTCTTAGGGTACCTGGTTTTTTTTTTTTTTTTTTGTCTCGGACCACCCGATGTCAGGGACCCAGTGTTTCTCAGTCTATATTGACTCGCATGCGCGTCTCCCGACTTTCGAAACGGGACGGTGACCTCTGACACACCTAAGTCCCGGGACGCGGTCGGACAGACCGAATGAGACGATAATCCACGTGTCACGGTCGGTGGAGGAGAAAAGAACAAAAGAAAGCCGAGTAACCCGTCCACAGTCGGTGGTCGGTGTTGAGGTCCTGTGTGGCGTCGTGGGAGAAGAAAAAGTGAAAAAAAATTTAATTAAAAATAACCGCATATCAACGAAATGTTACAACACAATCAAAGACGACATATCGTGTCACTTAGTCGATATACACAGTATATAGGTGAGGAAAGACCTAAAGGAAGGGTTAATCCAGTGGTCTCCAGTAACTCATCTCAGGGGACACGATATGGGAAGCAAGAGTAATCAATGGATAAATGTATTCCACATATATATAGTCAGGGTCAGAAGGTTAAACATTGGAGGAGGGGGAACCATAGGTATTCAAACAAGAGATGTAGAACTGAGACAAAGACGAAACGGCTATTCGAGTAGACGCGACCAAAAGATCTAAGGTGTACATTCACTATAATATGTTATAAACAAAAGGGAGAAAGACTAAATGGAGTGAGACATACTGTTCCCATTTTTAGACAGAGATCCATTTTTATACCTTGGAAAGTGTTTAAACGAACAGTAGGAACACGTCCCCGGTACGATTAGGAAAGACGTATGAGGGTTAAAATCCTATATACGACGGTTTCACTCGTGGACAGGAGGAACATTCTTGGAATAGTGCCCTGACTCTCGTTTCTCCTTCGGGGTGTCACCACCCTCCCTTTACAGACCATAAAGTCGGTGACAGAGGGTTACTTGGAACAGAGAGGGATTGCAGTTGGGAAAATATCGGGTTCCACCCCCATGTGATTTTCGGTGTTTTAGGTACAAGTCGTGGAGGAAAAACTCAGTACGACCGGTCCTACTCGTCGGGACGGAACCTTGAGTAGGGGTGACCAATCAAGGACCTAAACCCCTGGAGTACCTCTGTATTAATTTGTAAAACAAGTGTTCGTTTGTTAGGTCGCGGGGTGTTTGACACTACTCCTGTTACTTCCTTTATTTGTCTCGTCACCGACGATGAGATCAACATCCCTCGTCCCTTCGGACAACCTCCTACTCTTCCTTGTCCAGTACATCGCTCGGTTCCCGATCGTAATGTCCCGGACCCCCGTCACGTCCTTTCTCGAAACCCACGATTCCTGTGCCTTTCTTCCGGTACGACCACCACCGCCATCCTTTTCTCCTGTGTGTCCACCTCGGACTCTCCGTCTCCCAGTCTCCGTCTCGTCGCCGAACCTCCCCGACCCCCTCTTCCCCTCCCTAGTCCGTACTGTCAAGTACCCACACCCCAGAGGAAACGTCCACTACTTTTATAAACCCTCGATCTGTCTCCGTTTCGAGTGTATTACGGTACTCGTACATGCGATATTCTGGTACCTAAGTCCATGCGGCGTCCCACTCGGTTCTTTCACGAATTTAGTCTCATCGGACTAGACGAAAAGTAAGCTTTTTCGAGGGAGGACGTCGGTCCACCTCTTACCTACCCTCCTCCGGTCCTCCCCTCCGTCATCAGACGACGTTCGTAGGTCTACCCCCTCCCACTGCTGATCCTCCTCCCGTCTCCGGACCTCTACCTTTTTCTCAAGGAGGTGTCGGGACGGACGAGGGGACCTCGGGTCCAGCCGGACGAACAGGT
Source organism: Capra ibex (assembly GCA_006410555.1). Lineage (NCBI taxonomy): Eukaryota > Metazoa > Chordata > Mammalia > Artiodactyla > Bovidae > Capra > Capra ibex. Next base: position 129,475 of record SJYO01017864.1, read on the forward strand.
TCAGTGGGGAGGCCGACTCTGTGGTCCGGGGACGCACGATCTTCATCTCAATTGTTGAACTAGGTGTCCCTGTCCGGTCCTCAGTGTCGGACACTTCACATAGGGTTTTCGTTCCAACAGAAGGACTCTCAAACTCGGTGAAAGTTTTAAAGTCTCAGAAGCTCGGCATTTCTAGTAGAGTGTCCTGGGGAGTAGAGTGTGTCCTCACCCCTCTCCCAAGAGTACGTCCAGAAGTGGGTGGAGTGGACGAATCATCATCTTCAGATAAAGGAGACAAAAAGGTCTGACTGATGTAAGATAACTGGACAGAAGTTAAGACAGAAGAATACAGGTGGATTGACGACCCAGATCGGTCGTTCGAAAAATAAAGTCAATCCCACAAAAGCCCAGAGATTAAAGCTGAACAAAAGAAAATTATTTAAGATGAGAAAGAAAGTTTGAAATTTGAAAAATAAAACATCACCCCATATATCGGTTAATTGGTACAGCACGAGCAAAGTCTACTTGGCGTTTCCCTGAGTTGGTATGTATCATTTAAGATGAAAATACTTTACCAGACCCAAACAAAAAAAAAAAAAAAAGGTAAATTCTTTTTGAATTTTAACTAATAACTTGGTAAAATTACCGTCGCCTAAAATTTGGTAAAAATTTAGAAATAGTCTACAGAGGTCGTAGACCAAGTGCGGTGATAACCGTAGTCAACCAACGGGGGTTCCGAATGACTCCCCTCCCAAAGGTGTCAGTCCCCGAGGAGTCAGCCTTAGCATGTAGGCCCCTGAATCCGCATAAACCAAAGGGGGTTGACTCGGCCTTCGGCGGTTATGTCGCCGTTGAGACTAAGATTAAGTCCTTCGAGAGTCCAGGTAGGCGGACGGAAGGGAATCTTGGTCTGAATTGGTTCGAATTTCTGTGTGACGTCGAAGGAGGAGGGTCTCCGCCAAAAGGTCTCCGTAGGCTCCTCTCGACTCATTTCTATGGTTCTCGTGTCTGCACCCCCCGAGGACGAACGACGGGTGTGGGGGTACAGAGGGGGTGACGAGAGGTGACATCCGACTTCTGCCGGAACTCGAGACTCCGTGGGTGGTGGGCCGTCGAGAGCCTCATGAAGTTCGTGCGGTTCCCGGCGTGGGCGTGCCGGTAAGCGTTGCCCGTCCACACCCTCCTCAGGAATTTCTCCGACTCCGCCCTGTGTTGGGACTGGTTGCAGTGTCCATGCCTTTAGGGTGGTCGGGGGGTTCCCGTCCTTCCTGAGAAGAAAGAGGGACGTCCTTTCTCGTCTTCGGTAGTTCTGACGTCAAGGACAACTCTCGGGAGAAAAGAGGGAGTCTCGTTCCTCCCCGACCCTCGTGTCGGTCCAGTCACGAGAAAGCCGTCTCTTTCCTTGAGCCCGGGTCCTTCTAGTGTGACGGTCGAGGTTTACTCCGCTGTAAGCACGGGAAACCGTATTATGGTCGACATTCCGGAGACGGGTCTCCTTCCTGATTTCAGTCATTTGTGCCCGAGGGACAGAGTTTGGTGTCACGTGGTGAAGGCGGACACTTTTCCTGTAAATTCGGTGGACACAGTCCCCTCTAAATGACCCTAATACAGTGCCCACTCCTTGACCGGGAGAACAAGACCCAGGACACCTCGACTTTGTTACCCGAACGGTTAACTAGTACTCGAGGAGTTGGGGAGGTGGGGTGGGGACCGGTTTACAGTGTCAAGTACCTGGCAGTACCTCCTTCCCCTAACTAGAACTGCCTTCCTTCTCTGACGTCCAAGAACGACCCTTTTAAAGTTCACTCCCTTCTATGGACCGGATCCTGTACCCGTTTAAGGTTTCAAGGGTTTCCTTCCTTCCTTTGGTCCTGTTCCATCCCTCCTCTTCCCTCGCGAAACTTGGTCTACTCTGAGTTTTCCACGACCCCGAACTTGGAACCGGGGACGGGTAAAGACGTCTACTCGGGGGACTTCTTCGGGGGGTCCCGACCTAGGGGGACTGAGGAAAAGGGACGTCCATGGTCCTACCTTATCTGACGAGATCCTGAACCGGCCGAGAGAGAAGACTCCGGAGTACTTCCGGAGACTACGGATTTTGAGGGGTCACAATGGGGGAGTTCTGGTGTCGCAAGGAGTGAAATTTTACCGGATAGGGAAGGGTTATAGAAAGGGTAAATCTAAGGACACACGAATCATGAAATCTCCAGTCACCTTGAAAAAATGAAAAAAAAGAAAAAATGCGTTACGGTACACCGTAGACTCTAGAATCAAGGGGTTTGTCCCAACTTGAGAGTGGGGGATACCACCTTCACACCTCAGATTTGGTGACCTGGTGGTCCCTGTATGGGTAGTCACCTCGAAATCTTCTTTTCGTTAGAATAGTTTGATTGAATATGATTGTACGTGGATTGGAGAGTCCCCCATGAAAATAAGATTTTCTTTTGGGGCAACTAAGTTTACTAGACTATCTGGTTCTTAATGATTGTCAAGACCTCTCTAATGATTAGACACGGCGGAACCCGTTCAGAACCCTTGGGATACCAGAGGCAAAGAAGAGACATTTTACTCTTAATTTTCAAAATGGCATTGCTCAACAGTCCCAATTTCCACTTTGGGGGACTCTTTGCGAACGAATCTTACATTTTACATAAGAAGGTTTTTAGTTCAAGTTTTCTACTTGGAGGGGAGGCCCGGAGCCTTACCTCCTTCTTGGGTCCGTGTCTTTCTTATCTCCCAAAAGACTGTGGTGGAACGGGACACCGCAAAGAAGAGAAAGTCTGGGATCGGACCTGAACTGACGTGAGAGGACCCTCCACCCGACGCCACGGGGCCAAGGAGACCACTTTACACTACTTTTGTCGGGAATGGCGTGGTAGTGCCCTCTGACATTATTGTCCACTCGCCGTCACCCCCACACATCACCCGTCGCACCGGGTGGACGGGGCGGGTCGGGTCGGTCCCGGAACCGGGGAACCCGTGATGCCCGTCCTGAGGGTGCCGGAGTGGGAGGGCCCGGTCGCAGGGCGACCTTAGGCAAGACAACCTTGGGCGGAGTGAAAGGGTTGCACAGATTTCTCTGGTGGCATCTAGGCCGACCTTCCTCGCGGAAAGGGCTCCCGCCTCCTCGGGCGTCGGAAGCCCCTACCCTCACCAGGTCGGGCGGAGTGTGAACTCTCCGTGCAGGAGGCGTAGGTCAGAGGGACCCCGACTCCGAGGGCAGGAAGGGCCCCCCTAGGGGCACCCCACACGCCTCTTCGTCTGGGCCCTCCGTCGGCCGGCTCCGACTCCCGGGCGGAACGGCAAAGTCCTCCTCGGGGCGCGACCCGCGGCGGTTGTCCCGCGACCGCGCGACCGACGGCCGCCTCATGCTCCTGCCCGAGCGGCACGGGAAGCCGACCTGCGTCTCCTTCTGCGCGTTGCCGAAGGCGCAGGGCGACCACTCGCGCCGGCGCCCCTCCCCCGCTCGGGGCTCGACCCCCCCCTGTACGTCAGTCTCCCCTTCCCTCCGCGGGGGGATTCATGGGCTCCTCTCCTGCGTCTGTGCCCGCGCTCCTCTCTGTCTGCGCGCCGTCTTGGTGTGGGCCCCTCTGCCGCTACCCCTGAGCGAGGGAGCACCACAAGGCCTTTTGCGGTGATCTCCCGACGTCTAGGGCGCAGGGCTCGGGTCGGTGCACCTCCCGTGCCGGGTCAGCGGTAGTTCGGTTCATGGGGCCCCAGAGGGCCCGTCTACCGGAGGGACGCGGTAGGACGACCGCGAACAGGTTGGCGTCGGGGACCTCACGTAGTCGACAACAAACGGACCTCCAGGGTAGATAACTGGAGTAGACTCAACCGTCCGGGAGGGGTCTCGGGGAGACAAGGACAAAGGTCTGTGGACCGTGGAGGAGGCACCGTAAATGAATTCCCTGTCGGACAGAAAAAAAGGGAGAAACTCACCTTTCCCGTAACCGGAACTTTGGTAGTTCAGTATGTCTGGACCGGGAAACATCGACGTCCTGCACCCACTCAACGAGAGTGGGAAGAACCTGAGTCTTACCCTCATTACGGTAGGTGAAGTCTCGAACAGGACTTCTCCTTCACATGGACAATGCAGTACCCACCAGTCATATGACGCAAGTTAGACTTAGAAGTTTCGTGGAAAAGAAGGGAGAGGAAGACGGAGGTAGAACATCCGGGCACTCCATAGGTTGTTTTAACATCCGATGGACCTGCTTCTCCCACAAGATCTGGTTTTGTCCAGGGACGAGAAGTACGTCACCCCAGTTTAACACCTGGTGCTGGACCTGAAGCGGGGCCTTTGCCTTGACCCCTCGTCGCTCGTGAGGTTTCAGGTCACACTCCTCATGACACAGGTCCCTCTGTTGACGAAGGGGTAGTACCATCCGGGGACGTCGCCCCCCGGGGACCGTTTGACGAACGTAGGGACCACATCGTCCACAAGGGTCGGGTAGTCGGTCCTGAAGGACCTCTAGAACTTACGACTAGACTGTCGAAGGGTTCGGAGAGTAAGATAAGTAAGTAAACGGGTGAATAAATCATTTATCTGTAGGTAGTAGACGGTAGTAGTCCGTTGTGTGATTCGTGGACTCTAAGTTTCCACTTGCTCTGTCGTAGGGAAGGGAGCTCCCGTCTCCTGGACACACCCTTTATCTGTTCATTAGTGATCACCGTTTTGACCCTTCGAGACCTCTCTCAAAAGAAGTAGGGACCGGGTCGTTTGGTATGGGGTTTCTATTCGTCTTAGATGTAAAATAAGTCTAGGGGTCCTCTCAGTGACATATGGGTCATTTAAACACCTTACGGTGGCACTCAGTAGTGCCGCAGGTCCTTCCGATGAGAGTCTTTCTCGACTTTGCACTACCTACTCAGTCTTACTCGTCGTCCCTGAATACCCTTAAAGGTCGTCCTTCCCTTTCCTTAAACGTCACCCCGTGGAAAGAAGAATAAGCACCTAAAATGTCGCTCTCGCACTAACAAGTGAGTTCGCATAGTTCTTATACACAACACCATCTTTCTCGCACCCGAAGGGTCTACCGTGATCACCATTTCTTGGGTGGACGGTTACGTCCTCTGTATCTCTGTACCCTAGCTAGGGACCTAACCCTTCTAGGGGACTTCTTCCCGTACCGTCGGGTGAGGTCAAAAGAATAGACCTCTTAGGGTACTTGTCTCTTCGGACCTCCGATGACAGGTACCCCAGCTTTTCTCAGCCTGTGTGGACTTCGCTGAATCGTGTCGGGTCGTGCACTGCTTGTATTCGACACCTCACTCCAGTTGGATCTAGACTCAGGGTGTAGAAAGGGAAAGTCAAACATTCAAGAACCCGTTTAATGAATTGGAAAACCTCGGAGTCAAAAGAGCGTACATTTTACCCTGTCTTAATGGATGGAATGTCCCAAAATACTCCTGGTTTCACTCTTTTTCATACGTGCTATGGTTCGTGTACCATCCAGGTTTTATTTACCATCGACGACAATCATCGTTAATAATTGTTTGAGAAAGGACGGAGTACAGGACGAAGGGACACGGGCCTAGAGTCCTGAGGGAGTGTTGGTTTTTAAACCTCGAAAAGGAGAACCGGGAAAATGTGTCGTCCTCCATCACTTGAAGTCCCAGGACCCCCGAGTCCTACATCGCAGTCGTGCTCCGGAGACCTCGGTCACAGACCGTGGTCCCAGGGTCCTCCCGTGGTAGTCGTAGAAACGGTCGACGTAGGTCTGGATGGGACCCCTCTCCGACGGCCGACATGGTGGAGACGTCAGTGGGTGGGCGTAGAGAGACGTCAAGGGTTTTTTGCTAGGGTTCAACTTCTGAGTTCCCTTTACGTACGGAAAGAAGGCTCGGCCCAAACAGACGGGGTGAGGTGGAATGGTCAGCAACCGGGCTCTAGTCTAGTTACGACACTGGAGGAAGGACCTGCGGTCGAATCACATGCCGAGACTCGGGTCAGACCGGTCGGCAGAGGCCTTGGAGTCGTCGGGCGACCCGGAGTACCGACAGTTGGTTCTTCGGACCCTGGTGCCCGACCGGATGGGCGGGAAATTGTTGCACTTCGGTTCGGGGACACTCAAGTAGTTGTGGTGACGGGTGCACGGGACGAAGGTCCGACCACTCAGATCCGACCCTTATCTCCCCGGGTTCCTGTTTCCCTAATAGGACCCCTGACTCTCGTCTCCCTCCGGCCTTTTCGAAGAGCTCCCACGACCCACCGAAGGTTCGTGACCTTCACTGGGAAAGAAGAAGAGTAGCAGAAGGACCCTTTTATGTGTGACTTTCGGTGGTGACGACGTCCGCGACCAGGCCCTGACCGTCTTCCCGGGTCTGCTTATGTCCTAGATCCTTGTACACAAGTCACATACATTTTTTCTCTTAATACCTTTAGGTCTTTTCGTGTTTCTTTTTATGTTAGGTGTTTTAGGGTGATGAGTGTCTGTCAGTAGCAACTGTAAAATTCCGGACAGAAAGGTCGAGAAATATCTAGAACAAGATGTAACAAAATGTGTTAACCCCAGTGTGATCTCACACCGAGACGTTAGGTTACAAAAGAGAAGTGGATAGTACAGAAATTTATAAAAAAGAAGATGCAGTACTAGAAATTACCAATGGACCGTAAGGTGCCGTATATAAATAGTATTAAAATAAAATGGTTGGGATAAACCTCTGCAAATTCAGTAAAAATCGAAAAGACACTAAAACAACGACAAAAATTCCAGCACTCGTAGGAACAACTACTTAGGAACACGACTAAAAGTTATGCAAATGATTCTATTGAAGGATCTCCTCCTTCAAGACATATTTAGTTTTCCTTACATATAAAAATTCCGAAAAATATTAGAACCGTGTCTCGGGGATGAGGTACGTCGGACACGTTGACTTCGGGAGGTTAAGAGTAAGATCCCTGAGTACGGGAGGACTAGGAGAGACGGAGACCGAAGGTCTCCAGAATAGAGAAGGTTTTTACGTCAGAAGATCCTACTTCGGGTGAGTCTGTACCGTCTTCCGGGTCCAGAGAACGATCTAGGGAACCTAAGACACAGGTGTGTGTAGAGTGTAGTCAGATCTGTGTTTTGGTTCGGGAAGCACAAAAGATATTTTTATAGGTGATTCTGGTTCGCAAACACTTAAAGTGTCTGAAAGGACTTCTAATCTCCTGTGTTTCTCTTCGGGGGACATTTTGTGGACCAGAAAGTGGTAGATGTACTGGGAGAGGAGGGCTGTCGGGGGTAGAGATCTAAGAAGAGGAATAATGTGTCTTATTAAATTGGGAAGGGTCCAAGGATGGGAGTTTGAACGTAAGGATTTTGGCAGTCTCAACGAGACTTGTTATTTTTCGAGGAGTGAGTAAACATCCGGGACAGAATCTTCCGTTAAACCTAAATTAATCGTTTTAAAACGAAGAATTACAGTAGACATCAGAAATGGTGTCAGATCACCCCCCAGTTGGAATAGGGGTAAAAGTGTCTATACTTCTGACTCCGAATCTTTGTAATCCATTGAACAGGTTTCAGTGTCTTGATTTTCCACACACACGTCTCGACCCTAAGTTTAGACACTTAGTGTTGAGTCTAGAGAAAGGTCGAATTTAATTGATCCTCCTCCCTGAATTCTCTCGAAGGGCGACCCCGTGGTAGTACATAAAGAAACACATCCAATGACCCAAGTCCCCGACGAGTCCCACTTGGGTGGAAGGACGGAAGACCCGAAAGTCCTCTAAGGGCTCGGAGTCTCGTCTAGGACGACCGGTGACAGGTGTGGGAGGAAGAGGCCCTCGTGTTGGCCGACCGGTCTCTTGATTTCGCTGAGTTGGGAGTGACCCTACCTCTCTTCGAGATGGTCCTTCGGGCCTTCTAGGACCCTCGGAAGTATGTCCACTCTTCGGGCCCTCGTGACGGACATGTCGTCGGACCGAGCGAGTGGGCCGAGACGGAAGACGGACGACGGTCTGGAGGTAGGAGAGGAGAGGACGAAGGAAGGGTGACAGAGTGAGAACATTTGGGAGGGAAGACAAAGAAGTCGAAGAGACGGGGTTTTACTTAGGGACCTAAGCCCCACAGTCGTCCAGTAAGTATACAACCAGTGAGTCACACGGGGGAGTCCACGGTAGTGACCCTGGTAACCAAGGTAGTGAGGACCCTACCAATGTAGCGGTAATAAAACTAACAAACCTAACCTAATAGAAAAATTAGGGTGTGGATTCGGTTTCCAGTGTCCGTGCTCAGTTAACGATAACAACTAGTTGACTGACTGATCTTATGTGAATCTTTCCATCTATACAACTGTACTTGGTATGTGTATCAAAATTTTTTGTAAAATAAATTTTTATGAACATCTACGAATCCCTCAACACCGGGGGTTTTACGCGTACGTGGATCAGAGGGGGTCACGATTGTAAAACGTTTCGATACCATGTCAACGTTTTCGGACTTCAATTGTAACTATACTTGGTATTTCAAATTAGACTAAAGTGGTTATTATTTACGTCAGTTAAACACACCACACACACACACACACACACACACACATCGAAGTACGTTAACATAGTACTTTTTACACATCAAAGTACATTGGTGGTGGTGTTATTTCCGTGAATCGAGAAGGTAGTGGTGTCCTGAGGGAAGACGATGAAAAAACGGTCGACATCGAGTCGACCATTTCTTAGACGGACGTCAAGCCCTCTGGACCCAAGTTGGGGACCCAACCTTTCTAGGGGACCTCTTCCCTTTCCGATGGGTGAGGTCATAAGGTCGGACCTCTTAAGGTACCCGACTTATCAGGTACCCTAGTGTTTCTCATCTTGTACTGACTTGCTGAAAGTGAAGTGAGTGGGAAGGCTATCCACACATTACTATAACGTACACCAAAATGAAACGTAAATGGACTACCGACTAGTGTGACTTGTAGAAAAGTGTACGAAAATATATATATAAAAAAACGGTAGACCTATAGGAGAAGTCATTTTGAAACCAAGTATATAAAACGGGCAGAAGAAAGAAAGAAAGAAAGAAAAAAACGAAAATTAAACAAACCAAAAAAAAACCGACGAACCCAGAATCAACGTCGTGCACTCGAGAAAGTGACACCGGATACTCGAGTCGTCAAAGTCACGTGGCCCCATCAACAGGCGTCACCCTCGAATCACGTGTCTGGTCCTGACCTTGGGCTCCGTGGGCGTGACCTTCGTAACCTTCCACCTAAGAATTGGTGGTCTGGTGGTCCCTTCAGGGATAAAAAGGGTAAAAGTTTAAGCTCAAACAGAAAACTGCAACTCAAAAGTCACACACAATCAGTGAGTCAGCACAGACTGAGAAACGTTGGGGTACCTGATATTGGACGGTCCGAGGAGACAGGTACCTTAAGGGGTCCGTTCTTATGACCTCACCCAATGGTAAGGGAAGAGGTCCCCTAGAAGGATTGGGTCCCTAGTTTGGACCCCGAGGACGTAACGCACTTCTCAGAAATGATAGACTTGGTAGTTCCTTCGGTCAAGAAAAATGTAAGATCGGTACTCAGAAAACAGGCTATATAAAAGAGGGTCAGACATGAAACTGAAAAGTAAGAGAATTATCTCAAGAAAAGTCTCATTCCCGAAATTCAAATTACTCCAGTTAAATAGTCAAAAAAAGGAAAGTGTATGACACTTTAGGAATTGTGAAAACCACAATTCAGAGTTAAGAAAGGAATTCAGAATCTGGGGTTTCTAGATAGAGGACCAAAATAAAAAGATCTGCAAAATACCAAAATAGAAAATGTAAATTCAAGTACTAGGCAAACTCCAATTAAAAACATATTTCGTATTCCAAATCCAGTCCCAAGTAACTCCCCGTCCCACCGACACCTAAAGACTACCGAGGTCGTGTTGACTGTCTTTTCGATAGAAAGAGGAAAACTTAACGAAAACGAGAAAACAGTTTTTAATAATTATAAACCGGTATAAATATAGTTAGATAAAGATCTGACGGGTAAGATGAGGTGATCAGATATGCGGATAGGGACATGGGCATGGGCACAAGTCATTGACGTCAATATACTATTCTGAATTGTAATCCTTTTTACTGAGAAGAGTGAAATGAGCAGAAAGAGCTTTAATGAAGCCGGTAGTATCCCAGAAATGGAAAGGTATTGTAAAATTTTGTACGAATAGATACAGATCTTTCTTCAGAACGACTCTAAAACTATTCTTAACATAATTTGGAATCTAGTTAATTCCCTGTCAACCGTAGGAATGATACAACTCAAAAGGTTATATATTTGCCACACATACAGACACACAATCAGGGAGTCAGTACAGACTGAGACACTGGGGTACCTGACATCGGGTGGTCCGAGGAGACAAGTACCCCTAAGAGGTCCGTTCTTATGACCTCACCCAACCGTACGGGAGGAGGTCCCCTAGAAGGGTTGGGTCCCTAGCTTGGGTCCAGAGGGTGTGACGTCCGTCTAAGAAATGATAGTCCCTTCGGGTATTTGTATCATACAGAGAGGTTTATAAATCTAAAAGGAACTAAATAAAGTAGTCGTAAAATATGAAAATTAGTATGTCTAGGACATGTACGAACAATGTATGGACTTATAATTGAAGGAAACCTTCTTAACATTTACCATAATGTAGAGAATAAAGTCAAAGGTGAATAAGTAATAGTCACACATTTTTATATTAACTAAAAATACACAACTAAGACATAGGATCCTGGAACGATTTGAGTCAAGATCCTTAGACATCTAAGGAACCCTAAAAGATGTGTATCAACATAGTAAATATTTATTAATCAATATAAGGAAGAAAAGATTAAACACACAAAAAGTAAAGAAATAGAACGGAATAATGTCCGTTCTTTTCATACGGAAGTGATGATATGTCTTATTCTCACCACTGTCGTCTGTCCGAGTAGAAGGGGTGCCATTTTCTTTTCGTAAGTTCCGAATGGTAATTCATACAATTAACACTTAAAAAAACATTCACGAGATATACTTCAACTCCTTCAAGATGAGAAGAGGATCACATGACTTTCAAAAATTTACTTATCTACACCTTAAAACAGTTCACCAAAAAGACGTATCTGAATATATTAATATACTGAAAAGAAGAAATCAGATAAGACCAACGAAATCCAAATAAAACAAGAATGACGATCAGATAACTCCACCCTTGAATCTAATAACTAAACTCTCGAAAACAGAAAAGATTATATTCATAAGTCAAGTCAAGTCAAGTCAGCGAGTCAGTACAGGTTGAGAAACGCTGGGGTACTTAACGTCGTGTGGTCCGGAGGGACAGGTAGTGGTTGAGGGCCTCAAGTGAGTCTGAGCGTAGGTAGCTCAGTCACTACGGTAGGTCGGTAGAGTAGGAGACAGTAGGGGAAGAGGAGGACGGGGGTTAGGGAGGGTCGTAGTCCCAGAAAAGGTTACTCAGTTGAGAAGTGTACTCCACCGGTTTCATGACCTCAAAGTCGAAGTCGTAGTAAGAAAGGTTTCTTTAGGGTCCCGACTATAGGAAATCTTACCTGACCAACCTGGAGGAACGTCAGGTTCCCTGAGAGTTCTCAGAAGAGGTTGTGGTGTCAAGTTTTCGTAGTTAAGAAGCCGCGAGTCGAAAGAAGTGTCAGGTTGAGAGTGTAGGTATGTACTGGTGTCCTTTTTGGTATCGGAACTGATCTACCTGGAATCAGCCGTTTCATTACAGAGACGAAAACTTATACGATAGATCCAACCAGTATTGAAAGGAAGGTTCCTCATTCGCAGAAAATTAAAGTACCGACGTCAGTGGTAGACGTCACTAAAAACTCGGGTCTTTTTATTTCAGACTGTGACAAAGGTGACAATCTTCACTATCTTTAAAGGGAGAACCGTGACAATCAACGTAGGGTGTTTACAGCTATGGGACACAAAAGTAAAGTTAAGTCGTACATACCAAACAACAACGACAACGAAGGAAAGAGACACCGGACATCCAATAAATCTTCAGATAATAAAATAAAGGTCTACAAGTCTCTCAAACGATGACGGAAAGACAATGACTAAAGACCAAACTAAGGTAGTAACAGTCTATTATATGAGATATACTAGAGTTAAGAAAGTTCAAACAATGCCAAACGAAATATTGAGACCATGTCAATAGAACAGCTTACAAGGTGTCTAGGAATTCTTCACGAACACGCAGGACGACACCCCACCTTACAATGGATAATGTAACAGGGAAGGAAAGACTTCCAGGATCGGAGGAAGACCACAGTAAAGAACTATAAATTTCTCAAAGAAAATCGGTAAGAGACTCCTATCCAGACGAGCGTCATTTACGAGAAGGAAAGGAAGTAGACTCTTACAGAAATAAAGGGAAAATCAGGTCTCCTTATCATAATGGTCTATGATCGAAGTTCCAACTGTCAAGAAAAGAAAGTCGTGAACTTTTTACAACACGGTGAGGGGAGAACGGAGACACCAAAGTTTACTCTTTAAGTGACGATAAGTTTAACTTTCCCTTCGAGCGAGTCAACACAGGATGAAAAACACTGGGGTACCTGATATGTCAGGTACCTTAAGAGACCCGGTCTTATGGCCCCACCATCGGAAAGGGAAGAGGTCCCCTAGAAGTCGGGTCCCTAGCTTGGGTCCAGAGGGTGTAACGTCATAAGAAATGGTCGACTCGGTGGTCCCTTCGGGGTTTTTTGACCTCATCCATCGGACAGGGGAGGTCCCCTACAAGGGTTGGGTTCTTACCTTGGTCCCAGAGGACATAACATCCGCTTAAGAAATGGTTGACTCGATACTCCCTTCGATAAGTTCAATCACAAGGAAACATCCATTATATAGTAAAGAGGAACCGACAAAAATTCTTAAAAACACAAATCAAAAGTGTTTGAATTAATACTACATAGAATGTCATCTAAAGAAACCCTAATAAGACAAACTTTAAGTCAAAGAATATATACAATTACATACAGACAGTGATTAAACCCCCCCCCGTCAAAGTCCGTAATAAAGAAGTTTATGAAAAAGTCAGGATAGGTTAAAGAGAAGATTAAGACCTTAAGGTAATTATACTTGTAATCTGAAAAACAATAACACGGTGTCTTGTGCCTCCGACACCAAACAAACTGAAGAAAAACAAACGAAAACGAAAAAAAAAAAAATTCAGATAAAAGAAAGACAAAAAGTCTAACTGAGTAAAGATAACTAGACAGAAGTTAACATAGGACGGTACAGGTGGAATGATGACTCAGATCAGTTGTTCAAAAATAAACTCAATCCTATAAGAGTCAATATATCAAAGTTAGACAAGGAAAAAATACATTTAAGATGAAGAAAATAACCTCTTCCTGTACCGTTGGGTGAGGTCATAAGAACGGACCTCTTAGGGTACCTGTCTCGTCGGACCGCCCGATGTGAGGTACCTCAGTGTTTCTCAACTTGTACTGACTTCACTGAATCGTGAGGAAAATACCTTACCAGACAAAAAAGTAAATTCTATTGAATTTTAACTAATAACTCCGTAAAATTACTGTCGACGAAAGTTTAGAAGTAGTCTACTAAGGTCGTAGACTAAGTACGGTCATAACCGTAGTCAAATAATAGAAAAGAGTAAGTTGAAACCGAAAGGACCAAGGACCATAATACCCACTAAAAGCTAAAATAGGACCTGTCAAATCAATAATACAATCCTCTGAGAACTAGGATAAAATTAGAAGATAAATCCGTGTATAATAAGTTATTATTCGATGGGACACATCCAAACCAACATCCAAGACCGTACGAAAACGTTCGAAATCAAGGTTACTCTCAAATCGAAAGACTCGGGAACGTTACGATAAGACCAGACGAAGTAAGAAGTAAGAAGACCCCAGGGGTGGGTTAGGGACGACTGAGACAGACGTCCCGGCCTTCCATGAGAGGACCGACGGAAGACAACGACTCATTGGAAGATCTCAATACCCAATTGGAAGATCTCAATATCTTCGGTGCTACGGACTCAGAGATACGGTGACCCACTTCTTGTCTCTGTGTCCCGAAGTGACGACGTCCGTCTAGCACCCAACCCCTCACCTAGTTCCCAACTCTACCGATTACCGAACTTAACACTTCGTCTACACCCCTGAGAAATGATCCAAAAACGACTTGAAGGGGGATCGGTCCAGGAGACCTCTTACTCTCTCTTCCAAAAAGAATTGACGACAACAGATAAAGACAACTCCCAACTTCTGACGGTAGGGGAGTACCTGGAGAGTACCAGACCCCATACATCCTTGAGTGGTAAAACAGTAAGGAACTGTTCCAGAAATCGATCAGGTAGAAAGGTCGAAAACCTCAGATAAATCACGACAGACAACCGATTTTAAAGGTCCCGTAAATCAAGATAAATCACCTCCTATGTAAATCCAAATAAATCAATGTCAGTCATTCCTTTTGACTCACTTAAGGTAGAACAAAACCTTGGTCTTCGGGGTACACGTATAAAAATTGGTAGTTTCTCTTGATAAAGCTAAGTAAAGAATCGTTTGAGAGGTGTCAAGTTATGAATAAAAAATTCTTTTACATCTGGGTATTTAGAACGACGACCTCTACACATATCCTTTAGTTTCCTATTTTTAATAGATGGACTTCCGATAGACTCAACTCCGAAAATAATCCAATGAACCTGACGGTATTGTCTCATTACGTCTGACTCTCCGAATGTGTTGTCTTCCCATAAAAGAGTGTCAAGACCTCTGACCTTTAGGTTCTAATTCCCTCAATCGTCCAAACTAAAGAGGACTTCGGAAAGAGGAACCGAACCGGTGGAAGCGACATACAAAAAGAGTGCACTAAAAGTACGTGCACACACGCAGAGAGATTCCTGTGATCAGAATGACCTAATCCCGAGGTGGGAATACTGTAGTAAATTGGAATTAATGGAGAAATGTCCGGGATAGAGGTTTATGTCAGTGCACTCTCTCAATCTCGAAGTCGTATCCCAAAGAACCTGATGTTCTTTTTCTTTGGGTGAGCCCTATTAATTCTACAAGTCATAACCAAGTGGGATATGTACATAGTGTACCTTCGAGGATTCCCAAAGAGGACCTTGAGGTCCCGTCACTGACATTGCGTCAGCCCGGAGTCGTTCCCACTGTCGGTCTCCGACTTTTAGGAAACCTTAACTCCGTTCAGTAAAAGTGACAGAGGGGGAGGGGAGAAGAAGAGGGGAGTGTAGAGAGAAAGAGACATCTGCCCAAAAGAGACGTAAAGACGAGTGCCATCTTTTACTGTTAGGTAGACAGGGGAGATAGCTCGTGCTAGTCTTTGTCAGATCCTATCGACGTAGACTTTAGATTTAAGGACTCGTTCTCTGAGACTGATTGGTCGAATCAGACCCCGGGGCCAGTTCGGACAGGTGACACCGGTCCCCGTCCCAAGGCAGAGGACGACGGAGGGTCTCGGACTCCTCGTCCGCCGGGCGAGGTTCCTACCGCAGAGGTCTCAGACACGACGACTTCCTTACCCTTCCTGGGGACTCCCGTTCTCTTATAATATGTGCCAGTCACCGTATTAGCACTCGATCCATCTTTGTCCTCTCTATAATCCATTTTTTCGTCTTACGTAAAGTGATGCACAAGAGATCCTAATGCTGGTTCAATTGTATACATATGGTATTTTTAATCTTTCTTATTTGTTAATTGTATTAATAGCACAACACCCTACCGTACTGAAATATAAAAAAGTTTTAAAAGAGTCAAATACAATCAAGTGAGAAGACTCGGTTTGTTTGCTCTTTGACTGGAGAGGTACCTCGTCGTGAAGAAAGTCTTACCCCGTGACTTACTTGAGGGGAACCAATGGGACACTGAGTAAGGACACCAAGAGGTAAGGAGAACGGGACCGGACACCCCTTTTCAAATTATCATATTAAAAGACAATTTCACTATGTGTCTCTGACACTACAACCGAAGTAGTATTTAAATCTCGTTTCTACCGGTTCTCTCATGTAAAGTTTACAGTTTAAGTCCCCTGACTACTCATCTCGGATATAACTCTGTCTAGTACCTTCTAGTCGTCTTTGATACAGTACTAGTTAGTCATTACAGACGATCCCAATACCCTTCCTCTTAACCTGTGTACGTTGCGCATCCTATGTATACGTTAGGTAAACGGTAGGAACTAAAACTGGTGAGGAGGAACCGAGGTTGGAGTGAGGTGTTTCCAAACTCAGAAGAGTGCAGGAAAAGAAGTACTGAACAAAAAGGAACGTCTAATAGTGGAAATCCCTAATGGATGGGTAACACGATCCATCACTCTACGTCTTCACCCAGGGCGGGATGGTTCCGATATTGTTGAGACACCTAGGGGCTTAAAGGTTACAGAAGTGGAAACGGAAGGCGAAACCGGTGTACCTCCAAGGGAGGTGACACAGGGCGGACCTACTCTTAATGGTCGGCACCCCAGGCCTTCGTCTCGAGGGGGACGTGTGGGAGAAGAAGTTGTGGACCTCCTATTAGTTTCTGCCATACAGGAAAGCCCCTACGTGACAGTGGACCGACAGAGTGAGACGTCGGACGAAGATCTTTTTGGACCGTACCTTCAGTCCGAGGACGGTGAAGGATACGTTGGAACCCGTTCACTGAAGTGGAGTGACTCGGAGTCAAAGAAGCAAACATTTTACCCCTGTGATTATTATAGAGAGAGTGATCCTATAATTTTACTTTATTGATATATGATTTATTAATAGTTAATAATATTTATATATTACTTTAATTATAAACACACAGAGAAATTTGTATCAGTGTTTGTGTGTTTATTTAGTCGTTAATGAAAAAAGTGGATAATCTAATTACCATATAAATAATCGTTTCATACCTCTTAAACCTTGAGGAACACACAATCAGACAGGTTTTCTGTCACTTTTATACATAATCTACCTTTAATCGTGTAAAACTGTTCGTCAAAATATAAATCTTTAAATGGATATCCTGTATTATTCCTCACAAGTTTACACATACATTTGAGTTGCCATGAGTAATGTCGGAATTAATATGAACATTCTAATACTCATTAGACAAATGGTTTAGTATTACGATCCTTTTAATTATCACGTGAATACGTTAAATTAACATAAATTATATAACTTTAATTAACTGTAATTTTAGATTCAAAAAGTTTTCAAACCGGTAGTCAAGGACTCATAGTTGATACAAACTTTGTAATTATAACATAAAATAAGTGTATTTTACTTTATACATACACGAACAAACCTGTACCAGTTATTTGATTAAAATATCCTTCTAACAAGTTTTTTTTACTTTATGTATATATTTCGTGGGATGTCATCAAGGACTGTGTGTCCTCCACTAGTGATTTATAATCAATAATAAGAAAGAAAGAACGTGACAGGAAATTCTACGGCTCAAAAGGGACGAAGGAAAGGGAGGGAGTCCGAAGGGACTGGGAACGTCTTTCTTAAGGACACAGATTATTTATTTATCCCGAAGGGACCCATCGAGTTTACCATTTCTTAGATGGACGACACGTCCTCTGGACCCAAACTAGGGACCCAGTCCTTCTAGGGGACCTCTTCCCGTTACCGTTGGGTGAGGTCATAAGAACGGACCTCTTAAGGTACCTGTCTCCTCGGACCACCCGATGTCAGGTACCCCAGTGTTTCTCAGTCTGTACTGACTCGTCGACTGAGTGTGTGTGTCATTTATTTAACGAGAGAAGACGAGAAGAGATGTCGAAAGGTGGAGGTAATTCACGGTTTACAACCTGGGGACAAGGGGAAATAGGACTCGACCCGACACAACTTTGACCGAAAATGAATTCCGGCCTGTTCAGTCCCGTAAAAAGATCTCTAAAGACGGTAGAGAAGAGTACCACGTGTCAAGGAACACCCTGGTATACCTCCTCTTCCTCGGTCGAGAGACTTGACCTCGAACCTTCTTTGGGACTTCGAATACGAGTATGTAGGGACGTCCTACCGTCCACCACGCCTACCCGGAGGTTGGGGGTCGTGTGGGACACCCGACACGACACAAGAAGAAAGGGGTCAAGGTCGGGGTCTCCCCGTCAACCGGGCAGAAAGTCGACTCTTTCTCTTTGACAGTCCTCCTCCCGCACGGGTCGTTACCTTCTACAGGGGTCGACGGGGTGGGGGTCGTACCGGAGACCCAGAGGGAACGTCCACCTTAACTGGGGGACCACGCCCCAGACGACCGGTTCTTCAGGTTTGACTACTTAGTCTTATTTTACCACTGCTCACTCGACGCGTTGTTCGAAAAGGTCGGGTGAGTGTTTTAGGTGCCGAAACTGGACCGACGATAGTTAAATGTCGCAACGGCCCTGGTACCCTACGGACCACTCACCCGGGTCCCAGGTCGGTCCGGACCCCTTACAAAGTGGTGAAAGACCCCAAGGGTCCCTGAGAGGAGATATCGGGACTCCTCGACTAGTTAAGATTTTGTCTTCCGTCTCTACGGACAAAATTTTTGCGTGGACACTTTACCGTAGAAGGTCAGAGGGATTCTGTCTCTGGTCTCTTGTATAGACCATGATACGGACCCGAGGAGTCTACTTTCGCTAGTTGGTGACTGAACACTTTCGTCAAATTTTTAGGTCTGTTATAATTCTTTTCCTCTTATCTCTCTTTCGCTACTGATGACCTGGAAGGATTTACATCTTGAAATTCCCGGTCTGACAGACCCAAGTTTAAGATCGACACACTGGAATCTGTTCACTGAATCGTAGAGACAAGAAGTCAAATATATACACACGTCCCGAATCTCGTCACGGACCCGGGTGTCATTCGTGGTGTGTAGGACGATCGAGGGAACTTCGGGTTCACGGTGTCCCACTTTGTCACCGAGTGACGGAGGGGCAAGGGTCTCCGACCCTTTCGTCTGAGAGACCCCGACTACCTCGACCTCACCCGTACAGGAGTTTCCCGTAATCTGTCGGAGGTGGAGAGACGGGATCCCATGTTGAGGACCTCCCCGAAGACACCGGAGAGTGTCGGGTTCTGCGACTTCCCCGACGTCCGGCACGACTTCTTGTTCTATGACCGATTCTTCAATGACCTAGAGATGTTCTGGGGGCTGTTGTAACTGTAGACCTAGCCTCCGTTGCGGCTCGGGTACCATCTTTCCCCGGCCCACCCCGGAGAGGACCGGACGGAGGATCCCTCCGTTAAGGTCGTCTATGCACTACCCCTGTCCACTCACTCTGGAGTCGCCCCTCCCGCCGCCCCCTCCGGGGAGAGTCTCCACCCGTAACCTCACCCGCAGGACGTCCTGGCTACGGTCTGGAGCCGTACAAGGGCCCCTGGAGGAGGGAAGGGAAGACCGTCTCACCCTTCCCCGGTCGTCGACCCGACACACCTCTGGGACGAACACAGAGACATCCAAGACCACCCTCTTGGGACCCCAGAAGTGACTCTTCGTCGCCCTGAGAGATGTCTTTCATAGGAAGAGCGCGGAGTAGACACTGTTGTGGGTGCAGTGCTTCCAGGGCGACGTACGGAAGGTCCGGTTGTTGATGGGTGTACTGAAACACCTAACGAGTCGGCAACTATTCGACCTAGAGAGTGGGACCCGGAGGTCCCTCTTAATCCCCGGGCCCGAGGTGTCGGAGGGTGTGACAAGTCATCTCGAGGGGAACCGGTACTACGGTAAAGTCCATCTGAGTCACTGGGCCGGGGAAGCCCGAGGGATGGGGTAGGGTCCGGAAGACGGGTCGGCTCAGAGAGACGTGCGGGGGGTTCGTGTGGAACGAGTCCGGGTTCCGTCGGCGGAACGGCGAGGTCGAGAAGGACAACTTAGGGTGGGGAGGTGGGGGTAGCAGAGGTAGAAGCCTTTGGGGGGAAGACAGTTCTGAATGTGGGAGGTTGTACGAAAGGCTAGAACGAACGTCTACAGTGGGTAGGAAAGGGGTTTTTTCAGAACCGACTCCGACGCCGGAACTGGGGACATAGAGAGGAGGGGAACTTGATCTGACATTTGAAGAACTCGCGCCGAAGGTTCACACAGGACCCCGGGGGTCGCATCATGCACCGTGTGTCACTTACGAGTTATTTGTGGACTACTAACTGATGTCTACGACCGCTACTGGAACAAGGGGAGACCTTCCGTCCGGAACCTTAGTGACGGTTTACTCGTTGTCACAAATGTCAAGCCTGTACAGAGTGGTGTTTCCCCAGTGCACGTACTCAGATCCGTCACTCTCCCGGGTCAAACCACGAGAGTCGAAGTTTCGCGAGGGTTTCTTTTCCTCCCTTCCCCGAGGACGTGTTTCTTCCGTACCGGCACCCCACCGTCCTCTTGAAAGTCCCGTAGTGGTGTCTCCGTCTCTCTAGGTTCGGACCTAAAGGGGGTCTCGATTAAACCCCCTTAAGGGACCACCAGGTCACTAATCCTGAGGTGTGAAGGGGACGTCCCCTGTGTCCAAGTTAGGGACCAGTCCTTTGATTCTACGGGTGTATGGTACTACACGTCAATTTTTTTTTTTTCAATTAAAGAAAGGGTCCTCAGGAAATCCCTTTATGGGAGAAGAAGATCCAATCAGACCCCTCGGACACTCCGGACACTGGCCGTCGAGGTCTTATAAGGATCAAACGGTGGGTTATGTGTGAGTACTCAAGAGAGAGTCTCTGGGAGGACCCATTCCAGTCGGGTCACCCCTGGGGGTCCAGGGGACTGACCGTGCCGCCCCCGTCCTCCGGACGTCGGTAAGATGTCCTTTCGGACCCTCGGTATTCTCCCCCAACTCGTCCCAAAGAGGGAGAACCCCCTCCACGATTACAGACCCCGAGGGTAACCATGGACTCGGAGTGTAGGAAAGTCCGGGGTCGACACCCACGGGGGGAGGGGTTTACACCCTTCTTCCCTCTCTTACCCTCCCTTAGGTGGTGCGTCTCCCTAGTTCAACGTCCGTGCGAGTAGTCCCCTCGGACGAGGAAGGGGAGGGAGTCGGGGCGGACGAGAGGACCGGACCTGGGGGCCGCTTCCGTTCTGACTCCCCCGTAGATGGCAGGACCCCGGAGACTGGGTGGCCCGGCCGACTGTCCCAGGGGTCCACAGAACAGTGGACCCCTCCCTTGGTGGAAGGGTGGTTGGAGGACGAGAAAGGAGAGGACTCACGGGAGACAAAGGGTCGTGAACCGTGTCCGGGCTACGTCTCGTTCGTACATCGTTCGTATTATGAAGGGCCCCGTCCCGTGGTTGTCTTCCCGAACCACGGGTGCCAAGGGCGAGAGAGCCCTTCCACTCCCTTCTCCCAGACGAGCCAAACCGGACCGGGGATCCGCAGGTTCCTACTGTCGGAAGGCACATACTTAGTTGGGTTCCTCTTGCGGACCTGCAGGACTGGGGGTCTAATCTTTCCCGGGACTTCGTGTCTGGTGAGACCAAGTCCAAGTCTCGGGTCTCGTTCGGAGAACGACTCCCAGGTCGGGGTGACGTCTGTGTCTCGCTTCTAGGGGTAGACACCACGAAATAATAGTATTAGTAGTCTATATTTGCTTACCATATTTTCCCGGTTCAAGGAGAGGTTCGTCGAGGAGACTTATTCATTCTGTTGTCTCATTCCTTCTTTTTCCCCCC
Organism: Capra ibex; assembly: GCA_006410555.1. Lineage (NCBI taxonomy): Eukaryota > Metazoa > Chordata > Mammalia > Artiodactyla > Bovidae > Capra > Capra ibex. Next base: position 151,011 of record SJYO01017864.1, read on the forward strand.
GGTGCCTGACTCGGACCGCTCGGACCCGGACATTGAGTTGGGTGCGCGTCGGGTGAAAGTTATCGGTGAGGAGGCCCCAGCAGTGAGGAGGTCCCAGCGACGAAGTGGAGACAATTGTTCTGTGTCAGTTTCATATTCGAGGTGTTCCCGTCTTTACCACAGACTGAAAAAGACACACAAAGGGTACGCCCGGTGTGACGGACCGTCCACGAGTTAGTTGGGTTAAGATCTCCTACGTTGCCTCGGAGATTCCTCGGTACTGTCGTCAATAAATGTTTCCTTTAAGTCCGACTCGTTCCAACTCCTTGAACAAGTTCCAGTGTGTCGACCATCCGACGTCCTAGACTTGGGTTCGTCAGACCGAGGAATCGGACACGCAGAGTGGTTAGGTGAGACGACGGAAGGTGTGTGGATCATAGTCGTTTATGTGTGAGTACATAGATGTCGTGTGTTTTGTGATGGGTGCAAGTGTACGTTGTGTGTGTTTTACGTTAAAGCTAAGTGACACGTGCATGTGCGTGTGTGTGTGTTTACAGGTCGACAATCACCACAGAAACCGACCGTGGGTCTTGTCCCTCCCCGAGTGGATCTCTTCCCTCTCGAGACACCCGGGTTGGTCGGTCGGGTCTCTACGGGTCGGCAGTGAACGGGCGACGGGGGGAATGGGACGGAGATCGAAAAAAGGGAGGTCCCTCGGTTCAGGTTACGGCCCTCTGATGACGTCGCCTGTTTCAGGGCTCCCTTACACAACCTGTACTTCTACAACAAGAACCTGTGCTGCCACTACGGACACAACAGTGTCTACTACGCTCCGTTCCTCTAGAACCGGTCCCGGGCGACGACGGCGAACGACTTGTGCGGGAAGAAGACGGTGGTCTTGGACGTGCCCTTGTGGGTGCCGGTGACACGGACTCCGGGAGGATCCGACCCTCCTGTGGGTGACAAACCTCGACGAGGACCCACTGTCTCCTGGTGTCACCTGTCGCCGGGGTGTCGTGTCCTCTCGAGGTCCGGGAGCCCATCGGGTTCCCCCCTAAGTTTGTTTATCTCGGGGTGAGTGTCGACGGGTCCACGGGGGGTGTTGGGCGAGGGTGGGGTCGTCGGAGGTCCGTAGTGATTACTGTCTGCCCGGGTGAGAGGGTACTCTGGGACCCGGGACCTGTCCCGATACAAGTCCACCCTTCTACCCTAGATCCCTCACACAGAGTAAACAGGTGGGTCTCTCCCTGTGGAACAATTCTCAAAGGGGTTCCGTGTCAAGCCCGGTCCACTCTTGACCCACACTGTCTCCAGTCCGGGTGTCATCTTACTTTTGTCCTCGCCACCGACCCCCCTTCGTTCCTACCCTGGAAGATTACCTCTGACCACCGGGGCACTGGTGTGGGCCCCGGACCTCTTCGTACCGGACCCCGTCGTAAAAGAGAGCAGGGAGAGGAACTGTCGGTGTCTACGGAGGAAAAACGTGGGAGTTGTCGAAGTCCCATGTAGTCACTGCTGGAACTCCGAGGGGTCTTGTGTGACCTTTTGGTGTCTGAGGAAGATCGTCCTCCTTCGCCCCGAGGGGGTTCCCAGTCCCCGTCCCGGTCTCGACGCTCCGGAGGCGGGAGTGGCCAGCGGTAGTGCCTCGAAGGACTTGACCCAGGGTTACTCTGTCCGCTCGTCGCCCGGGTGCGCCGGTAAAAACAAGTTCCCGAGTCGGTGTGGTGGGTAGGTCTACAGTTACAACAACCCGCACGCCATGTCTCGGTAGTCGGAAGAACGGTCCAGGTCCAAGGAGTCCTGACACGGGTCGAGTGGGTGGCACAACCCGAGACCCTCGGGTGTCTTCGCGGAGGTCCGCAACATGGGACATACCCTCCTCGCCTCCCACCAACACCCACCGAACGTCTTTCCGGTGGGAGGGTTGTGTCACTCCGGTGTATGTCTCCAAGTACGTCCTTTCCTCCCGTGTTTCCCCGACGATGGGCAGATGTTTGGGGGGTCCCTTAGGAGACCGGAGGGGCCCTCGGACCCACGTCGACCCAGAGAGGTCCTCGGAGAGACAGAAGGGGATGGGAAGGGTGAGATTCCATTTAGGATTTAACAGTAGTGAGGACGACCCAGGTTCTTGTCCTCGTAGTAGAACACGGACACCTCTAGAGTCTGGACGCTTTCCACGCCACACAGACCCTCCTAGTCGGGGTATGGTCGACAGGGTGTCATGTCCGTAGTCGTCCTACCATCCGACTAGACCCGAGGGTAAGACCGAGACAGGGACTGAGCCGACCTCTTGGGCCCGTCCAAGACTTAAAGAGGTTCGGAGTCAAAGGAGTAGTCATTTTACCACCACCAAATCAGGGATTCAACACAGGTTGAGAACGCTGGGGTACCTGATATCGGGTGGTCCGAGGAGACAGGTACCCTAAGAGGTCCACTCTTATAACCTCACCCAACGGTAAAGAAAGAGGTGTAGTCATTTTACCTTCACTATTATTAGAGAAGGGGAGTCTTAGGTGTATTTTACTTCGTTTTACCTACCTCCATCCAAAAGTCCCGTCATCCCCGAGCAATAATACCGCTACGTGATTTGACCCCCCCAAGGTCGTTGTGTTTCATCCATCTTCCACGACCTTTGCCCCGTCTCCCCGGGTCCCAGGACTGGAGTCCGGCGTGGGATTCTCGTTCCAAGACTCCCAACCGCCAACCCCACCCCCCCAACGCTCCCCCCCCACGGGGCCATCGACCCCCGTGACCTCTCCTGTCCGTGACCTGACCCTCCACCCACCCGGGCCCTCCGGTCCCGTCGGGGGAGTGGTCCTTCCGGCACCAGCGCCGACGCGACGTACAACTCGCGTCCGTCCAGGTCGGGCTAGGAGTACTGGACGAGTTTGTCGGCGAGGGCCTAGAGCAGGTGGCGCTAAACCAAGACCGCCAAGTCGAAGCGTCCCCACCGGTACTCCGGGGCGTCCTACCCCAGCTACGGTGGACCTCGTTCTCCTCGTGCGGCCCCCTTCCCAGGTCGAGACATAGCCTCAAGTCTGACGTCGCTCGGTCTGGGCCCCCGTCACCGCTTCTCGCGACTCGTGCACACCGAGGACCGCGGTTCCAGGGGCCCACCCGTCTAGGAGTGACTCCGAGACGCCGGAGCCCCTATTTCGGTAAGTTTGAGCAGTCCGAGTCTACGAGGGTCGGGAGGACCCAGGGACTCCTAGGGTTACGTGTCTTTCCTCGGTCGAGGGATCTTCGACAGAGTGGGGTGAGAGACAACAACCTACACGTTCGTCTCAGTTCACTTGGTCCGGCCTTTAGTCTACGGGGCTTTTGCCTTCCTTTCTGTTAAATAAGGCGGGATCGAGGGACACTGGTTCAGGTGCGGGTGGGGCGGAAGCCGACGGGCAAGTGAGGGAGTAAGGGCCTGTCCCAGAACGAGTGGAAGCTCGTGTTGGGAGGTCGACCGTTTTTTCTGGGACGACTCGCCGTGCGCCCCCAACCCGACGTATCCAACCATAGCTGACAAGTCCGCCTTGTACTTCCCAACCTACTCCCACACCGGCATCGCCTTCCGCAACCACTTCTGCAACCGCTACGCGCCCAGGTGGCTCAGCAACATCGTCGCCATGACCCCGTCCATGAAGGCGTACCGGAGGGCAGGGTCGTGGTCCCCGTCCATTAGGGCCATTCACTACTAGATTTCCTTTCAGTGAGCCTCACCGGAGAGGTGAGTGGGGAGGGACGCCTAAGAAGTGGACGAGGACTGAGCCTCCCTAGGGAGGGAGCGGATTCTGGTTCCTAAACGGAAGGTGTCATGACCTGGACCCAGGGTGTCTCACCCTGGTTCACCGTACTTGTCCCGAGCTCACGAACGGAAGACACACTGGAATCCGGTCAATAATTGGAGAGACTCGGGGTCAAGGAGTTTACATTTAATGTCCATTAATACGACGTGAGGCGGAATCTCCTAATTTATTATTTTCCAAAACACTCAGGAAAGTATCGAGGGAACGGGAACTCAATAAGGACAGAGTAAAGAGAATATCCCTCTTCCGTTACCGTTGGGTGAGGTCATGAGAACGGACCTCTTAGGGTACCTGTCTCCTCGGAACACCCGACGTCAGGTACCCCACCGATCCTCAGCCTGTGTTGACTTCGCTAAATCGTCGTCGTCGTCGTCGTCGTCGTCGTCGTCGTAAAGAGAATTGATCGTATGAGGAACTCCCGTTCCCAACCTAGAGTAAAGAGAACTTTAATGAGTCATCCGTTGTTTCACGGACCGAGTGTCATCCCAAGTTAGATCACAGACATCTGTCTCCCCTCCGTTTTACCTTTTCCCGGTGGGACCCACTAAAGAGCGTCACTTTTCTCTCCTCTCCCTTGTCTGTGTGAGATCTAAGATCTGAGACCTTAGAGGAGAGTCTCAATTTGTTTAGAGTAAATTCAAGAATCACGGTTACCTTTTGACCAGTGGGACCAGTGGGAGTCGTGGTCGTTGAGAGAGGTGAAGTTTCGAGTCCTCATAATTGTTCGTCACACACACACACACACACACCACACACGTGAGCTCACGTACAAGTACTGGACCCTCTCCTACTCCTACGACCTCACAGTTTTGAACCCTCTTTCCTTTAGGGGACCGTCAGGTCACTAAACCTGAGCCGCAAAGGTGACGTCCCCCATGTCCAAGTTAGGGACCAACCCCCTGATTCTAGGGTTTTCGATTTATCGCGTCGGTTCTTTATTTATTTCGTAAATTTATAAAGGGGGGTTTAACCCTCGTGTGGGGAAATTCGTTCCTATTCTTCTCACCCACTCGACCCTATCTCGGCATTTTTTCTCCCTCACACATTTCCTCGGTTCTCACAGTTACACTACTTCCTTTCTTCTTCTTAAATGACTTGTGGACGACATGCGGACCACCGAGTCGACGATTTCTTAGGCGGACGTTACGTCCTTTGGACCCAAACTAGGGACCCAACCCTGCTAGGGGACCTCTTCCCTTTCCAATGGGTGAGGTCATAAGACCGGACCTCTTAAGGTGCCTGACATATCAGGTACCTCAGGGTTTCTTAGCCTGTGCTGACTCGCTTAAGGTGAAAGTGACCCGTGGTTCGTAAAATCTAGGTGGGCAAATTTGGACAGTCATAGTAAGGACCATCTGTCCTTTCAGCTTTCCTCTCGTTCGGACCCTTTCTCCCTTACTTTCCGTTCACTGGGAGCAGTCCGTGAATCATAGACGGTCCACAAAAGTGTATCGAGTACTCCCAATTAAACGTGTCGATTCTACGTCGTCTCCTTGAAACCGTAGGGTTCAGACGGTTGGGGACCGTAGTGTCTACGGGTCCTGACGGATGGACCTGGTACCGAGGGTGCTAGAAAGCCCGAAGGACTATCTCGGAGAGAGGCAGGGTCGCCCGCAAGTCCGCGAACTCGAGACACCGGTCGGCCAACACGAGGGAGTGTTTCTCACACACGTACCTCCGCTCGAGTCCGTAGAGTGACCGTGCCCTCAGGGGAACCCCTTCGTTTTCGATGACAGTAAGAATTCTGGAGGGAGGGCCTTTCCTGAACGAGGTGACTTTGAGGGAGACCCCGGTTCCGGAGTTTACGACAAGCAGAGGTGAGTTGAAAAGTGCGGTACGAGTCAGACGTGGGGTAGATCCTCCGGAGGGAACTAAGGGACCAGGCGGAATCGTCGAGAAGTCACGACCGACCCCTACGAGTAAATGATTCGTAGTCTAGACTGTGTTCTGAACGGTGGAAGGGTATGGACTCTGACGACCGTGGTGGTACTCTGGTACCTAACACGGAAAAACATAGACTGGGAGGGTGGGTCGCATGTGTGTTTGTGTACCCCAAATTGTGACGGACCCTGTTTTGTCCTCTAGGTACTCGTGACGAACTAACTGTAAAAGAACTAAGTCCCTTCCGGTTTTTTCATCGTACGTACAACCGAGAGGGACAAAAGGACGGGTACAGTCTGTGTCGTTTACTAGTGTCGGAAATGAGGACTATTTTAATCCACGTCTGAAGGGACCACCAGGTCACCAATTCTTAGACGGACGATTACGTCCCCTGAACCCACACTAGGGACCAGACCCTTCTAGGGTGCACGGTACCTCGTTGATTCGGGCACACGGTGTTGATGACTTCAGACGCACGGGATCTCGGACACGAAGTGTTGTTTTCTTCGGTGGTGTCACTCTTCGGCTGTGTGACACTGCTCTCATCAAAGGTGAACGGTGATCTCTTTCGGACGTGTATCGTCACTCCGTGACTTCTGGGTCGCGTCGGTTTTTAATTTTAATTTTTAATTATATTTTTTTCTTTAACCTACGTTGGAGTCTTAGGAAGAATGGTGTCCTGAGATCTTTCGGTGATGGTGGACGAGTCTCGACGGTACGGGTGGAATGATGTACGATTGAGACGTCGGACGAACCCTCTCCCTCAGTCCCGTGTCCTACAAACTTCCGGTGTGAACCCTGACAAGTTTTCTTGGTTCTCACTGGCAGACTAGGGAGATCAGGAGGGGATTGGGACGAGACCTCCTAGTACTGGTCCGGGTAAAGACGTTCTGTGACCCAAGGCAGGAGGGGTCGAGAATTTCAGCCACCGTTCCTTTAAGGGAAAGGAAGAGTAATGAACTGGTAGGCCCGGCCCCTGTGCACTGAGTTGTGGTACACCTCCGCCTCCTGACGACGAGGAAGAGGAGATCGGGTCTTTTCAGGTGTCACCCCGACTGGAACTAAGAGAAGGGGTCCCGGGTCGGTCGTCTCGGTAGTACTCCTCTCCGACTCTCCGGTCTCTCTTCCCGGTCTGGGTGACAACCCAAGTATCAATTTTTGTGACATAGTTCATTTTAAAGACCCGTACCCGTGGTAGTGACGGGGTTGGAATAGGGGTCCTGACGGTCAACAGATTTAGCTTTCAGGGTGGGAGAAAACAATGTCCTTTAGTTCCACCCATCCACCGTTACAAGACCTCGTCGAGACAGGGTGTCTTTAAGACGTGACTACTTTTGCAAGATGTAAACTCGACAGGACATATCTTCGGTAATCGGATACCCCGATGACTTGTGAACTTTACTCGTGAACTTTCCATCGACCGTGTCACCTCGTTCGAACAAAAATTAAATTCGATTTAATGTACATTTACTTTTATCGGTGCACACGGATCACAGACGGTATAACCTATGACAACAGGATCTCGCAACTCCCGCGGTACGACGAGAGAGAAACCAAAGGACAGGGACCTCCTAAGTCGAAAGGGGAGAGCGTCTCGGGTTTACCTTTCCCTCGTTGTCTCTTTCCCGATCTACCTACCTCGGTCCACGGAACCGGTAGGGACTCAGAGGAAGAATTTAAACCCCCAAAACAAGAACAGCAAAACCCCCAAACAAAAACAAAACGGAAAGGCCGAGGTAGGTTGAACAATGGTTCCGTTGAGCTAAGTGTAGGACATTCAACCACTCCCGTCAGAGAGAGTTACGATTGGGTTCCCCGAGACGTCATCCGAGCGGTACCGAGGTCATCCCCCGCGGGACGTAGTCAGGTCCAGGGACGGGTCCTGACTGGACGGTCCTTTGTCCCCTACAAGCGGCTCGCCAACCACTCCTCCGTCCCCAGTAGCACGTCCAACAGCTTCCCGTCGTCCCGGGCCGGCAACAGGACCTTCGCCCACAACTGCCGGTCGTCGGGGTCGACCAACCAGTCCAACGCGTCGGAGTACCGGTTCCCCAGGAGCGACGGCATCTGGTACGACCGCAGGTGCTTCCTCCACTCGCGCAACTAAACCAACGCCTACCACTACAACGACACCCACGTCCGTCCCCTCCTCGCCTTCTTTCCCTACGTCAGGACGACCAAGAACTACGCCCCCAGTAACCCGCCCTAGACTCCACGTCTCTCTCCGGGGCGCCCGAGCGGCGCCGGTCCCTGTCTCCAGTCCTCACCGAGCGGGACCAGGTGGACGGCAAAATCCGGGACTTAAGGGCGGCCCCTTCGGCAGATCTTGGCTCCTGGTCTCGCCCGTTGGGTCTGCCATTTGTCTCGGGGAGCCCCGGGGAGTCGACTGTCCTTCCAAAGAGTTCCGGGGGCTCCCTACTCGGATTCCAGGGTGGCCGTCTCGCGGAGACTCGTCCTCCCCGCCACTGACCTCCACCGTACCTCCAGGACCCGGGGGACCTCCACGCGACCGGCCAGGAGGCTGGGAGGGGGCGTCGGAGGGAAGAGAGGAGAGGAGACTGAGACAAGGAGAGACGAGCCCAGGGACCGACCGAGAGACAGGAGAGGCCGCCGGAGAGAAGAAAGGGAAGGGGGAGAACAGAGAGACAGAGAGGGAGGCACGGGATAGACGGAGACAGGCGGGGAGAGACCCTGGGAGGAAGGAAGGAAGAAAGGGGGCGATGGATGAGACGTGCACAGGTGAGAGTGGGGGCGAGGTTGGGGTGATGGTCCGACACACACTACACGCGACCCCCACCCCCGGGGGCTCACCCCTCCCTTCTGGTGACTCGGGGGGCCGCGAACGTGTGTCTTCAGACTCCCCGTCACCCTTCCAGCAGTCGTGTCTCTCCCACCCTCTACGACCCACCACCTCCGCACCCCTCGCCAGTCCCGTCCGAACGACCCTGGGCCTCTTCTTTGCGACCCGTCCTTCCCTCCACCGGAGAAGCTCCTTGCTACGGGGGCGGGGGCTGGGCCGCCCGACGTCCCGCCCCGGCCCTCGTTCGTGGAACTCGCCCTTCGTTCCGCCGACGACGTCCGTCGACCAGAGTGTCAACTACGGCCACTCCTTCCTCCGCGCCCGCCGGCCGAGCCCCCACTTCAGCTCCAGCACCAGCTCGTCGACCGGGGTGACGTACTTGTACTCACTCGCGAGGACCAGGCCTCAGTCGAAGAGGCACCCCTTCGCGTGCTAGAGTAACCTGTGCCGCGCTCGGACACCCTGTGGCCCGCAGTCCCCGGCGCCAGAACCGGCCCGACGAGGGAGAGGCGGGCCGGCCCCGAGTGGTCCCCGTGACCCTTCGGCGACGCGAACTGGGGCCCGCAGGTCGGCTTCCCGTCGCTCTTCGGCAGGAGCATGAGGCGGCCGTCGGTCGCACGTTTCCGCGCCAACCTTCGGGGGTCGCACCCCGACGCGGACGTCCCCGCTCTTGTGCCGCGACTGTGGGGAACCATCTCAGGGGTCGGAGGTCGGTGGCGGGCGCGTAGCTCCCGGCCGGGGGTCGCCGGCGTGGACAACAACGTGACGGGCCACTACCAAGCCATGAACAGGAAGAGACCCGTCGAGTGGGGGTCCAGGACCACCCGCGTCGGCGACCAGAACCTGTCGTCCAAGTCGACCCGGCCCCAGTCGTGCAGACACCTGGCCCGTTTCATCCTCCGTTCACCCTCGACTCGGGGACAAAAGATGGGTGACGACCCCTCTGAACGAACCCCCTACACCTGACTCCTGTATCACCCCCCTACGATCCTATGGGGGGCCTTCCTCCCTAACCCTCTGGGTGTCTCTAACTCACTCCGTGACCTTCTCATCGCCCCTGACATGGACACTGTAACTTCGCCGGACCGGTGTCCCGGGAGTCGAAGGAGAGGTCGTCCGACTCCCGGTGTACGTCCATCAGTCGGCGGGAGTGTCGCCAGGACCACCGACGGTGACCGACGAACTTCATCCTGTCCTCAAGGTACCCCGACCGGTTCGGCGACACTTCGGCGACGAACTACGACGAGCTCCCTTCCTCCCCACTCGGGTCTCCTTCCTCCCCCTCTGTGAGTCGTCCCGGGGTCGGGTCTCGACACCCGAGCTTCCTGGGTCTCGGCCCTTCGTCCAAACAGAAACATTTGTGGTTTCCAAACCTGGACCCTCAGGTTTCTGTTCACCCTCCGTACCAGAACTTCTACAAAAGTGTGGGTTTCTGTCTTTCTGGTGGGCCGTCTCCCGGGGGGGAGGTCGGAGGTCGGCGTCCAAGGGACGACGGACAAGGAAGAGACTTTACGGCCCCTGCCGGAGTGAGTCTTCGGGGTGGAAAGGGCGGCGAGGAACATCCGAAACAGGTGATCGGCGAACCGAAGGAGGTACGTCCAGTTGTGGTGACTCCAGAGGTGAAGGGGGCCCTGTCGACGGGTCTTGTCTCCAGTCCTCCAGTCCTTACCTGGGTCTCAGGGGTAGTCTGGGGTCTTGGGCCCACCGAATGTTCCTCCTTTCCTTAGGGTCCCTGAGTCTTGATGGGAATTGTGCGGTGGAAAAGGGAAGAAAGACTTGACAATGGACCTCCCCGTGGGAGGCTCCCGACCTCGTACTAGTCTTGACGGTCCTCCGGGCGGCCCGGGTCCTCGTCGAAGTAGAGACGTTGTTCTGGGGCACGGACGCTTCACACGTTTCGGGTGTCATGTGACCCCTCTGTTCTCGGGGTGTCGGTGGAGGAGGGTCCGGGGGAGGAAGAGTGGGTCACGGGGGTGTCACCCAAGACGGATGTCTGTCTCAAATCCTGGGATGGAGACTTCAAGGTCCCGAGGTGGACCGTAACCGTAGTGGAGAATCGACTTGGACCCGAAAATACAAGAGGTCCGACCCCCTCCCGACTCCGTCCACCCAGGGCGGGGACCTCTGAGTTCAGAGAGAGGAGGGGGTGACCCGGGTCCCTCGTGTCTTTCTCGGGGGAGCATACCCTCTTTGTCCGTCACCTCCTCCCTGGTTTTGGTAGAGGTCGGGCACTGGAACCGTGAGGAGGCCTCTTAGAGTCGAGGGGTACAGACGGTCTGGTCACGACAGGGGTTTCGCACGTTTTAAAATAGGGGGGAGAGGTTTTAAGACCAAGTTGACTCATAGGTCCCAAGGAAACGTTCCCTACCTTCAATCCTTGGCTGTCGGGTCCCTTATTACCCTTTGTCCTTAACCTCACTACTACCGGGCTAGACGGAGACCTGTGGCAAGGGGGTGCGAGTTGTCATTGGTCCGGGGACCCCGGTTGGCACAACCCGTCGGGGAGTAAGAACCTCGTCCGATTCTCCTGTCCTTTAGACTGACCTCTAGCAACTCGAAATGTCCTTTCTCCTTGTACCCCCGATGCCCGACTCCTGGTTCCATTGAAGGAGATAGGGAGAGGAGTAGCGGAAAGGAGAACCGAGAACCATCCCCTGATGGAGGTTGTGGGGGAGGTAGACGAGGGTCTAAAGTCCTTGGTCCTCTCTTGTCTCGACCGACACCAATCACCAGTCGACCCACTGCGTCGGGTCTGGGTCTCCTTCCGACCGTTTTCCCTCACGGCCACCCTTTCCACGGGATGTTGAGTACTGCCACAAGTAGGCGGAAGGACACGGGAGCAGTCCGACCCGTGTACGGTTGGTACCGGGGGTACAGGACAAGCCAGATGGGTGTGTAGGACGGAGGTCTGTGGGAGGACGTGAGTGAGAACGGTAGATAGGCGTCTGGTGGAGAACCGGTTCCTTGTTCTCTATCGCTGTAGAAGGGCCACAAGGAAGGGTGGACGGTCCTTCAAGAGGGTCGGAACAAGAAGGTCCCGAACGATACACACTTGAACCTGTCCACCGAGAAACACTCAGTCCAAGATCTTAAAATATCCGAAAACTTTTTATGAAAAATTTTTTTAGGACATTACATAAAGGTAAGTCCTTTACAATATCTTATTTCTTTCTTTAATAAATGTCTGTCCACTCTAATCCCACTAAAAAAAGAAAGGTCGAAACAGTAGAAAGTGGATTTATTCTTTGTTCTTCCTTTTATTCAAGGGTATAAGGATCGTGACTGATTAGTAGGGTAAAGTATTAAACTATACATATACATCTATATTACACATAAAATAAATAAACAATAAAGTAAAACCGACGTGACCCAGAAACAACGACGAACACCCGAAAGAGACGAACGCCGTTTGTCCCCGATGAGAGGTCAACGCAACGTGTCCGAAGAGTAACGTCACCGAAGAGAACAACATCTCGTACTCAAGATCCGCACGTCCGGAGTCATCAACGTCGTGCGCCCGAATCATGAACACCTTGTGTCCGAGGTCTCGAGTCCGAATCATTAACACCGAAACCCCGAAACAACGGGGAACCGTACACTTTAGAAGGGTTTGGTCCCCACCTCGGGTACAGAGGACGTAACCGTCCACCTAAGAATTGGTGACCTGGTGTCCCTTCAGGTTATACATAAAGTTTGTCACTATTCTTGTATGAATGGGATTACCAGGTCGCCAATCGTGAACCGTAAAAGTGACGGCACGGGACCCAAGTTGGGGTCCAGTCCCTTGATTCTAAGACGTTCTACGTTCCATAGTAGTTTTTCTTTTTTTTCTTGTGTGAAATTTATAATAAAATATTAGACTGAAAGTTATGAATTAAATCGGACCTGTAGACACAGTTATTTGTCTAAATAAAGTAAGAAAATACAGACGTATTATAAAACATACTCTACGATACAGAATAAGTGATTAGGAGAGAACAATTCTATGAACCCAGTAAAGGATAAAAGTGACAATCTTCGTCATGATCTTAGTACTAGGTACATTTAGAGGTCAGTTGAAAAGTTAATAAAGGAATCCATTTTTCAGGACTTTCATTTTAGCGACGTATGGACCCCTCGGTGTAAAAATTTCGCAAGTGGGAGGGTCAGCACGCACCTTCGTGGGGTAGTGGGAGGAATCGGGACTGTCAATCACAGGAAACTGAGAAAATTCCCTTACCAGTCTCGGGTTCTCCCCTCTCTGTAAATTATGTTCGAGGAGAATCGTGTCTACTCCTTCTGCCTCCAGACCCTTCCTTTACTGAAACGGCTATCGTCGTCACACTGTTGAGCCTTATTAGATGACCAGTCTAGAGAACTGAATGTTTGCTCACGAGAAATGGGTCACCGGAGACTTCCAAATGAGGACTAGAAAGTGGGTCCTAACAAGTTACTCATCAATGGTTCGGCAACGTGTACGGTCCATGGCACGGGAGATCACTCGTTTCTGGGACTGGAGTTTCTCGTGTCCTCCTACGCCTGGTTGTCATGGGGTTGTTGGAACCCGTCTTAAGAAGTCCTCGTAGTCTCTTCCGGAAAAACTCCTTAATCATAAACTCTAGCAGAACTTCTTACAAATCTTCAACCCGTGTCCTTCCTTCTCACGAGACCGGGGACTCTTACTGTGTCGTTTCGAGACTGTGACCACCCGAAGTAGGTCTGCCAAGGTTGTACCCCTCTCAAACCCCGTCCGCCTCCGACTACTTCGTCCAGATCCTGTGTTGTGGGAACGACTGGAGGACTCTTCAGGAACAAGACTTCCGAGGTCCCTTGGTACCTCCGGGACTTCACGGACCAGTCCCAAGTAAAATCTTTCGAGTGTACCCGTGAAGTCCCTGGTCGGGTCTCCGGGTCACGGTTCGGACTCCGTAACGTCACTAAGTATCCGTAGTTCTCTGGACGGGACTAAAGAGTGTGTGTGCACCGCTACTCAGTCACTTAAAACTTTTTGACTTCGTAAAAGTTTCTTACTATGATTTTACGGAATTTAAGAGACACACCTACCCTCTCCTAAGAGTTCTACCTGGTAGGGTTTGGTGGACGGAAACCGGGTGCTACCCCCGACACCCGGACGTAAACACACGTCTCCAAACTCTACGAGATGCTACTACACTCTACGACAAATACTACAAACGTTGATTAATTATTACCCGGTTCACTGTAGTAACGTTCCGACTGGTCAGACATAGTGACAACTAAGGAGAAGAGTCGGGACAAACAGACTTGCGTACGTCCGACAATGAAGTCAGTACAGGTTGGGAAACAGTGGGATACCTGACATTGGGTGGTCCAAGGAGATAGGTGCCCTAAGAGGTCCGTTCTTATGACCTCACCCAACGGTACGGGAGGAGGTTCTCAAGAAGGGCTCGGTCCCTATCTTGGGAGGAGTAGAGAATGTAGAGGACGCAACCTTCCGCCCAAGAAATGGGGACAACGGTGGGCCCTTCGGGTCCACATTGACTCCGAGTCTCCCGAAGAGTCTCACGTCTCATTGGTCTTCCTCTTACACAGACGGTCTTCTCTCTAAAGACTGTCTGGAGTACCGCGTTTAATGGGGATCGATTCCAGGGACATCAGTTCCGATACCAAAAAGGTCACCAGTACATGCCTACACTCTCAACCTGACACTTCTTCCGACTCACGGCTTCTTAACTACGAAAACTTGACACCACAACCTCTTCTGAGAACTCTCAGGGAACCTGACGTTCTCCTAGGTTGGTCAGGTAAGACTTTCTCTAGTCGGGACCCTAAAGAAGCCCTCCTTACTACGACTTCGACTTTGAGGTCATGAAACCGGTGGAGTACGCTTCTCAACTGAGTAACCTTTTCTGGGACTACGACCCTCCCTAACCCCCGTCCTCCTCTTCCCCTGCTGTCTCCTACTCTACCGACCTACTGTAGTGACTGAGCTACCTGCACTCAGACTCACTTGAGCCCCTCAACCACTACCTCTCCCTCCGGACCGCACGACGCTAAGTACCCCAGCGTTTCTCAGTCTGTGCTGACTCGCTGACTTGACTTGATTTGAGGGTAGGACCCCATCGGAGACCTCCCGCGACGACTCTGACGATGTAAAATTCTGATGTCAGGAAACGTCCGTCTCTTCCGTTACCGTGGGGTGAGGTCACGAGAACGGACCTTTTAGGGTACCTGTCTCCTTGGACCACCCGACGTCAGGTACCCCAACGATTCTCAGCCTGTGCTGACTCCCTGAAGTGAAAGTGAAAAGTGAAAGGACGTGACCTCTTCTTTTACCGTTGGGTGAGGTCACAAGAACGGACCTCTTAGGGTCCCTGCCCCCTCGGACCACCCGACGGCAAATACCCCAGCGTGTCTCAGCCTGTGCTGACTTCGCTGAATCGTCGTCGTCGTCGTCGTCGTCAGGAAACGCCCTCTGTGGGAGGCGGGTGTGTGTGACGGGAGACGGGGTGAAATGGAAGGTGTTTGTAGGGGTGAGGATTCCACTTCAGATTGACAGACACCCCATTGCCCGAGAGAGACGATGACGAACGTTTTTTCAAATAGACAGACACCCCATTGCCCGAGAGAGACGATGACGAACGTTTTGTCAAATAAGAAAGAATTACGATAAATCCTTTGTCAAGTCAACCCTAATGTCACGCACACACCGACCTCACTTCCTCCAATACCTTCGACCCCTCCCCCATTCCTGTCGCTGGGGAGTTTGTGGGCTTAACGTGGGTCAGGTTTCAGAAACGAAAGAGAGAGGAAGTTCAAAATTTTTAATTATATCTTCATACGACTCGTGACTTCTTAACTACGAAAACTGGACACCACAACCTCTTCTGAGAACTCTCAGGGAACCTGACGTTCCTCTAGGTTGGTCAGGTAAGACTTTCTCTAGTCGGGACCCTAAAGAAACCTTCCTTACTACGATTTCCCCGGTGGAGTACGCTTCTCAACTGAGTAACCTTTTCTGAAACTACGACCCTCCCTAACCCCCGTCCTCCTCTTCCCCTGCTGGCTCCTACTCTACCGACCTACCGTAGTGACTGAGCTACCTGCACTCAGACTCACTTGAGGCCCTCAACCACTACCTGTCCCTCCGGACCGCACGACGCTAAGTACCCCAGTGTTTCTCAGCCTGTGTTGACTCGTTGACTTGACTTGACTGACTACGTTCATTAAGTATGGACCTATACAAAACTTATTTTAATTTTACAACGTCCAGTCAAAGACCTAATCTAATAACGTAGTAAAAGCTAATATCAGGGAAGGGGGGTGAGAACTCTGTATTTATGACAACAGCAAAGACACAGACAGGAAGGTTTAGAAAAATGGAATGTAAGTAAATACGTCCATCTAGACACCCTTTATAAGAACAAACAAATAAAAAGGTATTTACTATAGTGTAATATGTATGACGGGTCGTCGTACGAAGAGAGTGAGTTGTTATGGAGAACGTCTAGACATTAGTACACAATGAATGTTTTGACAGAGTGAAATCTGGGCTCTCTGTGTCCAAACTAGGGACTAAATCCTTCTAGGGGACCTCATCCTTTACCGTTGGACGGGGTCATAAGAACGGACCTTTTAGGGTGCGTGTCTCCTCGGACGGGCCGATGACAGGTACCCCAACGTCTTAGTCTATAAGGACTCACTGACTCGTACGTGTGTACCATAAGAAATCTACTATATGGTGGTGATCCGTTGAGAAGTAACAACGTCCGACTGTGAAAGGGTAAAAAGTGATAATTCCTCTCATACCGTTCTCGGAGACACACACGTGTGTACATAAGAGGTCTCATTTCTGACTCTTCATCCCGCATCCAAAATAGTAAAATTTGCAAATTATCTATAAAGGTTTTTTCCTTTTAAGAACATCCGCTTCTAATCTTAGTGTAATAACCAAGTCCAAAATGAAGAAACTAATTATCAATCAAAGACGTAGTAAAATCAGCATGAGTCAAGACATTTAAAGGACAAACCAAAAGAGGTAAAAGGATGACTAATAGTGAGAAAAAATAACTGCACGTTTCAATAATATACAAGACCTATTTGTCATTAGACAGTGGACAGTACACACACCGATTATAAAAAAATGTCAGAGCAGTGAACAGTAATTAAAAAACATCCCAGAGTCAAAAGTCCACCAGACTAAATAGTTAGACAAGGAGATACCTAAAAAGAAAAGTCTGAATTCTCCTAGATGGGAAAAAGTTTTTAGTATTTAAATATATAGGAGGACATATAAAAAGACTTTCGAAACAGTAACAACAAGTCAGAGATTCAACACAGACTGAGAAGCACTGGGGTACCTGACGTCGTGAGGTCCGAAGGGACAGGAAGTGATAGAGGACCTCCAACGAGTTTGAGTACAGGTAATTCAGCCACTACGATAGGTTAGTAGCGTAGGAGACAGGGGGAGAAGAGGAGGACGGGAGTTAGAAAGGGTCGTAGTCTCAGAAAAGGTTACTCAGTCAAAAGCGTAGTCCACTGCTTTTATAACCTCGAACCTAACGATTTAGTAGACCTTAAAAACACTCACTTGTCACATTCCCTCTCTCGATGGAAGTAAAGAAAGGTTTACCTTTCGGTCAACAGGGTTACGGAAATTGACTTATTAGACAATAAAGAGGTGACTTGACTCTACGATGAAAATAGTAAATGGTATTTACACACACAAAGATTAATAAGACAAGATAACTAGATGATCAGATAAATAGACAAAGATACAGTTATGGATTAGTAACGTCAACGGTATTGAAAGATTATACAAAACTAAAGAATATTCTATTTAAGAGGAAAGAATAAGAAGAAAAAGTTTTCTTAGGAGTTGTAAGAATTGTAACACCAGAGAACACTTAAAAACTCACAGATCAAGGTACTCTTTCTGTTATCTTAAAGTAATTGTAATATGAGTTAAATACGTATTTAAACCACTGTCAACCGTAGAATACTATCATTTAGAAAGGTAGGTGCGTGTAAGTAGGTAAATTGTACATAAATGAATCGTGCGGACACGGTCGGGACAAGAACCGCGATCCCTATATCGTTAATTGTTTAATGAACGAGAGAACCTCAAATGTAAGAACTCTTTATGTCATATGGTAAAATAAATTCAGATTAAAATACCAGTAGTAACTTCACAATAACAAAATGGGAGAACAATCCAAATAAGGATTTACGAAAGAAAAACTTTTTACATATATTTAAACCAGTAACTCAAAGACGTGTCTTGGATATTTTAGATATTATTATTTATAAGAGAAAGGGAATTTTCGAAAGTCACATTCATTAAAATGTCTTTTCTTAAATCGTATGAAGAAAACCAAAAGAAATCTGACATCTGAGTATCTCAACTTTTTGTAACTTGTAAAAATTGGGAGATAAGATCTTTCCAACGTGAAGGATGAATTGTTCTAATTTTTACAAATTTCTCACTCGTAAGTCTGAAAACAATCAAAGTTTATTACTGAAAGTTTAAACAAATCCTATCATACCATTTTCATTTCTGCCCAATTCAATGTACTGATGCATTTATAAATTACCAATAAGTCAATTAAGGAAAATACGAACACTAAAAACCACCCTCCCCCTCCCGTCTCCCGACCCTACCCACCATTCGAAGGTACTCTGTTTCAAGATGTTTTACTGCGATTTTTATTCTTCGTGTTTTAAGTTTCATTTTATTAAGTTGTCGTAGAAATAGTTTTTAAATTTTCCTACCTATTTCGGTCACGGTCTGTTACACACTTTTTTATTCGCATCTAACCGAGACACGGTACCCTACCGGCAAACCGTGATAGTCAGTTTTAGATTTTACATGTGAACGAGACTGAGTTGTAAAGATGAAACGAAAAGTCTACGTAAGAATCCTTTTGTCTTTCTATGGACGTGTTCTCACAAGTAAAGTCGGAGTAAACGTCGTTGGTTCTTCTGATATTTGTTCGGCTTACAGGAGTTGTTTAAAAACGGCATCACACCGTGCAGATGTATTATCACAAAATACGTCGGAAATTCGGATTGTTCCCTCCAGACGTACATCGTTATTTCGACGCAACCCTGAAGGGACCACCAGGACACCAACTCTTAGGTCGAATGTCAAGTCTCCTACCCCCCAACTAGGGACCAGGTCTTTGATTCCAGGGTGAACGGAGCTTCGTTGATTCGTGGATGACACTGATGACTTCTGGAACTCCAGACCTCGGGTGTCGTGTTGATCTCTGGGACACGTGACGTTGTTTTCTAGGTCAAACGACGACGATTCTGGGTTGTGTCAGTTTATTTATTAAAAAAAAATTTCTATCAAATTTTTTCTTTCTCTACAACGACTTTCCTTTCTTGATTAATATTTTGTAACCAATTGAGCGATTCAGCACAGGCTGAGAACGTTGGGGTACCTGACATCGGGTGGTCCGAGAAGACAGGTACCCTAAGAGGTCCGTTCTTATGACCTCACCCAACGGTAAAGGAGGAGGTCCCCTAGAAGGGTTTGGTCCTTAGTTTGGACCCAGAGGACGTAACATCCGTCCAAGAGATGGTTGACTCGATGTTCCCTTCGGGACATTTTGTAATATATATCGTATTACGTTAAATATGTTTCGTGTGTGTGAGTGTACGGTACATATTCGTGTGTGTATAAAATTTATACACATCTTGTAAGATCTTCGTCTGCGTCTTCGGATAATCGTCACCAATGGAAACCCCTTAATTTGACTTTTCCGACTCCGTCACCTCCGAAATGAAATTTTAGTTATGGGGGACTCTCAAAATGGTCCTTTTTATATTAGAATGGTGTTTTCTAATTATTAGAGAGGGAGGAGGAGTTGGAGGGGAGTTTCATCGTTTGAAACTAAACAACATGTATTAGACACCAAAACCTAATGAAAATGAAACTAAAGAATTTTATTTCAGTTTACAATAGTTTGTAACTTTACTATTGGAATCGAGTGTACCGTAAATCCTAATTTCCGGAGGGCACACCCTCTGAAGTCATAGCATTTACTATTAAATTCATGTCGTAAGTTCAGGTTTAAAGAAAGAGAAGTTACGAACCTTCTAAACAATAACAACAAGTCAGTCATACGACACGGGTTGAGAAACGTTAGGGTACCTGACGTCATGTGGCTATGAACCTTCTACAACGAGATAATAGAAATATATAGATTATAAGTCAGTTCAAGAGACAGTGTTCATCTGAAGGTCGAGGACTTTAAGACGATTGGGACTAAAGTCTGTTTCGTCTTAATTGCACCCAATGTCCTAGATAGTCGGTTTGAACTGGCACCTCTATAGTACCTTCACTCTGTACCTTCACTTTAGCAACATCTCGTTCCTAAAAACCTTTGGGGGTTCTTCCGTCACCGTGGGGTGAGGTCACGAGAACGGACCTTTTAGGGTACCTACCTCCTCGGACCACTCGACGTCAGGTACCCCAGCGATTCTCAGTCTGTGCTGACTCGCTGAAGTGAAAGTGAAAAGTGAAAGGACGTGACCTCTTCCTTTACCGTTGGGTGAGGTCACAAGAACGGACCTCTTAGGGTCCCTGCCCCCTCGGACCACCCGACGGCAGATACCCCAGCGTCTCAGTCTGTACTGACTTCACTGCGTCGTCGTCGTCGTCGTCGTCGTCCCCCTTTGGGGGTCCCTGAGTCTTCCTAGGACCTTGGACTACCCCTTCCGTCTCTCGTCTAGTCCGGTCCTGGTCCGTAGAGGTCGTCCCCTACCCCGATTCCTCTTGAAAGATCAATGCGGGAGGAGAGACGTCCCTGACGTCCGTCCTTTTTCGGAGGACGCTGGTTGTCTTCACACACTCTCCCGCAATGTGTCTTCACGACCTAGGACCAGTGTAAGTCTTTGTTCTCCAGGAAAGGAGACGGGACTCCTGGTCTCAAGGTACTGGGTTCCCCTCCCAGAATGGAATTGTCTCTTACCTCTGAGGGATTACCCATTCCTGGGTACCAACTCCCGTCCATCCTTTGCCTCTTACCTACTCGGGTCTACAATTGGGGTCTTAGAGAGAACGTGCAATCAGAGGGTGGTAGCGGTGAAGAGACATGGGTCATGTGTGAGGAGTTAAGTCGTATTCCCCGCGTCGGATGTCTCATCCGAAAGTAGGAGGAGGGTCGAGTATTGGTACGTCTTAAATAGGGTCCTTTTCATGTCAACCAAATTGTTCGGTTTTAGTTAGTCTAAGTGGTGTTGATTCTTTTGACCCCGTTAGAGAGTAAGCTACGGTTTTCTCGTAGACTGTTTTAGGTTGTAGGTAATCACTGACAAGCTTTTGTTTTGAAGAGACGTCGACACTCTGTTCTCTTGACAGGATGTGTGACGACCCCTCACCCTCCCTCCCGCTTACATTCGACCACGGCGGTGCTATCTTTTGCCATACCTCCAAGGAACTCTTTGATTTTATTTATTCCTTAAGGGACCGGTAGGTCGTCAATCCTGAGTCACTAAAGTGACAGACCGGACCAAGTCAGGGACCAGCCCCTTGACTCAGGTCGTTCGACGTACCGGACCGGATTTCTTTGGATTGTATGTCAACGGTGTACTACATCATTATGGATCCGTGTATAGGTCTCTTTTGACGTTAAGTTTTTCTACGTACGCCCTGAAGGGACCCCCAGGTCACCAATTCTTAGACGGACGGTCACCCCAAGTCAGGGACCGGGTCCTTCTAAGGTGTCAGTACCTAGTTGATTCAGGTACGTGGTGTTAATGACTTCGGGTGTGAGAGATCGCGGACACCAGGTGTCGTTCTCTGCGGTGCCGTTACTCTTCGGACACGAGATTTTACTTCTCATTGGGGAACGAGCGGTGTTGATCTCTTTCGGGTGCACGTCGTTGTTTCTGGGTCGTGTTGGTTTTTATTTATTTATTAAGATTTTTTTCTTTTCATCTTATTATTGTTTAACCTTTTTTATTTTATTTTTGAAAAATTTTTCTATACACGCGGGGTTACAAGTATCGTCGTGAAAAATGGTATCACTTCTGTTTCTGTTGGATTTACAGGTATCCGTTCGCTTACCGATTTCTTTACTATACATATGTGTTACCTTATAACAAGTCGGTAATTTTTTTTCTTACTTTATTACGGTAAACGTCGTTGGACCCATCTGGATCTCTAATAATACGATTCGAACTTCCTTCAGTCTGTCTCTGTCTGTTTATATACTATAGTGAACGTGCACCTTACATTTTACACTATGTTTACTCAAATAAACGTTTTGTCTGAGTGTCTGTATCTTTTGTTTGAGTACCAATGGTCTCCCCTTTAGACTCCTCCCTTTTTAATCCTCAAACCCTAATCGTTTACGTTCGATGATATATATTTTGTCTATTTGTTGTTCGAGAATGACATATCATGTCCCTTGACATAAGTTATAGAAGATTGTTCGGTAATACCTTTTCTTGAACTTTTTCTTATATATAAATTTTTATTTTTATTCTGACTAGGAGAATTAAAAATTAATTAATTAATTAAAAAACTTCATATCAACTAAATGTTACGACACAATCAAAGACCACATGTCGTTTCACTAAGTCAATATATAGAAAAAAAGTCTAAGAGACGGGAATATCCAATAATTTTTTATAACCCACATCAAAGGAAACGATATGTCATCCAGTAATAACCAATAGATAAAGTATACATTATCATACATATACAATTAGGGTTTGAGGATGAAATACGGAGGGGAACCCGAAGGGAGCACAGAGTCAAGCATTTCTTAGACGGACGTTACGTCCTCTGGGTCCAAGCTAGGGACCCAGCCCTTCTACGGGACTTCTTCCTTTACTGATGAGTGAGATCATAAGAACGGGTCTCTTAGGGTACCTGTCTCCTCGGAGTGTCCGACTTCAGGTACCCCAGAGTTCTCAGTCTGTGTTGAATCATTGATTTGGTGGTGGTGGTTGAAGGGGAAACCACTGGTATTTAATAAAAAGACAAACTCAGATAAAGATAAAACATCCATTCAAGTAAACATAGTAAAAAATTTAAGGTATATATTCACTAAATTATACATAAACGGAAAAGGACCGACCGAATGAAGTGAATTATACTATTAGAGATTCAGGATAACGTCGTTAGATACAACGACGTTTACCATAATAAAGTAAGAAAAAATACCGACTTATTATAAGGTCACACACACACACACACGCGCGCGCGGTGTAAAAGAAATATGAAAGGAGACAGCTGTCCGTAAATCCTACGAAGATACAGAACCTATAACATTTATCACGATTTTACTTGTAACCCCACGTACATAGAAAAACTTAATACCAAAAGAAACCTAGATACGGGGTCCTCACCCTAACGTCTTAATATGTCATTGAGATAAAATCAAAAAATTTAATTAAACAAATACATACAAATACCTACGTGTAACAACGTGACCCAGAAAGAGACAAATGCCACTCACCCAGATGAGAAACAACACCACACACCCGTAGAGTGAAGTCGCCGAAAGGAGCACCACCCCGGACTCGAGACGTCGTACGTCCGAAGTCCTCGACACCACGTATCCGAATAAATGAGGTCCAGCACACCTTAGAAGGTCCCGGTTCCTAGCTTAGGCGCAGGGGACGTGACCGTCCGCCTAAGAATTGGTGACCTGGTGGTCCCATCAGGGTAAAAATCAAAAAATTCCTTGGGGGAGGTATGACAAGAGGTATCACTGACGTGGTTAAATGTAAGGGTGGTTGTTACGTCCTCCCAAGGAAAAAGAGGTATGGGAGAGGTCGCAACTAGTAAACATCTAAAAAACTACTACCGGTAAGACTACCCACACCTCCCTATGAAGTAACGTCGACACTAAATTACATCTAAGAGAAATTTTATTTTCTTTTGGTTTTTTGTGAAGAGACGTTTACTCCCTATCTTCTCTTGAAGGAGTTTGGTCTGTTTCCCGTAGATGGTTTTTTGGGATAGCGATTGTAGTATTACCATTGTCTGACTTCCGAAAGAGACATTCTGGTCTTTGTTTCGTTCACACAGGAAAAGGACATAAAGATAATTCGCAACCTGACCTTCAAGATAGTCACGTCACTCCGTTCGTTTTCTTTAATTTACGTAGTTTTAAACTTTCCCTCTGCACTTTGACAGAAACAAATATATGGCATACTAGTGTACACATCTCCTAAGTTTCCTTAGATATTTTGTTGCCGATCTTGGTTATTCACCCAAATCATTCCAATGTCGTACGTTCGGGTTTTGTGTTTTTGGTGAACACAAAGACAAAAGATTGTTGTTTCGTAGTCTTTGACCTTAAATTTCATTATCATGGTAAATATTAACATAGTTTTCATAGTTTATTAGTTCCTATTTAGACTGTTTCTACATGTGTTAGATATGACTTTTGATGTTTTGTACCGATTCTCTGTAATTGTCTCTCTATCCGAAACGAGTATCCAAGTATATTAAGTTTACAGTCAAGAAGGGTTTCACTAGACACCCAACAGAGGAGCGGAATCATCAACTCTCAGGGACATTTTGTAGACCCACCCACGACAATGACTGAACCTCCCAAAGTCACTCTCTCCCTCCACCCTTGTGACACGAGTGTAACCACCGCAGAAGGGACCTGTTACTGCGAAGACGAAGGACGGTCCCAAGACGGTCGGTAAATGGTAGACCAGAGACCAGGTTCGACGGTGAGGGTGACAAACGTAATTTCCGTCGGTAGGAGTGGCAACGGGGAACCGGGTACCTCTCCTCTTACACACCGGCAACCGGACCTCCGAGGGGTGCACCTTAGGGTTGATTAGTACGGTCGTGCCGGGGACGCCAGGAAGGCGACAACCACGGAGGGATCCGCGTCTCGACATGTCTTCAGAGGACTCGAGACGAAACTCCAAAGATTTACACCAAAGAGTAGACAAAAGAAAAAAAGAACATTCTAACTCACTAAATCGACACGGGTCAGAATCAACACCGTACGTCCTAGAACAAGAGACTGGTCCCTAGTTTCGGTCCGGAGGACGAAACCCTCGAACCTCAGAATCGGTGACCTGTTGGTCCCTTCGGAAGGGTAGATAAAAGACAGAAAAGACTTTAGGACGACAAAGAGTAGATCACCCTCAGGGGGAAGAAGTTTACCTCGATACATACGACAAGCAAACCCACAAACCGACCAAAAATAATGGAGATAATAAGGATACTTAAACCAGGTCCTCTTGGTTCTAACACCGTACATAAGTCAAGTCAGGTGGTGGAACTTTGACCGCGGAAGAGAGGAGGACAGAGGCGTGGGGGAAGGGTCCAGAGAAAGAAGGAGGTCCTAGGACTGGGTTGACAGTTGTGGACTGGGCCACTAGTCCTTCAGTCTTTCGGGGGTTTGGAAGAACTCTTTTGTCAAGGTCTCGACGAACTTGAAGAACCACAAGTAATCAAAATGGGGACCAGTGGGAGTCTACAATTGAAGACCTAAGATTTCACCTCAGGTTTCGGGTGGTAATCGGTGGGGAGTCCCCAGGAAGTAGGGTCCATCTCGGGTCGTACCCAAAACACTTTTATCTGAAATAATATTATTTTACAAAAAAATTTGTTTACGGGGGTGGTAAGGTGTGGGGACCTCTGGTTCCACCCCCACCCTCAAGTTTGTTAGAGGGTGGTGTCGTTGCCTTTGTACGTCTCTGTGAGTGGGTCGGTCTCACACTCCGTTTCCCACGATTCCCCTCCTCCCCCTGTTTGGGGGTGGGGTGAGACTTGTCCCTTACATACTTTTATCAACGTATTTAGACAGGAGGGGTGGTCGGGGGTCTGAGGTTGTCCCCGGTCTCCTTTTGCTACGTTTTCTCTTCAACTTAGGCTACTCGTTTTATTCCGTTGGGTTGAGGACGAGAGACGGGTGTCCGGGGCCCAGAACCCAGAGTCCGGAACGTCCCCCCACACCTCCCCGCGACGCCCCACCGCAGTCCGGGCGAAACCGAACCGGAAAGAGGTAGGGCCCGGACACGCCACCTTCGCTCCCCCTCCTTCGACCCGACTCCGTGACTCATACATGTAGATATATGTGTCGAGGCGGGGGGGCCCCACCCCCCGAGCCGTCTTAGGTCACGTTTGAAAGGAAGTTCCTCCCTTCTGAACTTCTCCTGCCGGTCGCGGCATCCTCCCTTGTCCTAGAGGGGCTCGGTCCGCACACCTCCGGCTCTCCCCTGATCGTATCGCGTCGCCTGTCGTCCGCGTCTGCCCACTTGGTCCTCACTGTTCAGGCACAGGGGCCGGGGACCTGAGCGAGGACACGGCCCCGAGTCCCAGGGGCGGACATTCTTCTGCTACGGGTAGGCCTCCTGGTCGGCGAGGAGATCGAGACTGGCAGTGACCCAGACTCAGGATAGGGTCGTGGTGCCACGAGTGAGCCCTCTTGGTCTCAGGTCCCAGAAGGGGTGCGCGCGCGGACTCCGGAGTCAGTCCGGTGTTGTAGTGAGGAAGAAGGGGCTCGGGTCAAAGGACTCCTCGACGAAGGGGAACCTCTCCTCTTGGGTGTGGAAGGACGAACCCGGGACACCGTTGGGGCCAAGTTGGAACCCCTTCGCCACTCCCGGTCCTCGTGTCCCGGTCGGACCCCCGTGACCCCCGGGGACCCAACTCGACTGGGTCAGGATCTTTCATTCTCTTTTCCCCGTTTCAGTTCCGGACTGGGGGTGGGGTGGGACGGAGGAAATGGGATACTGGAGTCCTCGGGCGTCGGGGGTCCAGTAGTGTCTTCGTGTCCGTACTTGGTCTTGGGTACAGGCCGGCGGCGGGGTACGTCTCGTGGTTCTCCCGTGCTACTACCCCCTCGTACCTCAACCGCCACTCTTCCCTATCTGCTCCTCCGAGTCAAGACGAAGCCAAGAGAACCTGCCCCCGCTCGGGGAGGGGAGGAGACCCAGAGAGGCGTCCTACGACCCGACTACCTCAAGTTCTCGGGAACCTGAACTGGGAACCCTACCCAGTAGGGGAGGATCGGTTTCCCTCTCGTTCCTGCCCCTACGACCTTCCTCGGTCTGTGAGGTCCCTTCCACCGAGGACGTGGTGGTGTGTCTGCTCGTCCGGTGTGCCACAGACTCCCGGAAGTGCCTCCCCTCCTCACGGGTGAGGTGCCCCTCTGAGAAGGAACCTACCGGGGTCTCTCCCGACGTCCCTCCGTCGCGGTCTCCGTGAGTGTGAGTGGTACTCGAGAGAGGTCTCTCTCGACGAGGGGAGGGCGGGGAGGGGCGGGAATCGTACGGAGGAGACGTCTCAGAGGTACAAGATACTCGGCGGTACTCACCGAGGGAGACGGTGTGTGGGTGGGTCTGACGCGACATTCACCGGATTTTTGTCCCTGACCTGTTTCTTCTCTCGGTGCTCCTTCGGAGGGGGGTGGGCGACTTAAGGGTGCGGGGGAGACACCGGAGGACACGGACCATGTCGGGGCAGTCCAGGACGGTCGGACGCACAAGCGGTGGGGGTGGGGGATGAGGGAAGGAGTTTGGGGGTGGAAGGTGGTCCCGGACCGTCAGATGACCGTCTTGGTTAGTGTCTCGGGTCCGCGGCCCACGGGTCGGACCCCGGGCGGAGGTGGATTCCGGGACCACTAGACCGTCCCGACGGGTGTTTCTCCAGACGACCGTGGGTCTCCCCCGAAGGGTCCACCGCGTTCACCATTTCTTGGGTGGACGGTTGTGTCCTCTATATTCTCTGCACCCGAGTTGGGGACCTCAGTCCTTCTAGGGGACCTCCTCCCATCGTGGGCTTCCAGTTTCTTAGAGAAAGGTTGATCGGTCCCGACTACCGACCGACCCCAACCCTCCTCTAGCCTCCGGGAATGGTGAGGGTGGGGCCCGAGGGCCCTCCCTCCCGAACGACCCCTCTGTGTGCCTCCCCGGGGTCTTTACTTACCAAACTCCAATAGGTACCTGAGGCTGACAAATTTGGAGGGGAAAATATGGGTGGGGCGGACGTTCTTTTCCCTTTCAACCTGTATTTTAGTACGGAGACTACGGGGTTCTCCAGTACTAAGTCTCCTGTTCCCACCCCTCTACCTCGGATAATAATGACCACCGCAATCATAGTAAGAAGACAGTGGTTATTATTAGTGTTATAATATTATGGTATCAGTATATCATAGTATTATGTGACTACTCGGTGTTACACCTACAGTGTGTTGTAAGATGCTCGGCGTACACGATATCTTATACTTCTCAGTCGATTGCACCCGTCATGTAGGATCCTACTGTACACCAGGATTCCGTCGACCGTGACGGGACTTATTCCTTTCCCCTCCCCGCTAGACTCGAGGTTTCACCCGAGTGCCGTTCCCGAGGGAGGGGACAAGGACCTTCTTCCACCTGTTCGGGCACCCCGAGGACACAGACTCTGTTCCTCGTGATAGACTAGCACACTCTACTCCTTGTCCCACTGCACCTGGGTCCCCCAGTCAGGGGTGAATGTACAGCGAGAGAGATGTATATAGATAGAGGTAGATCGTGACCTGAGAAGAGGAGGAGCAAGAGACTTCTTGTCCCTTGTTTCTCTCCTCTACCCAATGACCGTCTGGTGCTCGAGAGGTTGGTCAGAGGCCGGTGGGTCCGGTGATCCAGGACGAACGTGTCGGGGACTGAGACCTTGATCGCGTCTACCTCCGGGTCCCGAAAGGCCAGCCCCGGGCCGGGGGAGTGGGAGAAGCGCGGGACCCTCGGACATTCATATGAGGTGGGTAGGTCCTTGACCCTGGAACGACCCGCAGACCGAAATTTTTCGCGGACCCTCGTCCCCTCGACGTCGTCCCCTAGTCCCTCCCAGGGACACTACCCCCGACACTACCGTTCTCCACACCCTCCGAGCGCCCAGGAAAAGGTCCCCCGGGAGGGGACGTGACCGACCCGGACACCTGTCGGCCCAGTCTACTCTACCCGTAGTTCCAGAGCCGGAGCGAGGTGGTACGTCTCCCCGTGTACGACCCGCCCCCCCTCCGCCCCCCTCGGTGGGACCGACCCAAGGGAGACCGGTACCCGTGTTGGGGGAGGACCCGTGGCACCCGTGGACCTGGCGACGTGCGTCGACGTGGGGAGGGTGCTGCGTCGCATCTCTGGGTTGACGACTCGGACCTCGGGTCCAGAAGTGACTGGACCGGGAGCCTACCCCGACGGGGTCCGAGGGACAGACTCGGCGGACGGAGTCCGGGTCCCGGGAGGTCCTTCAACCTACCTTGGTCCGGGGCGACAGGTAAGTCGAGGGGGACCCCTCCTCTACGTCCACTCTGTTCTGGTCCTCCCCGGAGTTGTCGTGGGGGACTTGGGACTTCGAGACCCCCCTGTCGGACCCCAGCTACAGGGGTAGCACCCTCCGTTGATCGGACAGGGAGACCCAAAGGTAGTCCTTTGACCGAGGGGGGTTGGTACCGAGGTCCTCTCGGGGGAACCCGTGTGGGGGTGGGGGTGCAGGAGTGTATCATCTTTGGCAGTAGCAGGTACCGGGGCTTTTGTCACTACTGCAGGGGACGGGCCTTCCCGTCGAGACGGATACCTCTCTGGTACTCCGCCCTCAGTCCGGCCCCGTCCGGGCCAGTTGGTGGGCCTGAACCGACCCGAGACTTCCCCGAGTGGAGGTGTAGGTACAACCCTCTCGAGAGGGCCCCCAACATCAGTTTGCGCCGGTGGTACCTTACCCCTCGAAAGTCCGATCGTCTCCTCCGGTCACCCCCTCCGGGACCTCCCCCTCCTCTTCTACTGAGCCCCGAGAAGGATCCGTGAGGGTGGGGAGAGGACAGGAGCCGCGACCTCTGGACGGCTGACCTCAGTGACGGAGGCGTGGTCGACACCGAGGTCCCCTCCGACCTCCGCGTTCCTTCGGGGAGTGGACGTGCCCCGTCCCGCCCGGGAAGGGTGAGTCGACGACTCTCTTCCCCGGACACTCGGGACGGGGAGGCAGGGAGGGGAGACCCCCGTCCCCTTCCGCCCCCCCGACCACGCCCCGTTCGTCCTACGAGTCGGAGTGTGTCCCTCTCTCTGTCCTCTTCCTGGTGGTCGGGCTTTCGTCTGGGCGGGACGCCAGAAGTGTCACTTGATTCCCGGTCTGTCCCAGTCACTGAACGAGGTCCAACGTGTCTTACATATCGGTCCACGAAAGACCTTGCCCCGAAAGGCCCGCCGTGATCCCCAATTCTCGGGCGAACGGTTACGTCCTCTGTCTTCTCTGTTCCTGCGAAAGATCTTGTCTCCAAGGCCGTTTGGTGAAGGGTAGGGGTAATCTTACTTCAAGGGGTACCGTGCGTACCGACACCCACTTCCACCCCGGCCAAGGGAGGTGAACAAGTTCTGTCTGGAACATACACAAAGGGCTCTCGGTCCGTCACGGGGGTCGGGGAGGGAGGAGTAGGAGTCCCCGGGACCTCTTCTTTTCCTAGTGTGGGTGGAAAGAACCTCGCCGCCCCGAACCCTCCTCCGGGTCGTCCTGCCCGACGCCTCATCTGTTTATCCGGCAAGGGACGAGGTCTGTCCGTTCGCCTGCGGTCTCCCTTTGGCTCCACTCCCTCGCTCTGCCTGTCGCTGAGACCAGAGGAGAGTCCCGACACGACCCCAAGGACACGAGTCCGGAGATTCCGGTGAGAAGGGAAGGGTAGGGCTGGAGGTCCTAGGTTTTATGTACCGGTCAGGGGGACGTCGCCGGGGGTAAGGTGTGCCGTTCGAGTGATGACGTCGGTGCACCCGGGTTCAGAGACTCCCGGGGTCGCTGAGACGGTCAGAGACCTAGTTGGTCTATAGGACCAACGAGGACTGTAGGTTTAATGAACCCCGACCCCCCACAACTCAGCCGTGACCCCACCCCCCGCCACCCACTCCCCGTCCTCGTCCAGTATGGACTCGGGAGCCGCTCTCGGAGACCCCTGTCTACCGGGACGACCTCGTCGACGACACAGGGGCGTCCCGACAGGTACCGGTGGAGTCGGTGGTACAACGTCCCTTACATCGGGGTGGCCGGGGGTGGGAGTGGGGCCATCTTCGGTAGACACAGGAACAGAGGTTTGTGGACCTTCGTCTTCTCTGGTCGACACAGTCGTCCGGTCCAGGCGCACGAGGGACGTGGGGCTAGGGTTCGTGGGCGGCGAGTCCTGACGTCTTTTTACGAGATGGAAAGTACCCTGACCTTTATCCCCGTTTATCGGTTCTTCTTCCTAGTCTCCCTACTGTCTTTTGTCGAGATAGGTATACTAGTAGTGAGTGATAGACGTGTAGGTAAGGGGGTCAGGTGGGGTCTGACCTAGAGGGACTGGAGTCTCAAAATCGGGTTTCGGAAGTCCTTTAGGAACGTCCGAGTCTTCTCCAGCAGTACGATTGTCATTGTCATAGTGCGACACGGTGCACGGTCCGTCAAAGTCGCGAGACACCCATGACTTAGGAGATTAGGAGTTTGTTCGGACACTCCGTCTGTGAGTGTACTAGGAGTGAAATGGGTACTCCGGGCTTCCTTTCTTAGATGAGACCCAAAGTGTCGAGTTTCACCGTGACAGCGTTGGGGTGAGGTGTAGTGGACCGAGAACTTCGACGCAAGGGTGGGTCCACACCGATGCTAGGGAGGCCCTGTTCCGTCCTTTCCTCCCTCCTTCGTCCTGGTCTGTCGCTCAGTCAGTGGAAGTCCTAGACCGGGAGGGCCTTGCCCTCGAGGAGAAGGGGTCGTAGTCCCAACCCACTGTAACTGTGCCCCAGCATCAGTTTGTCTCGGTGTTTCTGGGACTGTCCCTCCAGGGCCTCCCGGTCCCTACGAAGACCTCCCGAGGAGTCCCCTCGACGCGCCCTCTTTGCCGTTAGTTAAGACCGGTTCCTCCGCCCTCTCCGGGGGAACCGGACCGGGTCGGGGGCGTCTCCGAGTGGGTCGAGACACCTCGGACCGGATCCCCGGGTCGGGAAAGAGGCGAACCTCGACGAGACGGGACCCGACAGGTCGGGAGACCCGAGGGGTCTGAGACGACGGACGTTTCTCTCCCGTTGTCTGTAGTCCTCACTACGTGGTGGGGAGACTACCCGCGGAGTAATCCCCGTCCTGGGGTCCTCACGAGGGGGGTCGAGACGGGGCAGCCGCCTTCGCCGTGTCGTCTCGTCCCTGTGTGTAAGGAGAGGACCTCGGCACCGGGTTCGAGTGACCTCGGTAGCCTGTGGGGGTGCCCCCCTCCTTCCCGTCCTCCCCTCCGGGGCCGAGGCCGGTGGAATCGTCTACTCACGTCATCTCCCTGATTCCAAATCTAGACTCTCGACCGGCTCCGCGCACACTCTCCTCCCGGAGAAGAGCCACAGTCCCAACCCGCTACGACCTGTAGCGTCCGACCCAGGACTTCGACAGTGATCGATTCGTCTCCTTTCCCAGTGGACGGGGTTTCCGTCCCCCGGACGACCGTCGTTACCCGCTGAATACCGGTGTCTCGTAGGCGCGCAGGGTCAAGGCTAGCTAGCCGTCTTCGTCGTTTCGTCACCTTACACCCACCCTCCTCCGTCCACTCCCTCGGGGCTCCGGGGTGGGGTGGAGACGACTACCTCCGCCGTCGCACCTTACCCTCGCCGGCCACCCGTCGTTCGTCCCGGTGGCCCGCCGCCATCCGTCCCCCGACGGGTCCGTCCCTCTCCCGTGCCTGGGCCCCCCCGCCGAGGAACCGAGACGGCCAGCGTGACGCCGGAGAGGCGAGGCCGAGGGGGAAGAGGGTCCGGCCCCTCATGCCCATCCTCACCCCCGGACTTGGCCGGAAGCCTCCACGGGACCCGGAAGGGTGCCCCCGACGTGGGGTCCGGAGGGGTAGAGGCTCCGTCGGCCTCGACCACTACGAGTACAGGGGCGGCGGACAGAGAACGAGTAGGAGTCTCAGTATAAGCTACGACTAAAGGTTCGTGAACCCCCTCTCCGTCGACCGGTCCGGGCCAAGGCCAAGGCCCCGGGCCGGGGCCCCCGTGAAGGAGCTCCCCCGCCCGGCGCGGGAGGGCGGCCGCAGACCACCTCGGGACCGCGGGAGCCGGCGTCGCCCCGGCGGGGAGAGCGCGCGTCCCGGGCCACGAGCCGGCCCCCGGACCCTGGGCGGCGACGGCAACGACTCTTCGGCTGACGTCACAAGGGCCCCTAGGCCCCTGGCGGACGCCGGTCCCCCGAAAAGCCCCCTCGGTGAAGGAAAAGAGGTCGACGGCGGTGACTGGTCAGGGTCGCCCAGGAGGTCCGCTAGGGGTCGGGACGTCCCGACCCCTCTGCTTCGCGTCTCCGGCCCCGGCGCCCCGGCGCGCGGCAGCGTCGGGTCGGGGCCTCCGTCCGCACGTCCGCCCGGCCCCAGAGACCTGCGTCTCGGACGGGGACCGGGGAAGAGGAGGACGCGCCGGAGAGGCCGGAGGAGGAGGAGGAGAAGGAGGAGGAGGAGGAGCCCCTACGATTTGTCGAAGAACGACGCTTTCACGACCTCTCCGCCGAGGTCCTAGAGAAGGTTATAGAGGAGCAGCGACAGCCAGAGTGTCTTCCCCAGTCCGACCCCGACCCCGACCCTGACCCCTAGTCCCCCACCCCGTCCGCGTCCCTTCTCTCCAGGCACCCCTTTCCTGTCTCGACACTGGAAACGGGAGTTTCCTCCCGTCCCCAAAGTCCATTGGGTTTCGAGGGGTGGGGCGTGGTGTGTTGGGGCCAGCGGAGGGAGGTTCTTCCTTCTGGTCTCTCTCTCAGACCGGGTCTTGGTGTGTCGCACAGGTCCCGTCCCGGTGTCCCTCGTGATTCCTCGGGCGGGTTCTTACCTCACGCGTCTCCCCGACTCACAGCCCTTGTCCGGTCCGGATCTACCACACCCCGGAGGGTCGGGGAGGAGCCTTCGAGGGTCGAGGGTGCTCCGAGAGTCTCCCACGACGTACTTCGTCCGAACTCACCCTCTTCAATGTCTTGCCCCGCGGAGCCAGGGGGGGAAGGAAAAGTCCTCCCAGCTCGGACCCGGACTCGATGAAGGATCGACGGTTCGTCGTCTCCCGGGTCCGGCGTGTGGCTCTTACGACGACCGTGTCCCCTCGTCGGTGACTGAGACCCCCGCCTCCGGCGTCCTTGGACTCCCCGGGGGGTCGGGGAGGAGTGGGGCTATGGAACCGGGGGACGGGGGGCTACGACACCGGTCGGTGGACGAAGCCCTTCCTTGTCCAGGACTGTGGGTAGAGAAGAAGGAGGAGGAGGAGGAGGAGGAGGAGAAGAACTTACAGACTGTCTAGGCTCAACGCCGGGACCAGGTGTTCCCTCAAGGGGCCTACCTGGGGGTCGAGCCGACGTAGGAGGACGTTCTCCGGTCTGCACCCTCCTGTCGCCCCTCCACTCGTTCCCGTGCACCCCTGGAAGACTGTCCCAGTCGGGGTCGGTCCTACTTACCCCCCCAGGGGGACGTCTTCCTCTCTCCCCGTACGGGGGTTTAACCTCGTGTCCGTGGCGCGCCCCGCCCCTTTCTTTGGACCTTCTGTCTCGCCGTTCGTGTTTGTCGGTCTGTGTGTCGCGTCTCGTCTCGCCC
Organism: Capra ibex; assembly: GCA_006410555.1. Lineage (NCBI taxonomy): Eukaryota > Metazoa > Chordata > Mammalia > Artiodactyla > Bovidae > Capra > Capra ibex. The sequence continues at coordinate 184,949 of SJYO01017864.1, forward strand.
TCGCCCCGCCTCTCGTCCGTCTCGCCCGTTGGTCGAGACCCGACCGTCTCCGCCCCTCCTCCGGGAGCTGAGGAGCACCACCGGGTCCCACGGGGTCGGGGCATGGAGTCGGGACCCGGAGTCGGGCCTGGGACGCAGAGGAGGTGTCGTCCGGACCTGTGTCCCGTCGGAGACCCGGTTGCAAGGAACCCACCACGGCCCACGGTCCGCCCGGAGAGGACACCAGACGAGTCGCAGGAGGAACCGGTACCTCCTCCACCGTCCCGGTCCTTGTGTCAGAAGGTTCCGCCCGAGCCACCGGAAGGACAGGGGTCCCCGTGGGTCGTGTCGGCGGGGTCGGACGAGGACCTTGCCGTCCGTGACTCCTTCCCCGGGGGTGGGGCTCGGGTCTGGGAGGAGGGTCGGAGACGGTCGGTGGGAGGAGGGGTCGGTCCATGGACGCTCTGTGTGCGACCCCCGAGGAGACTCCTAGGAGGACGGCAGAGAGATCCTCCCGACCGACACCCCCGCGGACCCCGGAGAACTCCGGGTGCGCCCAGCCCCGTGGCCTCTCCTCCCGACCCTAGGGGGCCGGGGCCCCTCCGATCTCGTTCCCCGTCAGACTGGAGGCCCGGGCCAGCACCCGTCCGCGTCCCCTGGGACCGGCCGGTCCTCCGGAGTCGGTCCCGCCCCCGTTGTCCTCGACCCTCCCTCAGGCGGCTGAGCGGCACCCCGCTGTACCACGCGTGCCGGTGACGTGCCGTGCGGACGTCGTCGACGTCGACGCGGTCGAGGTGGTCGTGCGACGGGCGGCACCCGCTCCGGTGGAGGTACTAGACGTCCCCCCCGTGTCGTGCCCTTTCCCCCCGACGTCGCTGCGGGGGTGACCGACGACCACGACACGACCCTTGGCGTGGGAGCCCACGGACCAGAGAAGGCTCGGAGGGCCGGTGCCACGGAGTCCCGATCTCAGGATCAGGCACCCGCTGGTTTCGGGCGCGAGAATTGGTCGGACGATGGGTCACGGGTCTACGGACCCCGCCCGTCGAGGTACGGTCCGGCCCGTCTGCTCCAGAGAGTCGTGCCTCTCCCGTCTCTGGGTGCGGGACGAGGGTCCCATGTCCTCTCCCGTCTCTGGGTGCGGGACGAGGGTCCCATGTCCTCTCCCGTCTCTGGGTGCGGGACGAGGGTCCTATGTCCACCCATGGGGGCCCGGCATGGAAAACGGGTAGTCGTATTTGTCGCATCGGACACTGGGCCTGCGGCAACCTCCACGGCCGACGTAGATAGCAGTGACCCTCGGTCGACTACTAGTCCTAGGGTCCCCTTCCGGGGCCGAGCTGGACGTGTAGGTCCCCACGCAGTCCACCCGGATCCCCTCCCCCGTGTTCTGGGTCCTAACCTCGTGAGGGCGGTCTCTCCTGTCGGGTGAGACGGTGAAGGGATTTCTACTTTCATCGTCGGTCACAAGGGGACCCCGGTGGGAGGGCCCGGACTGGAGGGACCCCGAATGTGTATAGTCCGCGGGCGCGGGTGGATGGACGACCGTCACACCATTTGACGTCCCACCGTCGGGCGCCGAGACCGGAGAGGGGCGGACCAAGGGTCCTGGGAGCTCCCCCTTCGACTCGGAGGTGAGCCCGGACTATCTCCCATGGTCCGGCGTCCACCGTCTTCCACCGGGTCATCCACGACCCCGCCCGTCCCCCCGTAAGAAGGGGCAACTCCATCTGTCGTACCCGGTTCGACGACAACGACCCGTGGGTCCGCTAGAGCCGTCTGCACCGCCAGTCGGCTACCTGGGCGTCGACCGATCCTCGGTGCGGTCGGACCCGGGGGTCGTCGTTCGTCGTCGCGTCGCCCAGCCTCGGTGGGGCCGACCAGTTCCGGACGTGTCTCTGGGTGTCCCCGGGGCGGACGTCCAGGTTCAAGAGGTCGTGTCGACACCCCCCGCGGGGCCTGGGGTCCCGGACGGCGTCGAGGGGTAAGTGTGTCTGCACCATCGGTGAATCGAGGTGTGCGAGTCCTCCACCGAGGGTCCGGTCGTGGTGCGACACCCGGTCGACGAAGTCCTACCGGTCCGCCGCCCCCATTCCGTGCCGTCCCCCGAGGGGGTCCGGGAGCCCGCCCCCCGAGCCCGACCCACGGAGGGGCCGGCGGAGCAGGAGACCAGCCCCGACCGACGCAGGGGGCGACGAGACCGGGGGTGATGACGACGGCGGAGGCGGCGGTGAGTCTTTTGACTCGAGCCCCGGACTCGACACCCTGTTCAGTCGGTCGAGGCCTCCGTCCCTCCGGTCGTCCAGCAGCAGCCTGTGCGCGAGTTGTTTTAACCTTCCCTGGTCCGGGGCGGCCGGTAGGTACTCGAGGGGACCCCTCCCCTTCTGTTCTCTCCTCCGCCTCTTTTTGTGTCGGGCTAGTTACGTAACATCGTTCCGAACCACTCACTAGGCTTCGTACACTAAGTGGACAACCGTGAAAATTTTCTCGTCAGTTCTGCACCTGACCCTTTAATAACAATTAAAAGTGACCACACTATTGTCATGACATCAAGATATCCTGTCCGCAGAATTTAAAATTACACGTCTACTTAGTGGACCTCCAAACAATTTTATGTCTGACATTGAGTCGACCCAGACTCTTCCCGACTCTAAGACGTGAAACTTGTTCGAGGGTCCACTACGACGTCCTACTTCCTACAGGTCCAAATGTCTCGACGTGTGCCTTCATACAGATCCATTCCATAGCACACAGCCTGAAGGGACCACCATGTCACCAATTCTTAGACGGACGGTTCCGTCCCTTGTGCCCAGGCTAGGGACCCGGTCTTTCTAAGGTGTACGGAGCCTTGTTGGTTCGGGCCCGCGGTGTCGACGACTGCGGGTTTACGGATCTCGGGTGCGAGACGTTGTTCTGCTCGCGATGGCAGAACGGAGTTGATCTCTTTCGGGTACGCGACGTTGCCTCTGGGCCACGTCGGGTTTAATTAGGTCAGTAAATTTTTATTTATTTTATAGTAGACAGTTGTTGAACGAAAAGTTGGGATAAAAATTGGGTGTACCCCTTTTCCGTTCATGCTGTTTTATAATTATTAACAACTTAGGTCCACCACTCATGGATCCACAAGTATAATACTAGATTGAAGAGACGGACAAACTTCTGACAGTATAATGTACCCAGACTCCTCACTTCGGTTCCCGTGGGGAGTTGGAAGGACACACCTTTCGTCTGTAGGAGTTACCCTCTCCCTCCAGGGCAGGCCGATCTTCTTCCGTCCTTAGAAATCTCTGTTTTCTGTATGTACGGTCTCCTTTCTCGGGGGACACCCAAGATCTTCCGTGACTCTAGGTGTCGTCCGGACGCAGATCCTCGTACTGGCCGTCAGTCAAGAAAATTGTAAACAGACAGACGCAACCAGAATCAATGCCGTCCGGCCCATAAGCACAGTGTGTCTGAGGGACCGATGTCACACGTCAGAATCAACTAGGGTTCGTACACCCTAGAAATCAAGGGGTTGGTCCCTAGTTTGGGCGAGGCGACGTGACGTTCCGTCTAAGAATTGGTGACCTGGTGGTCCCTCCACGGACAGTCAGTCAAGACTGACGCGAACGTCCTTTACCTGGTCGAGGGGACTTGTGAACCATTGTCTTGTAATATTTTGTAAAGAATGACAAACAAACACCCTACAGTTTCTAGTTTCTTGGACCTGTTTGCCGGATAGTATAGTGTCGATTAAACCCTTTTTCTTTTTCTCAGGGTCCCGTGTCTCCTCGACCGCCGACAACCCGGAAGAACCCTTCTTTCCCCTTGTTCCCGGTCCAAATCCCGGTCCCCACTCACATCCGACAGGACTCACCGTCCTCCTGCACCTTCGAAGGGGTTGTAGTAGACAGAGATGAATCCGATCCTCGACCCCGCCCCCCACCCCTCATTCTTTTCCTTCTCTTTGTTCTCTGAAAGTCATTCAATCCATTGTTCTCACATTCATCACCCAACTTTCCACCGGAAGGGTTTTATACAGGTGTAGGATTTGCGACTTGGGACATTTATGTCGTTTTCACAGAAGCGTCTGCGTTAAAATTCCTCGAACTCTATTTTCTGGCAGGACCTAATAGACCCACCCGGGATTTGGGTTACTGTTCACAGGAATATTCTCCCGTGTGTCCCTCTCCGCGACTCTGCGTCCCTGGTCTCACTGCGCCGGTGTTCGTCCCTTGTTGACCTGGGGGGTCTTTGGCGTGCCCTGTTCCTCGTCTTAGAGGAGATCGCGGAGGTCCCCGTGCCACCGGGACCGTTGTGGAACGAAAGTCCGAAGACCGGAGGTCGTGACACTTTCCTGCGTGCAGACAACGAAATTCGGTGGTGGTTCAACCACCTTTGAAAAATGCCGTCGTGATTCTTTAAGTAGGTCCGTGATTGTGACACCCTACACTGCGATTGCCCTCCTTGGTAGTGTGATTCGTCTAGGCGTCGGGACGTTCCGACCACGTCCTCGGCCCCGGTGTCAGTCCGAGTACCAGACCTTCGGGGACAGCGACTCTCGTCGCGTCGACACCCTAGTCTATGTCTACTTCGGTGGTTTCATTCTACTCCTTATCCCACAGATTGGGGGGTGAACGGACGTACGGAAAGGTCGATAGGATCTAACGTATCAAGTTTAAGATCATTGAACACCAATCAATTATAAATACAAGAACGACCACCACTACCACCACCAAATCACCGATTCAGCACAAGCTGAGAATACTGGGGTACCTGACAAAAGACGGTACGGGGAGACAGGTACCCTAACCTGCCTCAATCACGAATCTAAAAAAAAAAGAGTAATTTTTTCGGTACAAAGACCCTCGATAAATTAGGAAGAGAGATAGCAGGTAGGGATCGTTCTCAAATCAACAAAAGGTAGTAAGGGTCGTGGACGAGTCTATTGTCCGAACCCCGGGGTCCTCCTCTCTGACTCACCCGGGGTGTTTGGGTTTCGAAAGTCACTATGTCTGGGTCTGGTCTCGTGAAACGACTTAGGGGTGTGTGGTGACGTTGAGAACGGACGGGACAGGTGGGGAGTAGGACCAGAGGTGTGGTGTGACAGGAGGTACGACACTTTCCAGTGTCGGACCGCGGGTCGGTCCCGTGGGACTTCTCAGACGGTACGGGACGGGCTAACGGGTGAGTCATTATGGCACAGACGGAGTCACTGGACTAGTGGGGTGCCCGTGGTGTCTTGACGGGACCCGTGACATCTTGGCGGGACCTCGCGTCGGGACGGACCCGGGACCGTTGACGGCTGGTGAACGACTGTGGGAGAGGGCCCGGGACCTGGGGCTGGGGAGGAGGGGTGTGAGTGACCCAAGTCGTAGTCTAGATATGTGGTGCACGGGCTGGAGCTCCAGTGATCACGGGTCACGACGGCACGGGACAGACGGTCGTCTTTTCGCTCAAATCGACTTTAAGGGACACTACGAGACACGCGGGAGACCTGACACGACCCGGGACAGGATAGGACGTGCCCCGCCTGCACCTCAGTCTGGTCGACGGGTGTCTCGGGAAAGGGGTGTCCGGTGGCCCAGAGAGATACGGAAAGACGGCTCAGACTCCTCACTGCCACCCGAGTCTCCCACGTCTACCCACCCCCCGAAACCCTTCTCCTCGAACTTTCGTTTGTGTTCCTACCCTGTCAGGGGCGATGGAGGATGGAAGTTTCTTCGGCAGGAGCAGGTACGACGGTATCTACATCTGTATGAGCGGCCGCCAGTCGCCGTCGAGTCGGAGACCCAAGAGCAACCCCGGGAGCTTCCCCAACATCGACACCCCTCCGGGTCTCCTCCTCCCCCTGTCACTGGTTGTAGGACAGACGAGGGAGGGCGGGGGGGCGGGTAGCGAACCGGAACCCCTGTGAAACAACAGGTGGCAATTGGTGTCCCTCACGGGTGACGTGGGTGGGGTCGGGTTCCTCCGCTTCTACTGAAGAGGACGGCACTGGGGGCGGTGTGGGGGAGGCAGAGTAAGGGGAGTACGTGGGGTTTACGGCCTCCCGGTCCCGCGTCCCCAGTCCCGGGTGGACATCGCTCGATCCTTCTGGACCTGGGACCGAGGCGGGGCCAGTGGGAGACGGTGACGGCCCTCGTCGCTCTGCAACAGGCGGAGGTCGAGGAGGTGGAGTGACCGGCACAGGTGGACCCCCGTTTGTCTTTTCCCGGTCAGGAGAGGTCCTGGGTCCCCGGCTGGCGTTTGGGCCGTCCCCTCCGGGGCGACAGGACTCTGCTCTTTGTCTCGTCTACGACCTGCTCCGGTCTCCGTCACTCGAGGCGACTGTGAAAGATTTGGTCTTGCAGTCGGGAGCCCGTGACCACCTCGGGTCTCCGGAACCCAGTTCCCTCTCCCCAGTTACCACTGGGGAGGGACTCGGGGTCGGAGACCACGTGGTCGAGTCATTTACTCTGGTGGTACGGGTCGTCTCTCCCCCGTCGGTGAGACCGCCACCCCCTGTTCCCCCGCGGGTTACTGTCAGACACAGAAATTCCAATTTTTTGACGTTATTTCGCGAGATCGACCTTCGTTTCCCCGTCTTCCCCGACTCTTCAGGGACCCTGTCTCCATGACGGTCCCATTCGCCCCCGTGGGTTTCGGTCGTGGAGGTGAGCACGGGTGTTCCCCTGTCATCTCCGGCGTCGACCCGAGGTGGCGAAGGGAGTGGCCTCCGACGTCCCGACGAGGTCTGCGGGGGTAGGGTGGGGAGGGACGTGAAAGAGTCCAAACCCTCCCTCTCTCTCTCTGCCGACGCCAACACTCACTATGGTTTCTTGAACCGTCATTATGGTCGACGGTATACGATTCGTAGATGACGCGCGGGGTGTGCCACCCTCCAAGGCAGGAACAACAAAAGTGTAGTAGGAGGGGTGTTGGAGTGGCCCGTCCGAACAATCAAGTTTTGAGTCTGCTGTCGCTTTGAGTTCGGGTCTCTCCCAGTCACTGGACGGACTCTGTGTCGATCCTGGAGTTAGGGTCTTGGGCACGGGGAAGAGTGTCACGGTGGTCGAAGACGGTGTCTGTGCGAGTGGTGGTTGGAGCAACACACCCAGGACCGGGGTTTCCCAGAGGGAAGGACGTCGGGTTCTGAGATTCTGGAGCGACCCGGGGTCTCCCCGTCCGACCCGTCGGGGACTCATCCCTGCCGTCCGTCCTGGTCGTCCGTCCCGTCCGGGGTAACCTCGAGGGACGGACGGCCCTCCTTAGGTGCCCGGGGAGAGGAGGCCCCGGAACGGACTCGGGGGTGTGTCCGGTAGTCGGGGGGTCGAGGACCCGGTGTGGGAGGGAGGTGGACGAGGGCGGTTCCGTCTCGATCTCGGGTCCGGGGAGGGGTCGTGACTGGAGCCCCCAGCCCGTCCTGAACCCCGACAACACCTACCTGAGTCTCGCTCTCCTCAATCTGTCTCTGAGACGGGAGAACCGGCCGCAGGAAGCCCTCTGGGGTCGTTCCCACCGTCTCCGTCCGAGCCTTCTGAAGCCCCACGTCGCGGGGCCCCTCCGACCACCCTCCAGCTCCAGATGTCCTTTCTACTGTGCACCAGAACCCCCAACCACAGGGCTCCTCACTGGTCACTGGTGCGCAGGAGAACCTCGATCGCTAGTCCGGGGGGCACCGGTTCAAGGGAATGTTCTTCCCTTTAGGACCCCCTCGAATGACTCACCTCCACCTCCACTGAATGTGCATAATAAAGTGTCGAAGGAGTCTCGTTGAGTTACTCCACATCACCTGTGGGGACAGAGTCTCGGATCCTGTGTGCCGGGTGTCTCGAAATCGTCGTAGTGAGGGACTCACTCACCTCGGCCCTGGTGGGCTAGACTGGCTACGGGTCGACCGAGAAGCGGTCGGGTGTGACGGACTGAGGACCACGGGTGGAGGGTCGGTCCTGGTGTTTCCTCCCCCTCCTCGTCGATGGACTCTAAGAGATTACCCGAGTCGACAAAGGGAGACGGGGTGGGAGGTGGGCCTCGGACCCAGTTCGATCTTGCCCGAGATTGAACGACACACTGAAACCCACTCGACGATCGGAAGAGACTGGGACTTGAGGCGAGTCCTGTCTTCGTGGTCCGACTGCCGCGACCCCCAGATGGAGTGGAAACCCCGACCTAGGCGCCGTCCCGACGCCCCACCTCGTCGTCGTCCCCCCACCGCCCGCCAGGGGACCCCGTGACGTCGGGTCCCGCCTCCACTCGTCCAGGTCCCCTGGTCCCACGTCCGCCTTCCGGACCTCGAGGACGCGGTCGTCCGACTTCGCGAGCCAGACCGACGCCGTGACGAGGAGGTCGAGGGCCTGGGCCTGGACACGGCTCTGCGTCCTACTCGACGGCCCGGCACCTCGACGGCCCCGGTTGGGCACGGTAGAGGTGTGTCGGGGCGAAGTCTAGTGTGGGCAGGTCCGGGGCCCCGACCCGTGTTTGGGAGTCGGACCGGCGGGCCGACGGGGCGACGGGGCGACGGGGTTGTATCGCACCGACTCCCAGCTCTGGCCCGTGGCACCCTGTGGCACTGAAGGTTGGGGCGGAGGTCGATTCGAAACACGGGGTCCGCCACCGTAAAAGACCCGGTTTTCCCCAACGGGGTGGGGTAGTGGTGGTACCATAGTGAAGTCCCCAAGAGAGACGAGGCACCGAACAGTGGGAGGGTGTCGGTCACTGGGTGTAGGGACGGGAGTCTCTACAGGGGTTTCTGGGGTCTCGAGCTCTGTAGCAATCTTGTCCTCACTCGGTTGAGGGTCCTCAAAAAGAGTTCCTAGTCATCTTAGGGGTAGTTCCTCCAGTACCCAGTCTGACCGACCGAAACCTTGGAGGAGGACCAGAGTCCCTGACCCAAAGTCTCTACCCGTCCCGGATATACACGGTCCGTGTCACCGTCCAGACCCCGGCCCCGTCACTCTTAGGGTCGGGTAGATACCTCAGAGTCGGACACTGGTCAGTGTGGGGACAGTAACCTGTCCTCCCGACCTTGGCGAACTCGGACTCCCTCCTCTGAGTCGAGTCGGTCGGACCTCTCCACAACCCCTCTCGGGGGGCGGGGGTGAGGGGTCCCTCCACCCCCTAGTCCTCCGACATGGACGTACCTTAGGTCCCATCTGACACCGTCCTTTCCTTTCGGGTCTCTTCTCCAATCTTGAGAATGGGTCCCCCGTAATGGGTGTCTCCCTCTCTCCCCGGGTTCACCTGTGCAGAGTCAGTCGAGGGACCTGGCTGATTCGTTCACGATTGACCTTTCTATAAAGTCCCGGTTTCCACCTCCCCTAGCGGGGCCGGGGGTCTCGTAAATCCTCGGGAAGGACGTTCGGGTGTGGGGGTGGGTGTGTGAGTGGGTGTGGGACCGTTGGGGGACGTTGTGAGAGACTTGGCGGGGTCGGAAGGGGGATCGACCTTCGTGCCGCCGGTGGAGGTCCCTGGGATGGAGGTCGTCGACGTGTCGCGGAAGTACGAGGGAGACCCGAAGGCGGACCCGGATGTTCACTTTCGTTTTCACTTCAACGAGTCAGCACAGGCTGAGAAACGCTGGGGCACCTGACGTCGGGTGGTCCGAAGAGGTAGGTACCCTAAGAGGTAGGTACCCCAAGAGGTCCGTTCTTATGACCTCACCCAACGGAAAAGGAAGAGGTTCCCTAGGAGGGCTGGGTCCCTAGCTTGGGTCCAGAGGGTGTAACGTCCGTCTGCGAAAATGGAGACTCGGTGGTCCCTTCGGGACCCGGATGTCCACCCTCCTCCGTTTACGACCTCCTCTCCCTACTCCTGACCCCACCCTAGCTTCCTCCACCCGTCCGTCCTGCTTCCTCCTCTCTCTTCCTTCCCCCGACCCTTCCCCGACACCCACGGAGGGAGGCCAAGGGTGAGACTTGGCGTGGAGTTCAGGCTTCCGCTTCCCCGGCTCTTCTCCCCGGACCCTGACGAAGGACGAAGGGTCTGGGAGGGGGAACCCCAAAAAAGAGGAAGACAGAGAGAACTACGAGAGACGGACGAGCAGAAAACGGGGAAGACTCACAGTCCCGGGGTGTCCCGTGTCACGACCCGGGTGCCAGTGAGAGAGAGATCTGAGGGTAGATCAGTGTCCTGGTCTACGTGACTTCTGAGGCTTTGGACAGAGGTTCTGGCTGAAGGGGTCCTGGGTTCTGAGTGTTCGGGTCGACAGATACCCCGAGAGGTGAGCTCACCAATTGTGTATCGGGTTTGAACCGGTTTTACCTTGAGTCTTGAGTCCTACGGGCTGGAGCGTTTGGACGACGGGCAGTAGGGAGTGAGGACCGTCCACTTTCCGGGTTGGTAGGTACATCAGTCGTGAACTCACTTCCGTGTCCCGTGAGCTAGCCTTCGGGCGTCACTCAGGACAGTTAAGAGACAGGTGTTACATGAAGCCTAGACGGGTGAACAAGGGGCGGCACCTAATATGAGAGTGGGTCCGTCTGTAGTAGAGGGTGGACCTGGGGACACAGGTGGGTTGTGGGCTTACGGAACGAAGAAGCGGGTGCGGGGACAGGTAGTAGACCTCACGACGGCTTCACTGGGAGATTTACTGCTTAGTCTGGTACGGTCAGGGGACGAACCCTGGAAACTTGCCGAAGTTTGCTGAGTCTTTCGTCTTATGGGTTTGAAGAGGGGACTGAAACTTCCAGACTACGCTAGACCGAGAACGGATGAGGACGGCAAGGCAGGTAGGGTGGTGTACGATCGGTGTGACCAGACATGGGGAGTTCGAAGAGGGGTGGTGTCCCGTAGCCGTACTCATATGGGGGAAGGGTCTCACGAGTAGTCGACCGAGGAAGACTGGGAGCTCCATACTCTCCGGAGGGAACGGTTCGAGGGACTTCTCCGGGGAGTGGGGTAGGGGCGGTGGGACACAACGTAGTGGGGTCATTGAAAGGGGTGACATGAACAGTTACGGACGCTAGTCAAGTGCGTACTTGGATTCAAGACGAACCAGTCCCTGGACCGGAAACGGGGAGTGTCAGGGAGGTCCCGGACCGTGTCACGGACCGTGTATCACACAATCAATCTATCACAATCAACGGTCAGCTCAGTCTGAGAAACACTAAGGTGGCTGACATCGGGGGATCCGAGAAGACGGGTACCCTAAGAGGTCCGTTCCTATGACCTCTCCCAACGGTACGGGAGGAGGTTCCCTAGAAGGGGTGGGTCCCTACCTTAGACCCAGAGACGTAACGTCCGCCCAAGAACTGGCAGACTCAGTGGTCCCCAAGAGACATTTATGGGTGTGACCTACTCCCAGGTCTTCGATGTCGACCCCAGACCGTCGGGGGGCGGGAAGACGGCGGGGGCTGCGGCGGGGGTGGACGACGTCGGAGGCCTGGAGGAGGGCGAAGAGGACGTCCGACTCGGCTCGGACGAGTACAAGGTGGAGGTCGACGACGGCGGCGACCCGGTGGAGGGCGTACACGACTTTGCGTTCTCGGACGCAGTTCCGGGCTCGGGACGAGATGACAGAGATGTCTTCTAGATTCTACTCCCGCGGAGTCTGTGGTACACAAGGTCTGTGAGACAATTTTTCCTTTGACGCCGATCTCTTCCTTTCCCGGCACCCGCGGTCCTGAGTCGGATGTGGGGGCGCAGGGTGCGTCCCGTGTACGAAGCGGTCGGGAGAAAGAGGGGCACGGCGGGTCACAGGAGTGGAAGTCGTGGACGAGGTCCGAGAGGTCGAACGAGACGTCTGGAACCGAGAACTCTTCCCGGCTCAGGGAGAGGACACAGTAGGGGTCCTCGACCGGGGAGTCAAGACGTAAGAGGGTGAGGTGGACCTGTCCCACCCCCCCTTCCCCCCACGTCCCTCAACTTTCGCACTCGGAACGGGGGGTCGTGGGGGTGGGGGTCCCCGGTGTCCCACAAGGCACGAGAGGGGTCGATCCCTCGACCGTCTCCGTCGCGGAACGGACCCCTACCCTGGGACCGTCCTGGACCCGTCTCGGCGATGGACGAGGAAGAGACACCGAGAGGGTGACTCGGTTCTCAAGAGGAGGTGCTCCGCCCGTAAGAGCAAGACCCGACGGGACTCGACGTCAAGGACGCTCTGGTCTCCCCTCGAGGTCCCTCCGAGGGTCGTGGGTGGAGGAGGAGAGGGTTGTGTCCGTGTGCACCCTGGGACGGCCGGGGGAGGACCCTGGACGTAGTCGGCCCTTCCCCTTCGGGACGGTTCGTCCTTCCTTTCGTACGAAAGCCCCGTCCTCTCTTCCTTGACCGCAAGACCCCCCCCAGGAGGTGGACCACCTGGACTACCTGGGTTCCTCGACCGGAAGGTTCCGGGGTGTCTCGAGTGGTCGAGGAGTGTAGCGGAGACGAAAAAGGCCCGAAGGACGAGATCCGAGAGTGTAAAGAAGGAGAAGAACGACTCGAGGCTAAGGACGCCCTAGTCTTTCCTCGAGGAGTGTGTCCTACCGTCTAGGTGGACATTTCCCAGAGGAGGTCGCGGAATTGGGCCCAGAATGGTCAACGACGTGGGCGACGACAAAGAGACCGAGGGGATCCTGGTGTCGACCCAAAAGGTGTAGGAGGACTCCACACCGGACTTTTACCGGTCTCCGTCACCCGACCGTGGACTCCCGTTCCGGAGTCCCGTCGGACGGGGGGCGGGTCGGACAGGCTCCCCCCAAGGGTGGGGTGGAGTGTCAGTCGTTTCTCTAGGGACGAGTCCTTCCTCTTCCCCACGACAGACGGGGGAGGGGCGGTAGAGGTCAACTAGGACTCACAAAACTCTAGGTCTCTGGGTACTAACGGGACCCTCTACCCAGGAGATAGGTCCGGTTTCGAAAGGGAAAAATCGAACGTCGGGACGAGACGTGAGTTATTGACAGGACCCACAGGAAGTCACTGACCGTCCCTTGATCCTCCGACGGACCCGGGGGTCCCTCCACTACAGGGGTCTGGATCCCCAATACCTACGCATCGGAACCGGATCTCGGATGTCTGGACAAGCCTGGGAGGAGGGTCGAAGGGGTTTGGGTAGGATGCTTGTGTGGCGCCAATAGGTAGGCGCGTTTGAGACCTCCTGTCCAGAACTACTCACTACGATGGAGGGACCTGGTCCGTCTCCCCGGTTTGGGAAGAGGGATGGGAGAAGGATTTTCCTCCCCCTGGGTCCACGGCGGGTCCTGTCTCCTACCTCTCCTCGGTCTGGAGATTCATTGCCTCCAGGCCTCGCCCCAGGGGTCGAGAACCCGGTCCCCTGAGGATTCGGGCTGCGGGCCACTCCCAGCGGGCATGGACCTCGGCCCCTCCTGTGGAGCGGCGGGGGCCCCTCGACCCGGCCCAGACTGCCTGGCCCGTCCGCGACTTCCCCCGCAGGGGCGCGACGCCGACGCCGCCCTCCGTCGCCGCGCCCGACCCGGGGCCCGCCGACGGTCCCGTTGGCCCCTAAACGCCGGCCCGGCATGGTGACCGCCGCGCCGTCCCCGCCGTCCCGCCCGGCGGCCGGAGTCCGGACGCCCCGCCCGCCCCCCGGCTCGGGGGCCCCTGCGCGCGCCGCGTCCATGCTCGGGACTCTCCGGCCCGGCTCCTGGCCCGGGCCCGGTACGCGCGCGGCGGTGGCGGAGCAGCCCCGAGGCTCGCGCCACGTGCCCATACCCCCGCTAGGGCCTCGGCGAGGGTGGGGTAAGAGGCGTGTGGATGTGTGGACGGGACCGCAGCCGCGAGTGGAGAGGGCCCCGGGGGCCCCGCCCGCGGGGACGAGACCGGCTCTGTCTCCCCGGGCCCCTGGCCCCGCCGCTCCCGCCGAGGGCGACCAACGCGTCCCGCTAGACGGAGACATCGGCGTCGTGGAGGGCGACCCTGAGCGCGTCGTCGGCCAGCTTCAGGGCGTGCACCTCGGTGACCCCCGGGAGGACCTCAGCCCCCTGGCCCTCGGCTCAGCTCAGATTGGGGCTGGGCTGGACGTGGCAGGGGTCGACTCGGGCGGGAGGCGGCCTGACGTCCCCGGGAGCCCGCGCCCGTCCACGCGTGGAAAGGGTACGTAGATACGGGCCAGCGTCTACGTACGGATGTGTCGGGGTACGTTTGTGAGGGCCCTCGAGCAAATGACCTGTGAGCGCCACAGGAGCCGTCACACGAGTTACGGAACGCTTGTAGAGACGTGGGGTCACACTCCAATACGCACTCAAGTATGTCGGTTCGGGTGACCGAACGTCGGGCTTTGGACCTCGGGTCTTTAAGGGTCCAGACCCTGAGTGCCGAGGTGGGGGAAGCCAAGTCCGCGGGCCAGGGACGAGGGTGGACCCGGCAACGGTCCCCTTGGATGAGGGTCGTCGGAGGTGGACGAGCGAAGTAAACGTAGAGTAATGGTAGAGTCAGACGTAGGGTGTGGCGGTCCGGCCGTCAGGATGCATCCCGACTCGGCCTTCCCCACTGGTCCCGGAGGAGCGTGGAACGGGCGGTCCCACTCGGACCGGACGTCGAGGGACGTGAGGGCGACGTTCCGTCGTTAGACGAACAGGAACCGGTTGTCCCGCGACCGACAGAGTGACTCCAGGGCCCGAGCAACCGCGCGGTCCCGGAAGGCCGTGTTGAGGTTCGACCGGGGACCTGACCCGTACCCTCGTGAGTGGACCGGTCCCCTCCCCATTCCGGTTACCAGTAGACTCCCGACCCCGTAAAGAGGGTGAAGAGTCGAGGAGGGTTTCCTCCCCAATCCTGCTTGTGGAAACTTTACACCCGAAGTGGACGAAGGTGGGACTCAGGCCTAGATGGGACCCGACTGGGAGTCGGAGCGAACTGGGAAGGGACGTTAGGAGTTCGCCCCCCACTTTCCCAATTGAGGTGGAAGATCGAATCCGGGTTTCCTACGACGATTAACTCCCGACGGTCACACTACCCAGAACAGGGACGGGGGTGGTCGAGACGTGGGTCTCTACTCGCGTCGTCCTCCGCCGGCGATCGCGGTCGTGACCGTTAGGTCTTAAGACGAGAGGGACGGACCCTAGGGGGGGACGGGTCGGGAAGAGAGGGAGGACACCAAGGTCTTCGGGGGTCGGGGTATCGGACCGACCGTGACCGGGAAGGATGTGGAGTCGGCGACCCAAGGACGCAGGGACCCATGATTCTTAGGTGCTACGGGTTCGGGGTGACGGGACCGTGGGGAGACGGGACCAGCGGGTCGGAGGTAGGTCACCGGAGGGTAGGAGTGGTGGGAGTCCAATCAGAGGACGTCGAAAGCCCGGGAGAGGAGGTCCGCGAACCGTTACTGGCGGTCGAGCCGTAAGAAGGCGAAGTCGGAGGCGTGGAAGAGGAGGCAGAGACCCTTCGACGAGGAGGAGACTGTTCCCCAGTCGGTCTTAACCCCGTACACCCCTCTTCGGGCCTGGGGTGGGGTCTGGGTTAGCATTGTCGGACCCGGAACCCGATCTGAGAACCCGAGTGTCCCCCCGAGGAACCGTTGAGATCCATCCCCAAGTGGGAGAGACCCAGAACCCCAGTACAGTCGAGGTACATCGAGGACGAACCTCCCTACAAGTACCCTGCTTTTCCTACGACTTCGTTTCTCGACCCCACAGACTCAGACGGAGGGGTGGTCCTGGGTCCTGAACGAACGGTTCGGAGTGGTCGTAGACCAAGAGGAGGAATTCCTACCGTGTCGCGACGACGTCGAGGGGGTGCCGGGAGTCGTCGAGGTCTAACCCGGACAGGGGCTTCGGGTAAAAGTCGAACGGGACCGTACCCTTTCCTACCCCACGTCGGGGAGTCCTTATTGGGATGGATTCCTTTAGTCTCGGGAGACATACCTGCGTAAGGGGGAGGTGTCAGGTTCCTCTATACCTCTGTTCTTCCAAGAGGGGGTACGGGGTCCGGAAGTCTCTCCTCATGTCCCCCCCCGACGAGTCATGTGGTCGTAGAGGGTCGGGACCCTGGGAGAGACGATCAGGAGTCAAGAGGGGTGGAGACGGGTCGCAGGGGAAAGTCCTTTCCGGTCGGAGTTGAGGGTGGGGGTGAGGAGGTCCGAGGGGGTCCAGGACCCAGGGGGTTTCAGGTCCAGGGAGGTAGTAGATGTCCTCTGTCGAGTGTGGGTGGGGTTCGGAATAGGAGGGACCGAACCGGGTCGTGACTCGGGGGGAGGTGACTCAGTGAAGGAGGTCTGAGACTAAGGTAGTGTGTGTGGGTGTGTGTGAGGGGGTCATAGGGGATCGGGGGTTTCTGTCTCTCTACGTCTCTTCTCTCTGTCTGTGTCTGTCTGACAGTCTCTCTCTGAGTGTCTCCCTCCCCCTTCCCCTCCCAAGTTCCGTCTGTCTGTCCGGCTCAGTCTTCCTGTCTGTCTACCACTTTTTGCCTTGGTGACTCTAAAGACGGGTTTCTTCCTCCTGTCTGCCAGTGACTCTACCTGGGGGTCTGTCTCTATCCGGGCCTCTTCTGTCTCCCGTCACTTCAGGGGCTGTTATAAGTCCGGCCGTCCGTCCCTCTGTCGGGGTCGGAGTGTCTGGGGCCGGTTGGAGTCGAGGGAATGGAATCTCTTTCGGAGACGGAGGCCCAGGAGGTCGGAGACTGTCGGCCCAGGCCTCGAGTTCCGAGGGGCGCGTCCCGACCCGTCGGGTCAAGGACAAGAAGGTCCGAGGTACGGGGGGTGTCCGGGGTCCGAAGCCCGAGGGAGTCCGAGCCTTGAGAGGAGTCCGGAGTCAAGAGGTTGTGCGTCTAGACACCCCCATGGTCGGTACGAACCACTACGTGGAGGTCGTAGTGGGGGGGCCAGACCTCAGGTCGAGACGGTCCGCCCGTCACGGGTGCCGAGGTACAAAGGCCCCAGGGGGTCGCTACCTTCTCTACAGTCAACGAGGTACCAAGACGGTTCCCAGGGATCCTGGGTCCGGCCCCCTGTAGTGGGTCGGTCGACCTCCCCGGCTACTCCCAGTACGGTCCGGTCTGGGAGAGGAGAGACTCGAGAACCGAAGTGACTTTAAGGTAGGTTCCAATCGGCTCACGAAGGACGGGGTGTTTCCTCCGACACCCTCGGCCCCGACGACCTCCTCGACCTCGGTCCCCACACGCTCGACACAAACGAGCACCGACACACGTGCTCGGACACCTCGTCGTTCCCACAGGGGCGTCCCCACCCCTCTCACACGACTCCGGTGGCTGTCGTCGAGGCCGACTCCCACACGCGCACAGACGTCCAGCCGGACACGGCCAGTCGTGCCGACACACACACACACACACACACACACACACACACACACACACGCGCGCGCACGCACCCCCCCCNACACACACACACACACACACACACACACACACACACACACACGCGCGCGCACGCACCCCCCCCCTCCTACCCACGAGGATGAACACACACGACCCCCGACACCAAAACACACAGTGACGGACTCGGACAGAGTCTCAACGGTCAACAAAGACGCACACCCACAGATGACGTCCCGACACCGCCACACACTACGACGGTGACCAACATAGACTCGGAGAGTCACGACACGACGACACACGTACCGACAGTAACACACAGGCAAAGCCGTAGACACTCAGACTGGTAGGTAGTGCTAGGGAATCGGGCCGATCCCAGGTGTCCTCGACGACCCCCACTAGGGGTTTCCAGGCGACCTCAGGAAATAGAGGGCGAGGAGAGAGGCGGCGACGACCGGTCGAACGACCCGCCAACCCGACCAGGATTCCTCCGGACCCAGCCACCCGACGAACGGAGTATCAGAGAGAGGGACGACCGGAGTCGAGACCCCCGACTTCCCCAAGGGACATCAGGGTCTCGGGGCTCTACCACCCGCGCCTCCTCCCGGCTCGGAGTCTTGGTCCCCCCACTCGCTCCCTCTCGGTCGGGAAGGGAGGGGGAGGGGGAGGGAAGGGCGGGTGGTTATCCTTCAGCCGACGACCAAAGGTACCCCTACCGCGACCTGACCACCCGACCTGGTCGTCCGTCCCAACCCTGTCTCCCTTCTTGTCCAAGGAATCCTACAGCTGGGTCACGGGGGGCACACTCGCGGGTGGGAAGGGTGTGTGTGTGGGTTCAGAAGGCCCCATGCCTCTGTCCCCCCGACGTCTGTCCCCACGACAGAGGTGTCGACAGGGTCAGGTTCGGC
The DNA here is from genome assembly GCA_006410555.1 of Capra ibex. Classification (NCBI taxonomy): domain Eukaryota; kingdom Metazoa; phylum Chordata; class Mammalia; order Artiodactyla; family Bovidae; genus Capra; species Capra ibex. The sequence continues at coordinate 202,999 of SJYO01017864.1, forward strand.
CAATCTCTGTCTCTGTCCCCCAACCGTGCTGTCTCTAGGTCGGTGGCTCTTACCGTCCTTATCTTTTCTACCTTAAATTCTACTTTGTTTCTCTCTGTCCCTTTAGTTCTATTACTTTTGTTCTTCTCTCTTTGTTCCTCTGTCTCCACCTTTATCCGCCTCTATCAACGAAAACGAAGGAGGACCGACGACGTAAAACCCCCGTTGGACCGGTAGAGCCCGGTCGTCCCTTCCGGTGCACCGAACAATCCGACCGAATCGGGGTTTGACAGTCTTTCGAGTGGAAGACAGAGCAGGATTCGGAAAAACAATACCATTTTACCGTAAAACCCCTGTTCCTACACCTTGAGGAGGTGGGAATTTGGTCGGAGATACACCGCCGTCTCTGGATCTACCTCAGGGGTCCCTGTGCCTACAACCCTTCCTGGAGTCTCTCCGGAGGCCTGGTCTCTGAGTCAGGGAGGTTTGACTCCGAGTTCGGTCAGAGAGGATTCCCTCCCCCGGGGGCACACCGTCGGGGCCCCCTATCGTGGTCGTCACGATTCGGTGTCTCAGGGACTCTCACCCGAGATGGATCCGGTTCTCGACTCCCTTGACAACCACCACCCCCTCGTACTTCTTCTGCGCAGTAGGAGTGAAGGGATTTAGTCATGTGTCTAGGTATGCACGTCCCACATACGTGTACGGTAGTACACGCACGCATACACGTCATGTGTATACATCCTGTATTCAAACACATACACCCGTCCGTGACACAAGGAAATATATGTATACGTGTACGTACATACATACGTACGCACATGCGATCATACACAGATACCCGGAGGGACCCATATGTTCATACGTACGAAGACGCCTCCACGGTAGCGTATATACGAACAGAGTAGTAGGTGTACGACACTACACACTCCGATACAACGCACTCACATATTTAATATTGTACCTTCAGTAGAATTTACGTATACCTACGGATATGGTATATCGTGTAAGAGTATGTCAGTACCTAGACATTACTGTATGCTACTGTGCCCAAATAAATATGGATATGTACATCAATATGTGCAGCGGTACAGAGAGGACATATAAGTAACACATACTTGTACAGTGATATACACATACGCATGTCTTCGTTACACAAATACACTGACAGCAGTATACACATAAACATACGAGAAGACACTGTGTATAATATACCTAAATATAGTAACGCACACACATATGATAACTTATAAACACAGGACTCACACCCATATAGGGACACACAGTAACACACTGTACGACGGTACATACACATGGTAAAGTTAAAAAAAAAAGAAAACCGACGTGGTATGTTGAACATCCTAGAACCAAAGGGTTGGTCCCTAGTTTGGGACGGGGTGGGGGTGTCACCTTCGAGTCTCAGGATTGGTGGTCCCTTTAGGGATATGTCAAACATGACTATCGAATACGTACACCCCGGGACACACACCGACGTGAGTACACGACCGCACACGAAACATATAATCGTAGACACGGGAAGAGAATACATATTCTACGAAAGACGCACACTCGGTGTCACTCAAACAAGGGTTAAGAATCTGATGGTTCCTCGGGGATCTGAAAGACTCTAATGTCGAATTTCATCCGTCGGAAGCAGACACCCACACTTTTCGTCCACCTCCCATCGTTTTCCGTCCTCGAGCCCACTTCCCGTCCTCCAGGAGTCTCGGGACGGGAACTACAGGACGGGTGAAAGGAGGAAACGTCCCTCCAGAAGGGGGCCCCTACCGGGAGGCGTCCGGTGGTCGGCTGGTCCGGGTCTCGAGGGAAGACCAGAGAATCCGTCTCGGTTTGGGTAAAGAGAGTCCTCTCTCACTGAAAGGGAGGCTGGTAAGACGCGTAGGTACACGGACGATTCGGGTAAGCGGGGTGGCGTGGGTCGTTCTCTCAGAGTCTGTTCTCTCCTCAGGTGAGAAATAATCACAGCCCCAGGGCCCGTGGCGAGGGCGGAGGTACCGTAGAGGAGGGGAAAGGGCGGAGAACGAGTAGGCCGTAGGCAGGCGGCTGCCGGCCCGGCGACGCCCCGGCGGAGACGCCGACGTGACCCAGGTCTGCAGGTGGACGGCCGGGAGCCCCGTCGGCTCCTCGGGTCCGGCGCAAAGCCGCGCCCGGTGCCGCCCGTCCCCGCCGGCAAGCCCCCACGCCCGCCGCGCGCCCCCCGCGGGCGCCCCGAGTGGACAGCGTGCGCCAGGACTACCGCCCCTACGCCGCCGCCGCCGCCGCCGCACCAGAGGCTTCGGGTGTCATGTGAGTAGGTATTTCATCCTTTGTGATGTGGGAGGTCACGACAATCATCACGAAAGATGAAATACCCACTGACGTGACAGACAGACAGGCAGACGTCTCGAGAAGTCCGGCGGCCGAGAAGGAGGTCCGAGGCCGGGCTGCCGGGGGCCCGGAGGGGGACGCGGGGTCCGGGGCTGGGGGACGGGAGGCCGGCCGTGGGACGGGCGGGCCCGGGACACCCGCCACTGAGTCGTACCGCGGTCTGGGCCGGAGGGAGGGGGTGAAGGAGAAACCAAGGGAGAAGGGAAGGGGGGGGGTGGGCCGAGGTGGGGCAGCGGGGGTGCAAACCCCCGTGAGTCCACCTCTGGCACCGGTGAGTCCTCCGGAGTGGGATCAGGGGCCAAGACTGGGGACCGGACTACGGGAGGTCTCGGTCTGGTCTCCGGACCCTGGGGTCGGAGGAGAGGTCGGGTTCCGGCCTTAGGGAGTGGTGGGCGACGACACCGAGGGTACATCCTCGGGTTCCGGTAGAACTGTCCCTACCACCGGTACAACCCACCTCTCTCTCTCTGGGACTCGTGGAGAGGCACTGTGGCTCAGGGGGAAAGGTCGGAGGGGAATGGGAGACGGTAGGGGTGGGACAAGAGGGTCGGAGCAGGAAACTTCGGAACCTGGGGAGAAAGAAGTGACTCCCGGTCCTCGGTAAAAGTGGGGGAACAGATCTCTCTTCAGTTCCTAAGACTCCACGACCGGATTGTGTCTTCGACATCTGGACTCGCCAGAACGAAGAGAAGCGGGTCGCGAACCGAACCTTCCTTCGGAACCGTGGTCTCGGAGGGTTCGGGGAGGGGTCGTGGAGGTGGGTTCCGGACGCCGGGTTCGGGGAGTAGCGGGGAACTCCGGGTTTCAGGTCCTCGGGGTCAGCCCCGACTTCACTTCCAAGTCTAGGAATGGATTACGACGTCCCGACTTCCCGCGTTCGGGACACGAGGTCTGAGGGTTCACCCCAAGGGAAGTCCCGCCCGTCCCGAATATTGGGGCTCCGGTGCACCCAGTCTAGAGTCCCGCGGGTTGCCAGAAGCTCGGGCGGGGGTGTGACGCCACGGCTAATCGACGGGGAGGGGAGGGACCCCTCCTGTCTGACTGTCCTTTGGTCTCTGTTCGGACCCATAACCGCCCTCCCCCGACTTCTCTGGTACCGTGTGTGGGACCGTCCACCGAAGGCCCTGGGGTCCGGACGGGAAGGGGGACGGTGGTCGGCGCCCCCGATCAAGTCTTCAGGTCCCCGACGGTACCCTCACTGGGGTCCTGCATTCCCGACGGAGAGTCCCGGATTTAAGATCGTGTTCTCTTCTTGGAAAAGAGACTCGAGGTGGGGGTGGCTGGGGTCGGGTCTTTTGAGGGGAGGGAAACCCTGCCTTCACCGAGAGTCTGGCCCGGTACAGAGGACATGAACGACGGGTTCCTCCGGTGGCTCCTTGTCCACAGACTGGCCCCCAGATCCCGTCGTGCAGTGCTATGGGAGGTCCAACGGGGGTCGTGGGGTGTTTCGTGGGGAGGGGGACGTGGCGGACGCCCTCTGGTCTGGGGGAGTCGTGCGACACCCCCAGCGTGGCCCGGACAACCGGGGTCTGAACCATAGGGGTACGGGGAGTCCCGGACAGTCCTATTCTCCCGTCCCGTCCCGCCACTACTCCAGACCCCAGAGTCCGTCCAGGACCCGTAGTGACCCAAACCTCCCGACCTCCCTCTCTCCGAACCTCTCGTCTCCAAGATTCGACGATGGCCTACACCCGTGCCCCGGGCGGGTGGACGCACGGTGGGGGCGAAAGGGGTACCCCTTCCGTCCTTCGACGGGTAGGGTCCCGGGGACCGACCCCCACCCCCCTTGCCCTTTGCCCCACACCCCGACCCAGCCCCCGATCCCACTCACTAAGAAGTTCGGAAAGTCACCCGAACAGAGACCGTAGTTCTCCCCACCTAACCCGGTCCCGGTTCCTCCACTCCCTCGTCCATCCTACCTGCTGTTAGTGGGTCCGTGAGGAAGGGTACCCGTAGAAGAGACCCAGGGGGTAAGACCCGGTCCGTACGTCTCTGACGCCCTTGAGATCCCAAGTTTCCGGGTCTTCTCCTGACCGGACGGTCCCTCCGTCGTCCCCTCTTTTGACAGAACGTAGAAAAGGAAGTCCGAACCGTTGGGAGTTGGACCTTTTAGCAATGGGTAGAGGTCCGGGTATTTATCCTGTCTCTTCCCGTTTGAGCCAGGAAGTGGACGTCCGGACTTCCCTGTCACCACTCCTCCTACTCGACCGGTCTTTACCCTGTCACGAGGAAATTGTCTGGTGGCGTCGTCTGGGACCCACCTCCCCTTCACCGACGGGGTCCGCTATTCTCCTATTCTTATAGTCTCATCACGTCATTGGACCCAAGGACCTGAGGGTGGGAAGTCCCAAGGAGGAGGTATTCGTAGAACGGCGGGGGGAAGATCTCAGTAGCGATCTCAGTAGCGGAACCTCCACAAAGCAGGATCGTTTGTTCAGTGTCCGACCTCCGGTCCCCCGGACCGAAGCCCCGGCTCGAGACGGCGTCCGAGGGAGTCGCACACTGGACGCCGTTCAGTCTGGACTCGAAGGAAGACTCCCTGTGCGAACAGGGAGTTGTCAGGGGTCGGGGTCGGACCGGAGAGAGGACTGGTCTCGACCCACCCCCCGTGGGGACTACGGACGGGGAGGCACTGTTGTCTCCGACAAAAGGGACAGACAGGAGTTCCGAGATCCGGTTCCTGGCGACTAAAAAAAAAATTCCTCTCTCGACCTCCGAGTCGGAGAGGTTAGTGTCTCGAAGATCCCGAGCCCGCCAAAGACCTGTCCAACCCGGAAAGGGATTAAGGTAGGGCTCCGACCCCAACTCCTGCGTACCTTGACCGCGCCCCCACCAGTCCTGGAGGTATGGGACCTGAAGAGGGGGTCGGGGCGACCCGGAGTTTCCTTCTCTTGCACCTGTGGTCTCTGTTTCAGTTTCTGTTCCTTCCCAGTCCCAGACTCTATTCCTGTGACTCTGTCCTTCTTGGTGGGTCCACTCAGCTTGTTCTCACGACCCGACCCTCGGGACGAGGCACGACGTGTCGGGCATCCACACCGGACTCACTTACTGACTCGTTGTTTTCGGAGTCGCGTCCGGACGTGTGTGCGTGCATGTGTGCACGTGTACATGTGCGTGCCTATCTGTGTATGCATGTGTGTGTTTATATGTTTGTGTGTACGCACGCGCGCGTGTGTGTGTGTGTGTGTGTGTTTGTGTGTGCGTACGTGTATATGTGTATGTATATGTTTGTGTGTGTATATGTGTATGTATATGTGTGTGTATGTATATGTGTGTATGTATATGTTTGCACACGTGCGTGTGTATGTATATGTCTATGTGTGTGTGTATGTGTATGTACGTGTTTATGTGTGTCTGCGTGTATATGGGTATGTATATGTTTGTGTGTCTGCGTACGTGTACATGTGTGTCCCGCACCTCTCGGGTCTTCCGAGTGTCGGGGGTCAGATCTCTCCGTGTCGTTCGGGTCTGGGTATGTCTGTGGAACGTTCCCTGTGGGGTCGAGTCCGGATGTGAGACTCCTTCCGGGGGAGGTGTGAGGACCTGTATTGGACGAGGTGGGATCTTTTTGGACCCCTCCTAGTGAGCCCTTAGACTCCGGACACGAACCCTCCCACTGACCCGCTTCCACCCCCATCGAAGTCCTGTGGCCGCCGGAATTCTCTCCTCGTTGAGGTCTCGAGGACGGAGGTCTCGGGGGGCCCTACTCTCTTTTGTCGAAACGACTACCGGTCACCGACTGACTCCTACACCGACTTTGTCCTCCGGAGAGAAACACTTCCTCTCTCCTCAAACTCAGCTAAGAAGGTTGAGGTGGGTCACCACCGACCGTCCAGACCCGAGTCGGTCCGTGAGTCACCCGTCGGACCCGAGTGACTCTGAGACGATCTCTCACAGGAGGTACCAGGAAGGGTCAAGACTGTGAGGACCTTGAGCGAGTCTCCGTCGCTCTCCCCTCTTCCTCAGCCCTGGTTCGATTCTTCATCCGTACCCCGACGACTGTAGTCTTTGTTTCACCCTGGTTGGAAAGGTGGTCCCGTCCCGGGACTCCGACAACCCAGACCCTGGTCGAAGGACCTCCCGTGGTCCGAGTGTTAGAGGTCGGGGTGGACTGGAGCGACTGGAACCCCTGTCGGACATAACACACGGTCCGACTCCGATACCCGTCCATTTCCACTGGGGTTCCGCTTTTCCTGTGTCGGGACAGAAGTCCTGAGGGGTCAGACTCTCGGTCCTGCGTAGGTGTACGTCCCACACCCTCGAAGTGTACAGTGACACTCGCTCTCCGAACACGGACTTCGTCCGCATTCCGAAGTCCGGATTACCCCTGTGTCCTGAGAACGAACTCGTCCGCGACTTAGACGCCTCACTCCCCCCTGTGTGGTGCACGGAAGTGTGTGCGGCTGTAGAATATTTTGCCGTCGTTGTTCCGGTACAGTCAAGACTCACCCCGACTCCCCGGGTACCCCGACCTGACTGTCTACGAATTCACCGGTCCCGGGTAGTCTCTTCCGAAGGACCTCCTTCGCTCGTGCCTACTTTCTCCTTACCTTCCCCTCCTCTGTCTCTTCCCTCGTCAACTGACCCGTTCCTCTTTGTCCCTCGTTTGCCGGAAAACTTCCGTATTGTGGACGTTCCCTTTTACCTGGGGGTTCCCACCCTCTTTAAGTTCCCAGAACAGACGTGTCCTTCCATCTCTTCTTTTGGTTCGGAGGGGAGGTCGACGTGCCCGGGTCCCGGGAGTGAGTCGTCCGTCCGTTTCTACCGTCGGGTCTATTGGACGGACCACGCCTCTGTTGTTCTCTCTTCGGTGCCGGACGACGTGTTTGTCCTTCAGTCCCCTCTCGTCGGGTAGGAGGGAGTCCGCTCCGACCCCCTGCCCGGACCGGTGTTTCCTCCCTCTAACTCGGGGACCGCGACGTGTCACCCCGATTCCCGCTAACCTCAGCCATCGGGGTTTACAATCCTACAGTGCGAGGGACTCCGCCCCCCCGACGGTTCCCTTCGTCCCCGACTTTCTTCTTTCGGGAAGCTGTCCGGTCCAGGGGTTCCTGCGACGTCGTGGATTCTTCCGACCACAGAGTCGGGTCTCGGACTCCCCAGTCCCCTTCCCCGTAGTCCTCACGACTCACCGGAGGTCTGTTCCTCCCACCCGTGGGAGACGGGAACCGGAACGGACGTGTCGGGTCTGTAGGAGGTTCAATTTGGAGTACGAGAGGACACGACAAGACACTCTCCGTCGACGCCCTTGGGACCCTTCGGTCGAGGCGAGGGCCTACTCCAGTCCTAGTCCGTCGTTTGACTGGACTCACTCCTTTACCTCGACGTTCTGGTCTCTGTCCGGTTTCCGTCGGATTCCAGTGTTTCGTTGTATCCCGGTCCAAGTCCCAAAACAGGCGTAGTAGACCCTTCTCCGTCTCACCCGACCCATCCTTTCCCCACACCCACACTCTTTCTTCTGGTGGGACTGGTGACGGCACCGTCACGGGTACCTTGGTCTGTGTGGGAGGTGGCCCTAGGGGATCCCTGGGTCCTTCCTGTCCCCACTTTTGTGGAAGGGCCGAGGGAGATGGGTTTCCATGCTTCCACGGACGAAAGTGACGTCTAGACGTGGACGAGGTCAAAATTGACGATGTTTATTTGAGACACACACACACACAGGGGGTTCTCACCTCGACCCGTCGAGTAGGGACGGACCTTGGGTGATACCAGAAAGTAGTCCGATTGATGGATGGGGGTCGTAGTCCTGGTGCTTTCACTCCCATTGGGATCCTCCGCCCCCTGGTCCTCAGGCCAGGGGTGGGGCCCCGACAAGTGTCACGTTGAAACCTGGGCAGGGACTTAGACCGGGGGTTGGGGGTCGGAAACAAAGAAGTAGATATTTTAACTTCTTCTCTAACTGGGTTCCTGGACACACATGAGATCCTTCAGGGGTCCTCGTTCCCCGGGGTTTCGGGAACCTCCTTCTTTGTCACCCGGATACAAGGTCCTGGACGGGCACCTAAAGGGGTGACTCAAGTGTCCGTCTGGAGGGCATCGAGTCTCTGTCGGTACCGACCCTTCCCTCAAGCTCGACTTAGGTGGGGAGGATCACCGACTCTTGTCCCCGTCCCCCGACTCCCAGAGGAGGCGGATAAACAAGGGAGGACACGCGTAGGACGGGAGACGTCGGCTGGAGTGTAGGGTCCCCGTCGATCTCTTCGTGTTCCACTCCCCCACCTTTCTCGTCTCTCGAAAAACTCCTGACGAGACACTTGACGAGACCCGACAAAGAAGTAAGTGGAGGTGCCACACGTGTGACTCGACGCCCCGTCCCCCACCGCCCCCCCCCCCTCCTGTCGTCGGTTCTTGAAATATTTTGGAGTAAACTAGTAGTACGACTGGGTCACTACATTTACTATCATAGGAGTAGAGTTTCTACTCCTTGGCCTTTGTCGCTCCAATTCAAAGTGGAAGGACTTTTAGTCGGTTGTCGGCCGTTGGGTAAAGACAAAGGGATTCCTTGAGGCAAGTTCACAGCGGGCCCCCTGGTCCTCCTGAAGTCGCACCTGTGAGTTGTCCTGTCACTCTCCGTCGGACGGAGGGAGGAGTGGTCGGGTCAGCCTCTTCTCCCAACCTTTCTTTCGTCCCTCTCCTTGGGTCCCGTCTGAAGGGCCCGGGGTCCGATCCCTCACCCTCCTTATCTCCCCAGATTCACCCAGGGGTGAATCACTCCCCGGTGGGGCCGAAGAAGGGAGTCTTGGGCAATTTCATCAGCCCACCCCCCGCCACCGGTGGTCCCGACCCTCGACGAAGACGTCGGCGGCGACACCGTCGAGTACCGGGACCTCGGCAATTTTTTCACTGAGTTGGTCTTTCACGCAAACTTCGCTGCGGGCGGTCCCGGGGTCTCGGTTTGGAGTTTTTCTGCTTCACTCTCTCTGCCGGCCGCCCCCGACCCGACCCCCACCTCCGGCGGACCTCGTCGGACCGGTTTATTCCCGTTTACGAGGGTCCGGCCGGTTACCCCGCGTCCGGCGATACAGGACCCCAACGCCGACGTCCCTCCCCCTTCCCCACGACGCCTCTCAGGACCCCGGTTTGTCCCTCACCCCTGTCCCGACCCCCGGGTCCGGGAGGTCCTCCCCAGGTGTCCGGTCACTCGGACCCTCACTTCGCCTGGGGAACAGGGGTTTCTGGAACCACGACGTCAGCCGTCTGGGCGTGGACGTCTAACCCCGAGTTCCCCCGTTTTCCTTCTTGATCGGGAGTGGGGATGGGGTCAAAACACGGGCCCAGGGGTAGACGGTGCCTCCTTGGCTTCTCTGCGGTATTCCTGTCGACCCGACTTTTGGTGGGGNGGGGCATGTCGGAACGGACCGGTGCCTGGAACCCGTTCGGTATAAGGGACTTTGAGTCAAAAGGGTAAACACTTTCCCTCTATTACGGGGTGCCCTACCATGACTCCTCGTTTACGCTAGTACGTCCACCGGTTCAAAAACTTGGTTCATTAACAGTAGGACTGTCCTGCTTAATACTGAGACCTTCGAGATCGAACTCCCGACGAAGAGGGAAGGTGAGACGGAGGGTCACCGACACTTCTAGGGACCCGATCTTGTGGTGCACCAGGGGTCAAGGCCGGAGACCATCCCCCTCCTCTCCACGCCTCCGGCCCTCCGTCCCACCCCCAAGAAGGTCAGACTCGAATCCGGGAGGACGACGTCCCACCCCCCCCAGAAGGTCAGACTCGAATCCGGGAGGACGACGTCCCACCCCCCCAGAAGGTCAGACTCGAATCTCGGGGGGACGACGTCCCACCCCCCAGAAGGTCAGACTCGTATCCGCGGGGGGACGACGTCCCACCCCCCCAGAAGGTCAGACTCGAATCCACGGGGGACGACGTCCCACCCCCCCAGAAGGTCAGACTCGAATCCGGGGGACGACGTCCCACCCCCCCAGAAGGTCAGACTCGAATCCAGGGGACGACGTCTGCGTCATCCGCGAGAGGGTCCAACAGTCGTCCGTACAGTCACGGGTGGACCTGGGGGAGGTCGAGGAGTGGCGGACGGACCGAGATCCTCGAGGTCTGGGGTTGGGAGAGGGGGACGAGGGGGCCCCACGTCCCGACTCCTTCACTCAGATGAGTCTACGGGTCTCTTTCACGGACAGGTCCCACCCGCCTCCGTCGACGACCGAAGAGGTCCCGGACACTAGTCCGGAGTCCGGGACGTCCCCCTGGTGTGCGGGTCCTCCTTCCGACCCGGAGCCGTAGGTCGGAGTTGGAGGGACACCTGAAGAAGAGAGAGGGTTCGTATCTAAACGTAAAAGGGGAGACGGGAGACGGTGAGTTCGGGGGGCCCCTGGTCCACTGTCAATTTGGGGGAGAAGGCCGATCACCGGGTCTCGTGGGTGAAGGAAAGTCCATAAAAGACCCGAGCCCCCTCCCCAACTTTCCCGCCGTCGTCGACCCAAACCCCTTCTTCCCTACCCCTGAGGTAAAACCTCTCCTCGACCCCAGAGAGGTGGGACCACAGTTTTCGACAAGGAATAGACGGGGGTGGGTCAAGAGAGACCTCGTGATCTGAGTCACGTCTCCTCCCTCTCCTTCGTTCAGTCCTTCGGCGTGTTCCCGAGGTTCGCCGGAAGATCGAGGGACTGAAGATTGTCCGGAGGGAGACGATACCCTACTGGGGGGTTCCTTTCGGACCCGAAGTTCAGGACACAGGTGCGGGGACATTCCGGGCGGGAGGTGAGTCCCCACTCGTCACGACTCTGATCCTTGCGGGTCCAGACGTCCCCTCTACCAAAGATAGAATACGAGTCTCCAAGACCGTAGCTCCACGGTCGTCGGGTCCCGTCGCAAAAGAGATGTAAGTGAAAGACGAAGGACTTTAGAATTTCGTTTCTTTTTGTGGTCATAGATATCCACTTTCCACGACTTAACCCGTCACCTCCTGTGTATATCAACGTCACTGGGGAGAACTCCCGTCCGACTCGGGACTGAGGCCCCGAGTCAGAGACACGGGTATGTCACTCCGGACCGTACTGAGAGGGTCGGGCGCGTAAGAGACGTGCCGGACGGAAGTGAGAAAGGGGACGGGGTTGCGGGACCTGGAGGTGGAGGGTCACCACTTTCGGAGACTCGGGGTTCCCGGTACACGAAAGAAGGAGTCAGGTTCAGAATGACCGAGTGTGTCGTCGTTAAAAATAGTCGCTCCGATAGACAAGAGGATCAAGTTTGTTCTGACGCCTGAAGGGCTCACTAGACCACCAATTCTTAGGTGGAGGTTACGTCCTCTGTACCCGAGTTAGGGACCAGGTCCTCCTAGGATGTACGGGACCTCGTTGATTCGGGTTCGTGGTGTTCATAACTCGGGCGCGACATCTCGGGAACGAGGTCTTTTCTACGGTGGCGTTACTCTTCGGACGCGGGGAGTCGGTTCTCCTCGGAGACGAGCGACGTTGATCTGTTTTGGGCGTGTGTCGTCACTTCGAGGTCTCGTCGGTTATTCATTTATTATTAAAAAATTTTTGACTTCCCCGGTCGGTGAGTACTCGTCGTTTTCAATGTAGACTGTCCGACTGTACTTAGGTTCTCCATCTTTTGATTAATCACGGTCTTAGTAAAGTGGTGTACTATGTTTTTACCTCCAGAATATTGTTTACTAGTTTCGGTTCGTCTCCAATTTACTGTAAGTGTTAGAGTCTCGGTTTATCTTTCCTTCGTGTATAAAATTTTTTTAAGTTTCATCCAGTATTTTTAACTTTCTTGTTTCTCTAATTCTATTTTTCGGTACCACGAACTTCCTTTTACAACGTCAAAACTATATAAACACTTACTATCTATGTGAACTTCTAGATAACGGGGTCTTCCAATCTCCCTACTGAAAGAATGAATCTCGAATAGATCTCCCCTGCTGAAATGTACCTTCAGGGTACATATCCGAATCATCGAGTGTCGAGAGTTTAACGAGAATGAACTTACGAATATAAGCTAAGAGTTTTGATAGGATTCTTAACGGCTAAGTAGAAAGTCATAAAGCTAATATTGAATGTTTGTCTTTTCACTCGTTTACCACTCACGGATTGAGCCCTTTAAAGGTCTTTCGCTTAGCTGGGCACATTGATCGTAGATCTAGTTTTGTGTCTGGTGTTGGTCGTGGAGTCCCCGGGGACACGGGAGGAGGTTGGGGCGGAAAGTGTTCCTTGGTGACAGGACAGTGGATTGTGGTCCCAAAACAGTTGACACAAAATATTTCTCCTTTGAATGAAAACCTCTTCAGTTCACTGAATCTTTCCAGTTCCGATCACCCGCCACCTCCGTCGTCCCGACCCTCCGTCGCTGTAGCGGGGACCAAGGTCACCTCCTACTTCGACGGTATTGGGTCGCGTCTACGTCCCACCGTCGGTCGTCTTTTTTCCGTCCCCTCCGACCTCTCTCAGACCGTCTCCCGTCGTCTATGGACTCTCGACTACCTGTCTCGTCTCCTGCGCCGGTCCGCCCTCGACCTCCGGACCTGGTCAAAGGGTCACGAGGTGTGCCCCGAGGAAGACATGTGGGGTCCGTAGAGGAGGGGGGCGGTAAGAGGGGTATGAAGGAGGGGGAGGGACCGGTTAAAATCTGCACTTCTGACCTCTACATCCATCACTCTCATCCCACCAACGCCGCCGAGGTGCACGCCCCTGTACATTGAACGACCAAGACACCTTTTTAGTGTTTCCCTCGTTTCGACGACACGAACCCCTCTTGGCACAGTCTTACGTCGGGATTTGACCCACATCCGTCACGTAAAGGACTCGATTCCGAGGTGGCGAATTAGCACCGGGTCAGTCAAATGAAGAATCTCGGAGTCGGAGAAGTAGTAAGGGAGTCCTACAATTGGTACTGTGCCCCGAACAGCCCCTAATTTATTCTATTACCTACACTTTCGGGAAAACAGTTGAACCTTTTACGGGAAAAAAACAAAACCCCCCATAAAACCCTCCTGACCCATGAAAAAAAAAAAAACCGACAAGAACCAGAAGCAACGGCATACGTTCGAACGAGATCACCACCACTCTCCCCGATGAGAAACAACTCCGCGAGTCCGAAGAGTGACACCACCGAAGAGAACAACAAGGTCCACGTGCCGGAGTCGCCAGGACCATGTGCACGAATCAACGGGGTTCCGGCCACCCTAAAAGAACCTGGTCCCTAGTTTGGGTACACGGGACGTAACCGTCCACTTAAGAATTCGTGACGGGGTCGTCCCTTCAGGGATTTTCCGACAAATTTACTTTCTGAAATGACTAAGATTTATACTTGGACTCACGGTCTGTCACACTCTACAATTCGACAAGAATTTGTAAAAGATGGACCGAGAAAATGTGTGTGTGTGTGTGTGTGTGTGTGTGTGTGTGTGTGTGTGTGTTTGGTCCACAGTACCTTCCCTGAACTCCTGGCTTACCGTCCAGTGCCTGTCCGACCCTTATACTTCCATTACTGGTCCGGTCTCCTCACTCCAGAGCCACGGGTTTGGGCTTCTCTTGCCAAACTTAAATCCGGCAGTGGTCAGGTGGGGTGATGAGAATCGCATTGACGAGGGAGGTTCTGGTCTCAGAAGACTGGGAACAAGAGAGTTGATGGACAGGGACGAAACCCGACCTTCGACGTACGTGGTAGTCAGTTGGGGAGGTAAAACCCCTCTGGGTGAGAAACGATGGGGTACTTGACATCGGGCGGTCCGGGGAGACAGGTACCTTAAGAGGTTTGTTCTTATGACCTCACCCATCGGCAAGGGAAGAGGTCCCCCAGAAGGGTTAGGTCTCTAGTTTGGGTCCGGAGGACGTGACGTCCGCCTCAGAAATGGCAGACTCGGGCGTCCCTTCGGATTTAGCGGGCGTCACGTCCTCTGGGTCCAAGGTAGGGACCCAGTCCTAAGGTCGAAACAATCCAAGGACTGTCCCCTACCCGGAGGTCGTGGAAGAGCGGACAGACCCGACGACTCACCCAAGGTCCTGGTCTCTTTCGGTCTTCCACTTAAGTCTCCGAGGGTCCTTCTCCGACGGCCGTGGCGTCAGACACTTTAGGCCAGTGGCACTGCCCGGCCGGGAGGGGGTGTTGGCGGTCGCGGACACAGAGACCGAAGGACGCCTCGACTGTCAATCCCGGGGAGACCACACCCCGACTCCGTCGCACTCACGCCAATAAACACGTGTCGAGCGGAGCGGCGGGGGGGGTTGTTGACAAAGGTAAGAGTGTCTCGTCGATGCAGGCCCAGTCTGTGTGTCCTGCCGCCGGCCCCCTAAAGGTTCCCTGAAAGACTCTTGCGGTCACTTTCACCCCGCAACCGACGTGCCGGCCCGTGAGAACCATTTTGGGTGAAGAAGGGACGTCCTGCGCAGTCGAGGTCGGACCACCCCGACGAAGGGTTCCGGGGAAAGTCTGACTTTGACTTCTTGTCTTTGGTGATGGGGCCTCGAGCCAGTCGAACGACCCGACCCCTTCAGGTACTTTTTGAGTCAACCCTAACCTCACTTTGCCTTGTAAGGGACTCGAACTTCCGTACTCTTTTACCAAGGTCAAACTTCTCCTGGACCCTCCCTACTGCACTCGTCGGCCCTCCGCGGGTCGAAGGAAGGGACCCGGACACTCTCGCGTTCCCTACACCTCCCAGTGACCACTCCGTCGTAGAGGGGCGGAAGGGTGTAAGGTCCAGTGTCCATTCTGTGACTGAGTGATCGTTGTGGTCCACCGACTCTCTGTGTGTCGGGGTCACGTCCGGGGAGTCGAGGACTCAGTCTCGAGGCGGACGTACGGTCAGGAGGGCGTCGTGAAGGGGTGATAAAACCAACTGACATATGTCGCGTCTACCAGTTCCTAGGCGGACGTTACGTCTGGACCCAAGCTAGGGACCCAACCCTTCTAGACGACCTCTTCCCTTTCCGATGGGTAAGGTCATAAGAACGGGTCTCTTAAGGCACCTGTATCCTAGGACCGTCCGATGTCAGGTACCCCAACGTCTCAACTGTGTTGACTCACTGAAAGTGTGTACAACATATATATAAATTCTCACCGATTATTTTTCACTTACAAAATGGAAAATATTTTGACCCTTCAATGTCTTAAAAGTGTGGTGAAATAAAAGTCTTAGTGTTTTTAGGACTTCATTTGCTTTACAATAGTGAAAGCAAGACTTGTCTGCCCCTCGTTCTTTGAATCCCTTTATTTTTACTCCTGGGACCCTGAAGGGACCACCAGGACACCGATGCTGAAGTACAAGAGTTACGTCGCCCGGACCCAAGTTTGGGTCCAGTCCCTTGATCTAGGGTGTGCAGTGTTGATTCTGGACCTCTTCGGTTTACTTACTGTTGTCATTGTTGTTTTTACCCCTGTGATTGTCCGAAATAATGTCTTTAAATTTATCTTCTCTTAAATACTATTTATAAATTAAGATTTTGTTTATTAAGTGGAACCGGTCATCGTACTTCACTGAGTTCTTGGGGATGATCCGGTCTCTGTTTTCCTCTCCGGGTGGAGGGCCCCTCCGGGCTTGATTGGTCTCGTCCTGGGTTGTCATTGGACTCCCAGAGGTCAATCCCCCTGCATCCCTTCCACCCGTCCCCCTCCAGTTCCCACGGTGACCACCCGGACTTCATATCCTTCTTGACTTGTTTCTTCTCTTTTTTCCATAATTTGTGCCAGTTCCCGTTTATGATGAACGTGGTCATCATAGACGGGAGTCTTAAAATTCCCTATGGACGACACGGTCCAGATCTCCCGTCCTCCGCCGTTGGTGTCTGTGGTCCTGATGCTCCGACTCCACCAACGGATCTGAGTCCTGCCGTCTGGAAGACTCTGGGTTCCTTCGTGTAAGCTTTCCGATGTTGGGACCTCCGACTCTACCTAGTACTTCTCGTCTTCCCGAGACGACGAGACCCTTCTACGGATGACCCATCACGCAAGAGTAACGTGGGTCGATTCCCTTTCTCCTTCCCTTCCGAAGACGACACCCGAATTCTTGTGAAGATCCCCAAGTACAAGTAACGGTAGACTGGGTCTCAGGACGGATACTCGTTCCCGTGTCGGGACCCGACATCCATCCTTTTGATCGTAGGATGAGGGGTGACTTAAGTTAGAGATGGGTGGGGGATGTCATCAGGTTTCTCCCATTTTTACCGGGTTCCTGTGTAACCCGACTAGTCAACTGTCAGCCGACTCAGAATCGTAGCCTCCCACCCTACACAAACTTCAGGACGGGTAAATCGAGGTGCTGTCTTTTGTTCGTCGCCGTCTCTGCTCCTCCGTTCTACGACCGTCGGCACGCGGAAGGATCCAGAAATACCGACACAGAGACCTGAACATCCGGTGTGGAGCTGAGAAGTCGAGGGCATGCTAAGGACGTCACCCTTCTCTTTGTCGAGACACTCCCCTCTTCTCAGTCTTCTGTTCTTCCTAGGGGACCGAGGGTTCACCACTCCCCTCCCCCACCATGCGAGATCCGTTTGACCTTAAAGACCTGACGAGTAGTCTTGACGCACCGACCTCACAGTGGGGGACCTCCTGGGTCCGTGCACGAACAGTTACTGAATCATTCTTGTCCTTCTGTTACCGTCCTCTGTGTGACATCGACAGTTTTCGTTCCCAAGACCTCGGTCCTACGGACCCACCTTTAAGACCGAGGAATGATTGACGCACTGGAACCTGTTCAATAAATTGGAGAGACTCCGAGACCAAGGGAGTGTCTCAGCAGGACTCGTGGCCGTAATTAAGTGTTCTCTTTGAAGGTATCTCGGACCGTGTTATTTACTTGTTCCCGACAATGATATTAATAATGGAACCCCGTCCGCTGGTCACTGCCTGTGACGTATGTGCGGACCGAATTTCAATGGACTTTCTCTTCTTTTCTCTGACGCCAATTCTCACTCAATGCTGTTTTCTGGTGTGTGTTGGAATTCGATTTTTACTTTCTTTACGACGTTGAGATTCTCTTCTCGTTAACGAAGGAAACCGATGTTCAAATTCACTGTCCCGTGTCCTGTGAAAAGTACCGAAGGGAGACTGGAGTAGAAGGAGTGAGACCCCGGTGACTAGGCAACTGACTTCTGAGGTGGGTGGGTCGGGTCTGTTGTGTAGATCTGGTCCTATTTCTGTTTCCCTCCGTGAATGACTGAGCGACGGTGAACCTCTGGGTCGACAGGAGACCTGAGTAGTAGCGCTACTAAGATCCTTTCCCTTTCTTTGTCTCAGTCGGCCTCGGCGGAGGTGACCTCTTTCGCTCTGACTCCCGTGACGGGTCGGGTGGGGTCCGGGGTGCGGGTGGAAGTGGGGCAAGGGTCGATCGTGTCGTCAAGGCCCTCTCCTTTGGAGTCCTTTTCTGTTCTTGACTCGAAGATGATCCTTCGTTCCTTTCGAGACGTGTCTCAAGATCACGACCCTTCCCTGACTGAGTCTCGATCATGACTCTCAGGAACCCGAATTCAGGGACCGGGGGTCAGTGTCCAATCAGTACTGAGCGGGGGGTCTTTCTGACTACGGGATCCCTCACCTGTCGAAAGCTCCATCTACCGACTAATGTTGGTCGTGCTGATGACTTCCGACCCCTGGTCCCGTTTCCCCTCCGACTCAGATTTGTCACCCAGGGGAATCATCTTTGTTCAATCTAAATTAGTTCGAGACGGAGATTACTCGACAGGTCGAACTGAGCGTATACTTCTCGAGGGAGTCTTGAATTCTACTTTAATTTTCCCACTCGATTATGTACTTTCTCGGGATCGTGTCTCATCTACGATTTTGTAATCGAGAGGAATGATAGGATTAGTAAGGAGGGTCCCATCGACATTTGGGTCTCGTGTCCGGTGTCTTTCCCGGTCTTCGGACGATGACTCGTACTGTCTATTCGAAGTCCACGAAAGTCTTCGATGTCTCCAGTAAAGACAGTGGGGGGGGGGGGTTNAGGATTAGTAAGGAGGGTCCCATCGACATTTGGGTCTCGTGTCCGGTGTCTTTCCCGGTCTTCGGACGATGACTCGTACTGTCTATTCGAAGTCCACGAAAGTCTTCGATGTCTCCAGTAAAGACAGGGGGGGGGGGGGGTTAAGTTAGTCTATAAATGACTGGCGGAGGACACTGTCTGGACGTGACTGCAAACAACTGACGGAGGAGTCATAGGTGAGGAGGAAGAGAACGATTGTTAGAACCTAAGAATGAATCCTTCGGAGGGAGGGGTAGGTTTAGGATATAAGCGTCAGTATACGAAGCTCACCTTGACTGGAGTGGAGATCTCCACGGCTCATCCCATTCCGGGTGAGACCGGACCGTCTGGTTAGACGCCATCCGTACATGTGTCCGACAAGAGTACTGGTTTACACATAAAAGGAGACAGGAAGACAGGAAGTTTTAGATAGGAAGGTCGGAGTGTCACGGACAATTAGGTTAGTCTACTAAATTAGATTAGTCTTAGGGGTGGTGAGAGGTTTGTGTGGGACGAAATGGGTGAGGTAAGAAAACAAGTTTAGTTAGGGAAACAAATGTTACGAAAAAGAAGGAAAAAGAGTAGAACCGGAGGAGTTTTTAGGATATGAAGAAAGGAAATAATTCTCGGACTAAGTATACGATAGAGGAGGTGAAGACCGACTGAAGTAGTTCGGGAGGAGATTAGAAGAAATCGGAACCTATATGAATGAGAAGTTTAGAATTATACGTGGTTTTATGTATTTATTGAGGATATTGAGTTATTGTTTTCTGGTTTTGGGACTATGTTTTTACCCGTTTTTTGGACTTCTCTGTAAAATGGTTTCTTCTATATGTTTACCGGTTATTTCTATACTTTTCTACGAGTTGCAGTGGTTAGTAATTCCTTTACGTTTAGTTTTGGTGTTTTTCTATTGGTGTAGTGTGGGTTATCCTATGGATAATGGTTTTTGTTTTGTTTTTTGTTTCGTTGTTCACGACTGTTTCTACACCTCTTTGACCTTGGGCACATGAGACGACCACCGTTACATTTTGGCACGACGATGTCTTTTGTCGTACCGTCGAAGAGTTTTACAATTTGTATCTTATTAGGTGGTTAAGATGAAGACCTATATCTAGGGGTTTCTTCACCTTCCTTCGTCCCTGAGTTTGTCCATAAACATTTGGGTATAAGTACCGTCGTAATAAGGATTGTCGGTTTTCCATCTTCGTTAGATCCACACGTAGTTATCTACGTGTCTATTAATGTTAAACCATATATGTATTTTTCCCTATCGTAATGTGAATTTTTCCTTTAAGACTGTGTACGATGTCGTACCTATTTGGAACTTCTGTAGTACGATGCATTTTGTTCGCTTAGTGTTTTCCTGTTTACAACATACTAAGGTAAATATACTCCATGGATCTCATTAATTTAAGTGTCCTTTCCATTTACCACCAACGGTCCCCGACCCTCCTCCCCTTACTCTACACGATTGTTCGCTTACTTTCTTGACCTCATAGACTCGCACATGTACGTACAGATGTGTACATGTTTCATTTCCAAGGTACTTTGTAGAAAAGACGGGTTAGGAAATGAGAGGGAATTTCCTTTTGTTTTTTCTTACTTCACCCGGGTGGAACTTCATCAAAATCGTTCGTGACCAAACCCGGGTCAAGTACATATTTGGGAAGTGACCGGATCTCGGGTTTTCTTTGAAAAATTGTCATGGAGGAATTGGGGGTTTGTTATGACGGAGAACCGAGGAGGGAACCCCTTTCTTTTGATTTTGGGTAGGTTGAAATTCAAAGAGAGTAAGGGGACGGGAGTGACCTATTAGAGTGATTCACTTTTGAAAAGAGTATCCCAGGAGAATCTGCATAGATTTTCATAGTCGAAACCCCGGTTTTAAATGGGAAGTTTTTTCTAGGAGGACGTAAATTATTTGTACATAATTCCGGGATACGGTCCAATTGCCACGTACTCTGTTTATGTTAGGGATGGTCTTTAAGGGATTATCAGATCACTTCTTGACAGGTCACCTTTATATTACTTTTGGTGTGTTAAGCAAAAATTTCAAAGATATCGGTACAATTTCCTCATTGTTGTTTTTCATTTAATTGAAGTCATTACGACGACGACGACGATTCAGTGAAGTCAGCACAGACTGAGACACGCTGGGGTATCTGTCGTCGGGTGATCCGAGGGGACAGGGACCCTAAGAGGTACGTAAAGGAAGAGGTTACGTACTTTCACTTTTTTCACTTTCACTTCAGCGAGTCAGCACAGGCTGGGAGTCGCTGGGGTACCTGACGTCGGAAGGTCCGAGGAGGCAGGTACCCTAAAAGGTCCGTTCTCATGACCTCACCCCACGGTGACTGAAGTCATTATATCAAGGAAATTGGGTCATACAAGTTTTACATGACCTGTCGTGTCGTGATCACACAGAGTTTTATTGACTCTGGTTGAGTATAATTCTCAGAGTTGTCAGACAGGTTTAAGTGAAACACCCTTACTTACATCGTTAGGTTTCCCGAATGGGTAGTTTTCTTCTCGACCACGTCAGTATATGGTAGAGAGCCAATGGGAAGTAGACTTCCATGCGTAGTGTTAACAGTGTCGGCAGTATAAGTTTGACCAGATATCAGAACCCTCTCCTTTTTGTTTTTTTTTTTCCCTCTTTCGACTCGGTTTTGGTATGAAGTCGGTATGAAGACGGACGACTTCGTGTTTCGAGGGATACAACCGGTAGAGTAGTACGGGGGGTGGGTGGTAAGAATGTCGGGGCACGGATTCAAGGTGAGAGTGTGGGGAAAAGAACAATATCAATACGGAGACGACTTTCGACTTCAACGTTTCCGTACACTCTCCGGGGACGGGTGTCGACGTGTTGGATCGTCACAGGGACGACTTCATTTGCTACCGGAGGACGAGGAAGGGTGTGAGACGGTGGGTGGCTCTAGGACCTAGGCTGAAAGAAAAAGTGACAAGGGGGTGTAGATAAGGCCGGAGAAAGGGGGTTGAACCAGAGGGCAGTCGGGCATGTTGGTCCAGGGGCTGTCTGTGGAACTGGTCGCTTGTGTCGTCTGTGCGGGCGTCTACGGCGTCTAGGAAGCCGTGGCAGAGGTTTCGGTAGGAGAGCGTTGCTTCTAGTCGCTTCCTTACTCGGTGTTATCGGAGAGACGCCTATTTATCATTTTTAATGGGTCTTACGGACGTGAAGGAGACGGAGTCTGAAGGGGAAGGCCGCGCCGCCGGGGCAGGGCGGGGGGCGGAAACTATACCAAAGAGGGCGGTCCTCCGCCCCGGCCGGCTCTCCGTGGACCCGTCCGCGCCCCCGCCCTAACGCGTCGGCAGCTCGCACACCCGCCCCGGGCTCCCCGCCCCGCCGTGCCGACCGCGGACTCGCCCTCGTTCGGCGCTCGGCCTTCCAGACTAGACCTGGCGACCNGGCGGGGGGCGGAAACTATACCAAAGAGGGCGGTCCTCCGCCCCGGCCGGCTCTCCGTGGACCCGTCCGCGCCCCCGCCCTAACGCGTCGGCAGCTCGCACACCCGCCCCGGGCTCCCCGCCCCGCCGTGCCGACCGCGGACTCGCCCTCGTTCGGCGCCCGGCCTTCCAGACTAGACCTGGCGACCAGGGGACCTCGCAGGGCCGACTGTCGTCTCCCAAAAAAAACAGAAGGACAGAATTCTCACCTCCCGGTCTCTCAGGTGAGAGAGGGAGACCTAATAGAGTCGCCTCTACTCTTCAGGTCCCTGGCGGGGGGAGGAAGGATGGTCGCTCTCGCACTAACCCAAAGGATGGCCGCTCACTAACCCAAAGGATTTCCGGTCTCGCACTAACCCAAAGGATGGACGCTCACTAGCTCAAAGGATTGTCGTTCACTAGTCCAAAGGACGGTCGCTCACTAACCCAAAGGGAAAGGTTAGTGCCAGGTGTCCTTACGACCAAACACCCGGCTGAAGGCTTTTTTTTTTACGCATAACAATAAAGATTCTTGACAAATACATTCAAAGGAGCAAGGCTGACCATTAAATGCGGAGGTCAAGGAGATGAAGTCTAGCACAGGAAAAATAAAACGTGGGATATCCTTCTAAATGTTTACGGAACGACAGACCAAGTTTTGACCGTGGTCTGTTAGGGGTGGAGATGGTTTGGAAAGGGCTTCTTCGTACGAAAAACACTCTTCTCCTATTCGGGGACGTCCGAGATACCTTAAGAGGTATAGGTGCATCGTGGTCGAGGGAACTCGAAGCGCCATCAGGGTGCTCATCCGTCTCCTGCAAGCAGACACAAATAGATCTGACCTTGACACCCTATATCTACCAAAGTCCGGGGCGACAACATAGAAGGGTTGGTCCGGAGGACTTAACTTTGCCTCGAAGAAGTTCCGGCCAGACACGAACCCCGGGCATTGTACAACACAAGTCTACCCGCGACCCTGATCCCAATCCTACAAGAAATAGTGACGTATGAGAGATCAAACTTTGTGTGAAGTGGGACAAACAGGGTCCTCTCGAGAGGTTGTTGAGACTTCACCCGGGTAAAGTACCCACCTTTTTACTCCGTTGTCACAAAACGTCCCAGTGTTTCAGGCACTTCGTAATATCTCACACTTCATTATCATGTTTACTGTGTGACTTGGTGTTCCTCTTAGGTCAGTGTGAAAGAGAGAGGGACTAGAGGGATTTATTACGAAAATCCCCGAATTGTCGGTCAAGAACAACGGCTCGGGTGGTGCGATGAGACAGGAAAGTATTTAATCTCGGATCGGAGACTATAATCCTTACAAAAACGGGTACATCTTCTACTTCAACAATGGGGCTCACTGTCACTGCTGTCTTCTTTTGGT
Organism: Capra ibex; assembly: GCA_006410555.1. Taxonomy (NCBI): domain Eukaryota; kingdom Metazoa; phylum Chordata; class Mammalia; order Artiodactyla; family Bovidae; genus Capra; species Capra ibex. Next base: position 226,132 of record SJYO01017864.1, read on the forward strand.
ACTCTGGTCTAGTTCAAATACCTATTTATATAATCGTTTATTTATGTAAAGAGTAGTATCACGGACTAAGTTCGCAGACAGACGGACAAGTCTATATTTATGGGTGCACCCACGGATCCACGATCAAGGGGTGACTGAGACTCCCTTTTCTTAGGGGTCCACCCACGACACGGGTGAGACAAGGGCGTAAGTGTAAGGTTTACCCTATTACGGACTCCCCCGGTCGCTACCAGGTCGACGGGATCCCGCTTGCAGTGGGGCTCCTCCGGGGAGTCGAGAACGGGTGAACCCTGGTCGACGGGGTCCGGTCTGAAGGAAGAGACTGGGCTGAGACGTGACACACATAGACTGGACGCACCGAATATGACCCTTCGACCCGGAGACCCGGTAGATTAGAGTTCCCGGGGTTTGACGAAGAGGAAACAAGAGGGGACAAGGGAGAGGGACGAGGCTCTCCTTCGCGGGTCTCTTTTTAAGGAACAAGTCGACATTAAGTAGGAAAAGATGGAAGTAGGGAAGGAGGGAGAAGGATTTATTTCAGGTCGTCTTTAGGAGAAGAAGGTCCAGGAAACCCTAAAAGTCGATTCGCTAGAGGTTCCTTCTCACTCGGGGAAGGGTGATGGGGGTGATGAGAGGGGGTCTCCCTGACCCCGACGACCTTACTGCTCCCTCGGACTTCTAGTCTCCGAAGTTGGGTCCAAGAAGTCCCACGACGTGGTGGAGTCCCTGACGTGTGGGACCGAAGAGGAGACTTATATCTCCTCTACTGTTCATACCTGTTCCTCCCTTTTGAGGAACACGTGGTCCCTTCCGGGACGGACCACTTCGACGTTTCGGGTAGTAGAAAAAACGTTTCTTCCTTTTGCCATTCTTGGTCCCAACGGCAACGTCGTCGGAATGACTCCCCTTCGGTTTCGACCACACGTTCTGACAGAAGTCCTTCCTCCACTCGTCCCAAGTAAGTAAGCCGACTTGGGTAAACGACTATACTTGTACTCCGGACCCTACTTCTGCACGAGTCCGACCCCTTCCTCGTGGTGGAAATAGTGTGGACAGATGGGTACGGATCGAAGGACGAGAGTCTTTTCGCGTCGGACGTTCCCTCGGGTGGGTGTGGTCACCATCGACCAACGGACCGACCTGTGTCTACCAAGACGGTTCTTCCAGACCTCGACCCTCGTCCTCTCCTGTGGACGGTGGGTGGTATTGGTGGGAGACGGTCACCGAGGTCCTTATACCGGGTTTTTTGTCCCCCGACAAAAGACTTCAGGAAAGCAAAGACTCCTCGTCCTGAGACACGGTCCATCCCGGGGTTCAGTAGGTCGTTCGAGAGAACCAACCTCGGTCCTGACTTATAGAGTGTGCCGGACAAGTGTGTCGAGGAGGTCGAGGAGAAGACACGGACGTAAATCTCTCCCCTCCTCTCTCCAGTGACTCCCAGTCCGGTCGGAGAACGAACAAGATGGACATTCTCTCTCCGTTCTCGTCCCTTACCCAGGTCTTCCCGACTAATCTAACTTTCGACTCTCCCTGAGGGCAACCCTGTGTCCCCTCTCTTTTTGTTTGGGTCTCATTCTATGTATATATCGTTGGTCACACAATGGTTGTGAATGATAAGTAAGTAAGTAGATTACTTATACATAATTAGTGATCACCTAGACCGGACGTTGGAACACGGTTTATCTTCTGTTTTTCTGATTCGTCCCGGGACCGTTGGAACATCCTCTCCACACGTAAATCATTCGACGTTAATACGGTCATCCCGGTCTGACCCGAATATTCTCTACTTAGTTCCCTTCTCTCTCTGGTACAGAATTCACCTCGTAGTCCTTCCCGAAGGACTTTCACCTCTATGTACTCGACCAGGACGTCCTTATCTCTTCTTGAGGTAGATACCCTGATCCTTCCGTCGTCTTATAAGACCCGACGTCTTTGACGTCCTTCACAAATGGATCAAACCGATTTCGAACCTCGTCCCCTTCCTTTCCACTTCTCACCTTTTATTCCAACCCTTCCGTCTACCCCCGATCCACCATGATCTCGGAACTTCCAGTTTGGTCCAACCTAAAAAGAAATGGGACTCGTTTTGTCTCGTGAACTTCTAAAGACCTGTCAAATAAACTCCTCCTGCGACCGACGTCTTCCCTCCCCTCTACTCGTCTCAGTGACATGACGTGCCGAACTGTCCTGTCCTGTGACTACGAGGCACCGACAAGAGGTACCGGGACACTCTCCCTTCCTTCCTGGGTCCTCCAAGGGTGGAGCTAGAAATCCGACGTGGATTCTGTACCCGTCCCTGGTCGTCATGACCTTTTCTTATACCACTTCGACCGTCTCTGTGTTAATTGTCTGGGACCCCCACCTAACCTAGACTTCCCGTCCCCTTTCTCTCCGTGACTTTGGTCAAAACTCAAACCCTCTCTCTCCTCCACCACCCAGACCGTCACCGTCGACGCCTTCATATGCACACTGTCCTAGGTGTGACCTCGGTAGTTTCCGATGCAGTGTACCGGGATACCCTTGTTAAGAAAAGATATACTATTGTCAAACGTGCGGGTAGAGAGGTGTCTGGACCCAGAGGACCAACTGTTCAAGGTACAGGACTCTCAGACCCTGGATCGTGTGTCGTACACATATTACGTCTTTCTTTTTACCCCCCTTCTTTACTTTCTTACCTCGAGGGTCCAGGACGGACACCCTAAGGATCTGGGCCTTCAGAATGTCAAGTCCTGAAAGCCCCGGGGAAATCCCCACCTCCGGAGGAGGATCGTTACCGTTTCTTATGACAGTAGGTGTGTTGTCCTTTGCTCCCTCTTCTTGACCTCAGTCCCTGGTCCTTCTCCCTCCCCTCCTGAACTCGTTTATCTGTGGTTCAATTTCAACTCCTAGATGTAAGAGTGGTAACCGATGTTATGTCATTGTCCCTACGTACCTCAGGGGCTCTCTTATTACAACCAGAATAGTTGTTTCCATGTGTCGTCCCTTCGGGATCAAGGAAATCAAGGAAATTAGGTCCCCTTTCCTTTTTTAGTGTCCTGACGACCCTTGGTGGACACTAGAGAGAGGTGAAAGGGGGGGAGGGTAGTAAGTGTATTGAGAAGAGTATATCGGGTCTTTATACCGTCCCCACCCACACACAATCAGTGAGTCAGCACAGACTGAGAAACGTTGGGGTACCTGATCGGGTGGTCGGAGGAGACAGATACCTTAAGAGGTCCGTTCCCATGACCTCACCCAACAGGAAGGGAAGAGTCCCCCTAGAAGGGTTGGGTCCCTAGCATAGGTCCGGAGGGTATTACGTCCGTCTAAGAAATGGTAGACTCGGTGGTCCCTTCGGGTCTTTATACCAATAGAGATCAATACAGAGGATATTCTAGAGTATACCGGACCTTAATACAAAAAGTCATTGATAAACAGGTCTGAGAAGAACCGAAGGAACCATAAATGTTGATTATAACTCGATATACGTAACCATATCGACATGGTTAAAAATTTTATAACTTTGTGAACACAAACCTAAAGGGAGCACCTGATCGCCAAATCTTGTACCCAAGCCAGGGACCAGACCCTTATAGGGTGTACGGTGCCCCGTCGATTTGACCACGAGGTGTTACTCTCGCCGAACGTGTCGTTACTTCTCGTCGGGGACGAACGTCGTTCAGCTCTCTCGGGTGTACGTCGTTGCCTCAGGGTCCCGTCGGTTTTGTCTATTTAATAATTTTGTTTGCTCGTTTTTCTTTGTGAACATAAACTCAACGACGGTGTTTGGTGGGGTTCCCGAAAGACCACAGAGTCGGTGTGAGCCTGGAGTGGATCTGGAGGGATATTAGACCGTTGACTTCCTAATTGTGGACCGTCTTGATCTGGTAAGTTCGGTCGTAGGGTGGGATACGGTCATAAACAGGTTATAAACTTTACAGTGGGGCACCCCGGGAAGAGTCGAAGGTAGTCGGGGAACCTATTGAGGTATAGGTTGAGATCAGAGGAGAGGGGTGGTCTGGGTGAAGGAGACTCTTGAGTGGTCCGACCCGACCATCGTGGACCGTCACACCTATTCCCGTACCGGACGGGAGGTCCCACGGTCTTGAGGTACGCCTTCCGGGGAGGGGTCTACCCACGCCAGGTTCCCCGACCGCACCTCAGTCTGTGTTGGTGCGACCGACCCTTGAGCCCATACATCCCGGACCCCGAAGACCATCGTCGGAGGAGAGGTCCGGACCTACAGGCTTCTAGTCGCCCACCCGGAGACCCCTGGTTCCCACACGGTCCGAACCCGGTATTACCCCCTTTTAGACCGTTCGACCCACCCGTCAGTTCAGGACCCTAGCTCCCCGACCCCACCCGAGGTCCCCAGGGGGAGCGGCAGAGGAGACACCCACAGCCTGTCTCTCCGACCTAAAGACGTTCACCTTCTCCGACGACCGACGGCCCGACCCCGACCTCCGCAGCCCACCGGGCCCCCGACCGAGGCACTCCCGGGCCCCGGCGACACCCCGCCCCCCGACGGGACTCTCCCGACGACCCGACGTGGATCAGCGCACGTCTAGTCGGCTTCCGTCGAGACTGACCTCGACACAGGCTCCTCGCCGTCCGGACCTACCCCCCTGAGGTCAAAGCCCCAGTCGGAAGGACGGCACGGTGACCTTCGCAGAAGACATCACCACCACGGCCACCGCCACCATCACCTGCACCGACCTTTGGACACAAAGGGGGCGCCCGTGGTGCCTCAGGTCTCTGGCACCGGCCCTCCGGTACGGTCCGACTCGGCGGAAGGGGCCCCCGAGGGGAAGCCCCGACGTCATCTGGTCCCCCAGCTTCAGTGACGAGTCCCTCGACGCTTTCCACCTCGACGACGGCACCTGCGGGACGTCCGACTGCAGGCACGTCAACTGGTGGCTCAGCGAGCTTCTCGGCACTGTCCCGGGGCTTGACCTCAGCGACCGGCCGGGTAGGCGGTCCATCGGCGACGCAAGACACGCCATCGAGAGAGGTCTAGGCGACGACAGCACCCCGGACCAGGCCGCTCCCCCGCGTCCCGTCCACCGTCCCACGACCCTCCACGTCGCCTCCACCGAGTCGGGGGTCGGGCCGCGCATCCCCGCACCCCGGTGACGGTTCGCGACCCCGAGCGGGTCTCGGGCCCCTACACGCCAAGACCCAACCGCCACCATGGCACGCGGGTGTTGACCGAGGACCCTCCCCTCCTTCCCCGGCCCGGCCGACCCGGCTCGGTGGCGCGAGGCCCTTCCCGGGTTGTCCATCCGCCGCCCGTTCACCATCACGCGCACCGGCCCCACGACCGCTTACTCCACCTCGGAGGCCGGGCCAAGGACCATCCGAGCTCTCCCAGGGTCCCTGACGCTTTCGCTTAGAGGGAGACCTTCTTTCTGGGTTCTCGTGTCCACAAACTGAGGTGGCCGACTTCCTCCCACGCAAGTCCTTTCACCCCGATAACGTGTGGAAGCCCGACGTCAGCGGGTGTTCGAGGCAGTCTCAGACGTCGTGGGTCCTACGAGGATTGGACGGACACGGGGACCTGCAGGAACGGGGAAGGGTAGTCGACACGGGACCCTCTAAGACGACTCGTACCGAGGAGGGTAGTTACCAAGAAAGCCCTGAAAGTGGGTCCCGATGGCGCTCGGGTGTAACGTGAAAACCCACTTAATCTTTTAGTAAGGAGGTCTATGAAGGGAAAGTAGAAAATCTTATACCAGTATTATAGGACCAAAACAATCTTATCCTATGAAATAACGGGCTCTTCACCTCATGATTTATATGGGTGGCCGGACTAAATCTTAGTTGTTTCGACAGTACTTTTATGTGTCTTTTCGGGCCGAGTCCCCTCCATGGGAGTTGGTCACGTGTTGAAGATAAAAAAAAAAAAATTAAAATAATTGACGACAACAAGAAAACCGACGTGACCTAGAAGTAACGTCACGAACCCAAATACAAAGAATCAACGGGACTTCACACATCCTAGAATCAAGGGACTGGTCCCTAGTTTGGGTGTAGGGGACGTAATGTTCCATCTAAAAATTGATGACCTGGTGCTACCTTCAGGGTCCCCGTGTCGAATCTCTTACTGACTCCGTCAGGACGGAAGACGAGGTGAAGTTCCGTCTTGTAAACGGGTCTCCCTTCGGGGAAGAGATGGGTGGACGGACGTGTGTCCCTTCGGGAACCGGGTGGAGGATGGATGCTACAACTTGTACGTCTCCCCCGTTCACGCTACGACTACGTCGGTCCCCAGGTGTGTCCATGCTACCTTGAGTACCTCCGTCCTTTACTGGGCCTCGAGGACCTCTTTTGTTTCCCAGTCTCGGTTTCACCTGCCGTCGATGTCGTCACCGATCCTTCGTCCCGTAGGGACCGAGGGAGCCGGGAGGGGAAAAATTTTAAGTAAACAAATAAAACCCGACGTGACCCAGAAGCGACGACGAAAGCCCGAAAGAGATCAGCACCACTCGTCCCCGATGAGGGCAACACCACGTGCCCGAAGAACGTCACCGAAGAGAACAACGTCTCGTGCCCGGGAATCCCGTGTGTTCGAAATCTTCGACACCTCACCCGAAGCAACTTGGGCACCGTACACCTTAGAAGGGTCTGATCCCTGACTTGGGTACAGGGGACGTAACCGTCCTCCAAAGAATCGGTGACCTGGTGGTCTTTACAAGAACCGGAGAGGAAATAGCGGTTGTGGACGAAAGTTTCTGGAGGATCGTGTTGTCTTCTTCATACCCGAAACCATAGTTCTCTTAGATCTGAAAACGATGACGTATACTGGAACCCGTTCAAAGACTTGTCAAAAGACGACATTTTACTCCGATTTTTTGATTAGGTGGGGGTGGGGAGTGACAGTTCTCCCACTGTCTACGGAGATCTCGCGGGTGACGTCTCGAACCGTACACCATGTGTGAGTTGTTTGTCTTCAAGAGAAAGGGACCTTTTGGTCCTTTTACTGGTTTGGAGTCCCAACAGGTACGTCCTATGTGTCCTGGGTCTACGTCTGGCCTGTGGGTGAGGTTGAAGTGGGTGGAGGGAGAGGTCGGACCGGAGTGGACCGGGAGCCTCTTGAGGAGGTCCGTCTACCGCGTGTGGCCCCGCCTCGACGTCGACGAGGGCCTCAGACCGGTGAGTAAGGCCCGCGGGGCCGTCGGACGGGCCATTGAGGACCACCGGTCGACCGACTACCGGGTCCGACAAGCGACGACTTCCCCCAGGACCCCTCTTACCACCCGGTCCTACCCCGATTCCGAGGAGAGGGTTGTGGGGACCTGGGACCGGACACGAGTCCAGGGGCAGTGCGTCAATCTAGTGTGCTGGTAGTCTGGTGGGCCCCTCAGACATGGGAGCCTCAGGAAGGTGCCGGGACGTTCGTAAAGTAGGGCAAGGGGGTACGTATGATAATGGAGAGGAAGGGAACTACTGGGTCCTCTCCTCGAAAAGAGGGTTGACGGGGCGGAACTGTACCGTAGAACTTATAGATTATCCGTATAGGTTGAAGTGTTTGGGGTGTGGGGATTAGGGTACTTAGTGGAGTTGGTGTGTGAACAGGAAGGGGTCAGGAGGAGGGGAGTCAAGAAAATTGCCGAGTCCGGTTTTTATAGTCACAGTAAGAATTGATCAGAATTGACTAGGGAGGTACTAGTTAGGTAATCTTCTGGACAACCGGGACTCCAAGATATCTTCACTACCAAGGTCGTCAATTGGAAAAGAGGATTATTATAAAACGGGTAAATCTTGAAATGACAATCTCACCTTCTTTTAGGGATACCTCCTTCTAGGTAAGTATGGCACCTCATTCCTACGAAACCCGTACCCATTATCGACCACCATTCCGACACTACCAAAACTAGTGAACAATTCCTTAGGATTTCCCCTAGACCTAATTAACCTTACGACGGTAGGCTACCCGTGAACCCTAGAACACAAAAACTTCTCTCACTGACACCCACACCACCTGGGTAAAATACCTTTAGATATCTTCCCTTCGGATACAACATGTTACAATACTAGGTAATGCCACCCACCTCAGAGAAGGATTATGACCGTGGTTTATGTGACTCAATTAGAAAAATAGTTTATCTAAGTAATTGATGTCATTCTCAGAGGTTAATAACTTACCCAATAGTCAAGTCAAGTCAACGAGTCAGCACAGGCTGAGAAACGTCGGGGTACTTATCGTCGTGCGCTCCGGAGGGACAGGTAGTGGTTGAGGGTCTCAAATGGGTTTGAGTACAGGTAACTCAGCCACTACGGTAGGTCGGTAGAGTAGGAGACAGCAGGGGAAGACGAGGACGGGGGTTGGGGAGGGTCGTAGTCCCAGAAAAGGTTACTCAGTTGAGAAACGTACTCCACCGGTTTCATAACGACAAAGTCGAAGTCATGGTCAGGAAGGTCACTTGTGGGTCCTGACTAGAGGAAATCCTACCTGACCAACCTAGAGGAACGTCAGGTTCCCTGAGAGTTCTCACAAGAGGTTGTGGTGTCAAGTTTTCGTAGTTAAGAAACCGCGAGTCGAAAGAAGTGTCAGGTTGAGAGTGTAGGTATGTACGGGTGACCTTTTTGGTATCGGAACTGATCTGCCTGGAAACAACCGTTTCATTACGGAGACGAAAAATTATACGATAGATCCAACCAGTATTGAAAGGAAGGTTCCAATATCCAAAACGTAAAAGGGAAAATCAAATGATTTCATCATGATGATTAAGAGAATAAAGTTTCTTTCTTTCTTTTTCTTTTGGACAACCGAAACGGAAGTTTCATATCCCTTTTAGACTAAGAGTGGCGAAACTGAGGAGGACTCGGTTCGATGCCAATGACGGAGGACCTTAGGTCATTGTCGGAGACACGACCAGCGAGACAGAGGTCGGAACGACGGGACATTAGACCAAAGTGGAGTCACCGTAGTCACTAGCACAATTTTCAATTCAGTCTAGTACCGAGATCAAGACGAGTTTTGGTAGGGTACCAAGGGTAAAGTAGGTCTCACCCTTTCTTTCTTTTGGAGGACTGTTGTCGGATCTGTCAGGTTGTGGTGACCCGGGGGTACTTGAGAGGAGGACGAGACGGGAGAATGGGTGACCTAAGGTGGCGGACGGAAGCACGACTAGGAGTCTGTATGGTCCGTGTGAAGACGGAGTTCCCGAACGTCACAGGACTAAGGAGTGGAGTTAGTGAAAGAGAGGTCCGTAGACGTGCATAGTGGGGGAGTGGGTGACTCCCGGAAAGGACATTACAGTAGGAGAGTTACTTCGGAAGGAACCGGAACGAAAATTTTTAATTGGGACGAGGGAAACGTAAGGAAGGGGAAAAAATAAAAAGAGGGACCTGAATGGTGGTAGACTTCATAAGATATAAAATGAATAAAACAACAGATAAAGGTGATCTTACTTTCAAGGGGCTTACCTCTCTCGAAAACAGAAAACGAGTGACGTGTTCGAGGTTGTGGACCTTGCGCGGACTGTGTATTGTCTTCGATAAACAACTTACAAAACAACTTACTTACTTGTTGCCTCCTGTGGACACGTCTCTCCGACGACCTTTCATTGCTTCAGTAAACGTTTGCCCCTCACCCCCTCCCTTGTCTTCCCCCCAACCACATTTGAGAAAGTACCCGGATTCCCGTGGAAGAAAGGAATGAAAAGGGAAGGACGAGGGGTGGGAGGGGTTGTGTACGCGAGCGGGTGGAGGTGGTCCTTCGGGTGGGACGAGTGGCCGGACGACACCGCCCCCGCCGTGGCCTATGCGTCGTGGTTCCGGTCCTACTGGTGTTTCTACTACGGGTGGTGGCAGTCCTCCTAGGTATGTAGCATTAGACCGACCCCCTCACTCGTCTCTCTCTTTCCCAGTGTGGACACCTTCCTCGCTCCGGTTCAGCCCTCTTTGTGTCCTCTGTGTGCCTCTTGTCCCCTCGGGAACCCAGAGGTTCTTCCCCACTCCAACGTCCACCCGAATCCACCAGGGAAAGACGGGTGTCTGTGAGTGACCCCTCCGAGGAGGTCTGCGGTCAAAACTCTCCATGTTAGAGTTCCAGACACACGAACCCCTTTTCCCCTGTCACTGGGGAGACGTTCCATCCTCGAAGGGTCACCCACCTCTTTATGGACGGTCCACAGTGCCCCGGGTCCCGGGTCCCGGGTCCCCAAGTAAGACCGAGACGATGACACAAGGTACTTTGGTTCTACGACTTTTTGGTGAAGTCTTGAGTCGACCGGGTTAGACAAGTAGGACGTCTACGCCGGGTCTCACCCCTTCTTTGAACGGGTCTCCTCGCGTCGACCCCCTGTCTCAACCGGACCCCCGAAGATTCCAGAGAACGTGAGGTCCTCAGACTCCCGAAAGCCACTGTCAGTGTGTCCCTTTCCACCCCCACTGACGTCCACGACCCCGGCCCCGACCTGTGAACCGGGCGAATGGGTGCAGCCCCCGAGGAAGTCGAGTTAGGAGTGCACCCGGAAAGCCAAGAACATGTGTTTGAGGTAGTCGAAGAGCCGTAGCACTGGGGTCTAGTTGTGGTGCCCGGTGCAGTCGGGGTTCCCGACGACGTCGACGTCCTCTCCTTCACGGGTACTCCCGCCGACACAGGACTGAAGACGAGGGCGTCGTGGAGAGAGAAGGAGGGAGGTCGGGGGAGGAGTTCGTGGGGAGTAGGTCCCATGGACGAGTCGTCGTCGCGCCAGGAGGCACTACAGTTTCTCCTGCCGCGACCGCGGGGCGAGGGGGCGGTAGGCCCGGACGTCTCTGGTTTTCGTCTCCAGGCCGCCCCCAGTCTGTGTCGGGCAGGTGTGGGATCGGAGTGGGGGAGTGTGTAGGTGGGGACGGATTCCGCGTGGGGTGTGGAGACGTACGAGTGTGGAGATTGTGTACGTTCCCCAGTCACCCCAATCCCAGTGGGACGGGGCGGGACTCGAGTGGGTCCCGGTGACGGAAGTTCCTGGTGTACGTCAGGAGGGAAAACATCGCCTCGTTTGGGAATTGTCCCTAGTCATCCACGGTCGCCCACCTGGTCCGAGGTCCGGACCCCTGTTCGTTCTACCGGGACGGTACCTCCATGGAGATCAGGCGGAAGTGATCCTTCCCACTCTTGGCTCTCGTCCCTCACTGGTGTCAGGGGGTCGGACCCCGCAACCTCTCACCTGACGGGGGACAAGTCTTTCCGCCTCTCGAGGAAGTCTTGTCTTGACCCGAAAGGTCCCAGGTCGGAACGGGCTCTTCTCCTCCCACGTCCCGTAGGGGAGCGGAGGCGGAGGAGGCGTCCGGCTAGGTCCTCGGGCCCTGCGACGAGAGGGGGCCGCAGTTCCCGTCGGGGCCCGAGCCGGGTAGAGACAGGGGGGCGGCGACAGGTCAACCGGTCGAGGAGGAGCCGAGGTCAAGTCCCGGAATGACCCCCCGGGGCCGGCCACGAAAGACGGGAAGTTCGGAGGGACTCCCCCCGCTGTCTCGGACCCGACCCCTCCGTGGGTTCCCCGACAAGGGTGTTCCTGCGGCGTGCGCGCGAGCGGTTCGAGGGTCGCAGCTCGGTTCGCCCGCTCGTCTGCCGTCTCGGTCTCTCTCTTGGTCTTCGCCCCCAGCTTCCCGAGACCCCACGCCCTTCTGCGCCCTCGGCTCGCGACTCCCACGCCACCCCCGCGCCCCGTCTCCTGCCCGTCTGCCTCGCGAGGCGCCGGAGGGAGGCCGCGTGTGCGGGACGTCCGGCGGCCGGACCCCGGAGCCCCGTGCGCCGGACGACGACCGGACGACCCCCGGACCCCGGAAGGACGTCCGCGACTTCCTCAATTGGCGAGGCGTGCGCCACTCCGTCCTTCGCCTCGGGCGCGGCCCGAATGAGTGAGCGAGTGTGGGGGCCGCGAAACTAGAGCCGAAGGGAAGGGCCCTCTCGGACAGCCCCGTCCAGAGGCTCGTCGAGAGGGCGGCCCGGCCGGCGCCCCGCGCCGACGACGAGGGCGGAGGGACGAGGGGTGAGGGGCCCGTCGGCGTCCCCGGGGAGGCTTGTCCGTCCCCGCGGGGCCCTCCGACCACCTCTGTGAGTTCGCCCCGAAAAACCAGTCCTCCCGTCGAAGGGGAACGGAAGGAGGCCGGGACACCTCGACTCGGCCCGGGAGGTGGTCGCGGGTCCGGGTCCGAGCGGTCCGACAGGGACACGCTGACGACTTCTCCGCCTCTCGAGTGTCGAAAGTAGGAAGAGATCGGACGAATACGCGACGTTCACAGGGGATCCTCTGGGGGATCCGGTAGATTCACTAGGGTCCCCTTTTTTTTTTCACCAGGTCCCTGAAGGGAACACCAGGTCACCAACTGAGACGAGGAAATTACGTTCCCCGCACCTAAGGTAGGGACCAGTTCCCTGATTGTAGGGTGTACGACACTTCCACCGGTTGGTTTAATTTTTTTTTTTTTTTCAACAACAGGTTAGAAGTCTCCGGAGGTTTCGTCTCGTACCCTCGATGGGGGTTAGAGGATCAGGTATTTGACCGGTTCTCCACCCCGACCCCCGTGGAATCATCAGTGTCTTGACTCTGAGGACCTAGGAGTCACGGTGGTTCCGGAAGACGAAGAGTAGGGGTCCCACTCCGGAACTTGGGTCGGGTCGGCCCTTCTCGTCCTCCCTTCCCGTGTCTGAAGGAGGAGACCTCTACAAGACTGAAGAGGTGGGGAGAGAGAAACTTCCCAACCCCATCCTTGTCACCTTTCATTAATGGGACTGCAAGTTTGTGGGATCGGCTTATGTCGGGTATTAATGTTTCAACATTTTCACTAGTTTCTCTCTCCCAACCGGTTGTCCCTTTTGTTTGTCCTGAAAGTCCGTCACCCACAGGTACAGGTCTCAAGATCCTTAGTTTTTCGTTCTAAATCCCGGTCTACCGACGGGGGAGCCCCCTGATGGGTACGACGGGAGCACGTGGGCTCGTTCTCCCTCCCTCCCTCCTTCTCTTCGTAAAGAAGTCTCTGCTCTTGGACCTTCTCTCTCCTACCCGTCCGGGAGTTCTATCTTTCTATTTGAAATCTTTCTGTAGGGTCTCCGGAGAGACCTCGACGTCTCCGTCGGCCGGAAGATTCTCGACGTTCGTCCGACGGGTGACGGACCTCGTCCCTCCGGTCACACAGGGTCCTGAACCCGTACACATGCGAGGCGTGACGGGGTGCGGAATCTAGAAGGAGAAGTCTGTACAGTGACACCTAGAGGGGGAGTAGCGACCGATTGACTCGTGGGTGACACGGGTCCTGTGGTTCGACCCCTTCCGGTTCGGGAGGTCTTGTTGAGTATTAGATCGACGCCTCTGTTCCGTATACACATTTTAATATTACGACTATCGTTGTGAGATCTCATGTTTATTTACTTTGTCTGGTCAGTAAAGGTTTGGAAAAAAGTGACGTCTTTTGGGAAAGAGGTAGAAGGGGGAGTAGAGTGTGTGTGTGTGTACGTGCGTACGTGCGTGCGTGTGTGCGTGCGTGTGTGTTTAGAAGTTGTGTTTTCTCTTCACTTAACTCCAACTCCCACCCTGACCCCCATTCTTCCTGCGAACCGAAGGGACGAGGGTGGGGTCGGGGACTGCTCCGGGAAGTACTTCGGACCAACACATTTCGTACGGGTCTCTGGGACGTCGTGCGGACCTCCATTCCCGAAGACGGGAGTCACCGGGTCGACCCGACCCAGTCGGTCCTGTCTAAGTCATCTTCTCCACCCGAAGTAGAGCCGAACTTTCACTTCCATCCTCCTCCATCTTCCCTATTGTGGAAATAACTCTGGGTGAGACGGGTCTGACTTAGACGATAGTCAATAATCGACACTTTGAAACCCGTTCAGTAAATTGACGAGACACGGTGTCAAAAGGAAAGATATTTGATCCCCATTATTAACTTGGATGAAGTATCCCAACAAAACTCCCGATATATTAAATTAGGTACATTTCGGAATATTATTCACGGACCGTGTCTCATTCACAAGGCATTCACAATCAATAATAGTATAATCGATAATCGTACACGAAACGCACTCACTAAAGTAAACGAGGAGTGTTGTTGAGATATTCTGTCAGTAGTCGGGGTGAAGACTTGACTCCTTTGACTCCGCGCCTCTCGGTCTTGTTGAACAGGTCCCAGTGTGTCGACTATTCGTCACCTTCGTCTTAAGGGTGGGTCCTAAAGTCGGAAGACTCATGGACCAATGGTCCCCCACCAGAGATACCATTATCTTCGTCCCGAATATAGGTAGAAAAACGGAGGTCTGGGTCGAGGAAGGTGGTCCGTTTTCCGGTGACAAGGTCAGGTCCGTGTCCCACCGTTCCCGGACTCCTTAGTGTTTCCACGATTGTCTCTTTGTCTCTGCCCCTGAAGGGAGCACCAGTCCATCAATTCTGGGGTGTGAAGGTCACGTCCCCCGAGGCTTGACTAGGGACCGACCCCTTGATTCTAGTGTGTACGAGACTCAGTACCGGTTTTTTTATAATTTATTATTATTATTTCTTTGGTTAGACCCACTGACCCGCCGACTTTCTCAGGTCTTCTTGATCTCTCCCGAAGTCTCTGCCCCTCTCCTGTCACTCTCTCTCTCTCGTGGGAACAATTGACACCTTCGTGTCCCATTTCCACGGCCACTGGTCCCGGTACCACTGGCGACGTTAGTGAACAACCCACTAGCGACACACGATCCGCGTCCCGTTCTCGAAGGTAGACGTGACAAAGAGGGTGGGGAGGATTGATGATGTACTGCAGTCGGGGTAGTAATAAGGGGAAAATGTCTGCCCCTTTGCCTCCGAGGTTCTCGACTTTACAAGTTCAGTGTGACTCCCGTCACCTCTACGACCCGAGACCCGTGCCCCGACGGACCGAGGGCTCGGGGTCAAGACCCCTAGCACTGCCGTGGGGACTGTGATTGACTATGCGGTCGCGTCTCGCCTACCTCCAGTCACCAAAAGTTTAAAGGAGTGGTTTCTCGGTGGAAAGGAGATAAAGAGGGTACTGGGATAAAAATTTATACAAATGGGTTCGATGCTTCTTCCGTTACCGTTGGGAGAGGTCATGAGAACGGACCTTTTAAGACACGTACCCCTTCGGACCATCCGACGTCAGGTACCCCAGTGATTCTCAGTCTGTACTGACTCTCTGAAGTGAAAGTGAAAAGTGAAAGTACGCGACCTCTTCTTTTACCGTTGGGTGAGGTCACAAGAACGGACCTCTTAGGGTCCCTGTCCCCTCGGACCACCCGACGGCAGATACCCCAGCGTGTGACGTAAAGAATTCGTGTTCAGTAAAAGGATACTCTTTTGAACATAATTGTGTACCTTGACTATGTTAAGGTTGGTTTTCGTTTTTTTTTTTTTTTTTTTGGGGTGTGACTTCTCAAATCAATTCGGACACCCTACAGATTTTATAACCCTCCAGTTCCACGAAGAGGACAACCAAAACGCAAACTAAATCGCATCCGCGACGAACCGTGAACTGTCTGTTATAAAAGTTGGAGTGGAACCAGTGGCCCCATCCTTTAGTTTCAGGGTAAAATACCCTCACCTTTGTTTCCGGGTTGGGCCAGTGAATTCATGGAGTCTCTCGTGATTGGCTACAAGGAGCACTGGGTCGCAGAGACGTGCACCGAGTGCAGAGGATGTCTTTGGATAAGGAGATCCCCGCTGTTCTTCAGAGGACAGAATGCACCCGCGTAGGACTGCCCAACGACTCGCAGGTGCACGCACACTTCAGTGAGAGACGAAGTCTCCCTGTCGTCCCGAAGAGTCTTGGGCAGGAGGGGTAGGCAGGTAGGGGGAGGGGTTGTTGGGCGAGTGTGAGGGGACGGACTGTCGTCCGTCAGTAAAGGGTTTACTTGTTACGCACTGTAAACGGTATGAAACAGTTCGCTACCTTTACTTGATCGGTCTTCGTCCCGTCGAAGTCGGATTGTTTTGCGACGACGGTCGTTCCGGGGCGTGGTTGGGCGTGGTAGGACGTCTGTGTGGTGTGAGAGGTCGCGGAGGACCGGGGGTAGAGGGGGAGGGACCCTCGGGGAAGCCGTAGTCGTATTGGTCTCTTATAGGAGTGGGTAGGCACCCGTGGTGTGAGACGGGTGACTAAGGGGACCCCTTAGTCGCTTCTTGGGTCCGAGAAGGGAACTCTGAGGACCGGGTCCTTTGTCGGGAGTCCTCCTGGTGCTTTGGGGGCCCTCCCGAACCCGGACTCGTGTTCCTCGTCCGGGTGTCCCACCCCGACAGTGGGGGGAGAGAGTCGGGAGGAGCCCTCGTCCTGGGGGCGGGGCTTCAGACGGACTGGCTCCGGGGGTGTTGGATCGATGTGAGACCGAACACAGTCGTACTCCTAGTGTGGTGTCTCCAAGGCAAAAGGGTTCGTCTTGTCCTCCGTTGTCCCGTGTCCCTAATTTTCGAGCCCCGACTCTTGACCTGCTCCGAGCCAAGTTTAGAGGCGAGGCGGGGAACGAGGAGACCGTTCAATGAGTTGAAAAGACTGGGAGTGAACAGAAGATGCAGTTTATCTCCTTTTGTTACAGATCAAAAGGACTAGCAACACCTTGTATTTACTCTTAATTATACGTTCTTCATAGATGCGACTCAGGGTGGGAGTATAGTCGTGTTTCCTTTGTCATTGACTACACTTTCGTCCCCAGCACTGACGTCTGCACACGCCCAGGCACTCCACCGTCCGGCCACCCGTCGTACGGTCGGGCTCTCGGGCACTGTCACCTGTCCACCGTCACCGACGGTCGAGGTCGGTCCCGGCGGGGCACCTTCACGCCGGGCGGTGAGACGTCAGAGTCTCCTTGTCATAAGATTCCCCGTGACCGAAGACAAAGACGAGAGAAACGTGCCACGAGTCACTCATATAGACTTTCTACCTTTTCGGGAGACCGACTGGGGAAGAAACGCGACTACGACCCGTCCCACGCCCCACAACCTTGTAGGTGCACGGTCCCTCCTCCGTCCTACCCCAGGTTTGGGATCCACTGTAGTCCTCCAAGACGACGACGTACCAACCACCCCTTTCCTACCCCCGGACGTAAAGGTACAGAGAGTCTGGGCAGTACCCGATATTTTTGGAGTTGACTCGTGTAGTGAGAGCTCTTTGCTCATCTGTTACTCGTGTCTTGGAGAGTGTCGGGTCTCGACCCCCTTCTCACACAACCTCAGTTCCCACTGAGATGGAACGACCGGTCACTGTCCGTCCCCGCCCCCCGGGCAACCCCTGAGAGGTCGAACTGCTACGACTACTTGGGTCCGAGGTCTAACAGTAGTAGCGACCGCAACGTGTCCATATCCCCCACTCTGACGTCTCTCTTCCGCTCTCTGTCCAATCCTCCGAGATCCCTCGTCTTCCGTGTCGACCCTCTCGGCCCGTGAAGGAGTGACAAGAGTGTCCCCGGACCGTCCGGAGGACCACGGTGTTATCATTTCCGAACGGCAGTCTACCAGAGTATCGTTCGATCCTCGGGGGCCTGGTTCCTACGTACCTCCACCCCCGTGTGTCCTCACTCCCGACAGGTTTTGCCCCTGGATTCACTTCTCGGACAACGTTTCGGTGAGGTCGTCGGGAGTTCAGGACGAAAAGGTTTGACCAGTCGACGTTTCCCGAGAGGACCGGGTCGGAGAGGGTGGAGGATTAAGACGAGGTTCTGGGGTCCACGTCTCGGAGAGAGTCACGTGAGTCTTAGAACGGAAGGAGGGAACGAGAGGTTCCCGTCACGACTCGTGACGACCACGGAGGACAGGGGTGCCGTCGACAACGGTACCTCTACGGGTAGTAAGGACGCCGAACCCAAAAGAGTGACCTACGATAGAACAAGGGAAGTTGTAGGGGGAAACGAACAGGACCCTCATTCGTCCAATGACTATCCCTCCTCTTGACAAACCCCTATTCCAAACCGATTCTCAATTCAGAGAATCGGTTTAAGGATCCTCGTGTTAAGGATCCTCGAGTAGGACACGGGACCTTCCCACCTATCCTCCCACGTCGGACGAGACGGGTGGACAAGACTCCCATACCGTCCAGGTCGGTTCTGGACCCCGGAGGTCGGACCGACCATGCCTCGTCACTGAGTCCCCTTCGTCCGGTTGTCCGACTTGTCTCTGACGTCCAGGGGCGCGGTTTCCCTACTCTGACGGGAAGACGTGTGAGAAGAAGAAGTCCCACTGAAAAAAAAAACCGGTGTGGAGTGCCGGACGTCCCGAAAAGGGCACCGAGTCGGCGGACGTTACGTCCTCTGCGTCCTCTGTGTCCAAGTTAGGGACCCAACCCTTCTAAGGGACCTCCTCCCGTCCCGTTGGGTGAGGTCATCAGAACGGACCTCTTAGAGTGCCTGTCTCCTTGGACCTCCCGATGTCAGGTACCCCAGCGTTTCTCAGCCTGTGCTGACTTCGTGAACTCGTGTGTGTGCCGTACGAGCAACCTAGAATCAAGGAGTCGGTCACTAACTTGGACGATGGAGACGGAACCTTCGTACTCAGAATCGGTTTGAAGGGGCCTGACGGTCCCTTCAGGGAGGAAGTCCTACTAAGATTATGGGTGAGTTTGGATTAAAAGGGTCTCATGACACTCTCGTTTCGTATTAAGATACCCGGTCCCTAAGGGTGTACCATCTTTGGGTGGCATACGACAGTTCTTACCCTGAAGGATGATCCCTCAACGGGTGCTAAGGGACCGAGGACGACGACTTCAGATGTCCTGAAGGTCCTTCTTGGTCTCTCTTAAACCAGTGTCCTTGGTCTCTGTTAAAACTTAAATACTTCTACAAATACTCGTATTACGGTTACGACCTAAATTTTCGTGTTAGTGAAATACTTTCGTGAAAACCCGATAAAAGAGTTTGACACAGTGACGCCGGAGAACTTGTGTCGTCCAAGAGTCATTCATACGTGATCGAGGGAAACTTAATATAAGGACACTTATTTTTAGAGACTCGTCCCCCACAACTCTCTCCTCACTCAAGGTAAGAACGACGATCTTTAATTCCTGATAGTCCGGCCACCACTAGTTCTAATTCACACTCTCTTTCAAAGAGATAGGGGGTCGGGGGTCTTTACCACACCCCGTATTTCAACCCCCGACACCACTTCAAAATCGGGGTAGAGTTGTTCGAGATGATTAGACAGGTAGACGAGTCCGTAGAGAAGTAAAGTGGTTGTGGTTTCCGGGAGGACCACGGTCCGTGAACAAGTTACTACGTCCTCCTCAGTCGTTACTTATGCCATCCGAGAAACGGAGTCTCTTCGAGTCTTATGTTCTCATGACACGAGATCACTACGTCCAAGGAAGTTCCCGGGGGACCTCCCGGACCCCTACCCCTGGATGTTAGGGTGCCCCCTCCCGTCTCACTGAACACGAGGAGACCCCTGAATTTACTACACACGAGTGGGTCACCTTGGTGTTGTTCCCCCTCCCACCGAAGCACCGCCTCCTTCATCGGACACGACTCCCAACCCTCCCTGACGTTTGTTCTTTGGTACCTGACTCCTCGGACCGTCCGACGTCAGGTACCCCAGCGCTTCCCAACCTGTGCTGCCTTCGTTGACTCGTTCGTGCGTCCCGTACGTGTATCCTAGAATGGATGATGCATCCACCGTGCATATCAGGTTGAAAGAGTTCTATTGAGGTTCTACGAAGAGGGACTGGTCTCCCAGTTCCCCCCGTCCTCTTTCAGTGAAACCCCTCCTCGTCAGAAACCTCTTCCTAAACGCTTTTACATTGGTGGTGTGACGGGGGTCCAGAAGAACGTCCCCACCCTTGGTTGTACGGGAGCGGATGTCACGAGTTGTCTTCCACGACTCTACCTCGGTTTTACACTACGTTACAGTGGGCTGAAGGGACCAGGACTTGACTGTCGATGTCTTCCTCCTCTACCTCCCTTAGTTGGCAATCATTTGCGACAACCGAACGGTCTCGGACGTCTACAATAGAGTGATGGTCCATCCACACGAGTGGGGGTGAATGTCCTTCTTCGAACTCCGCGTCTCTTTAGTTCCAGTGTGTTCTAATCTTGGGTCGAGACGGACTGAGGTGGGAGACCTCAGTGCATTGAGGTTTACTCTGTGCATCAACCTGAAGACCGACCAGGTCCGTAATTCTTAGGTCCCCTGTACCGAAGATAGGGATCAGGACCTTCTAACGTGTACGGTGTCCCGTTGAGTCGGACACGCGGTGTTGAGGACTCAGACACGAGACGTTGTTCTCTTCGGTGACGTTACTCTTCGGTCACGTGGTCTTCCGATGATGTCTCATCCGGACGAACGGCGTTGATCTCTTGCGGCCGGGCGTCGTTACTTCTGGGTCGTCTCGGCATTTGTTTCATTTTTTTTTTTTTTTTCTTTCCTTTGTGTATCACTGAGATGGTAACAGGTAGGTTACTACTCCTACTGCTACTCTCAAGTGTACATAACTCGTTGGTGCCATCTGGTCACAGGATTGGTGAACACACATAAGAAAAATAGGACGACGACAACGACGACGACGACGATTCAGCGAAGTCAGTACAGGCTGAGAGGCGCTGGGGTACCTGATGTCGGATGGTCCGAGGAGGCGGGTACCCTAAAAGGTCCGTTCTCATGACCTCACCCCACGGTAACGGAAGAGGCAAAATAGGAGGATTGTTGGGATTTTAGTAGAGGTAAAATTTTTACTCCTTTGCCTTCGTGTCTTGTCAATTCCTTGTACGGGTCCTAATGTGTCGACTCTCGTCTGGTAATCTCTCTATCTTTCTTCATTCCACTTCAATTTTTGTTTCCCTTCTTAGAAGCAAATTGAAACTTTTGTACCATGGAAGGGGATTAAGTATTGGTTCTTCTAGACGGAAGGATTGATATGTAAGGATTTCGTATGCTGGGTTTGTGTTCAGGAACTTTATGACCACCACTGAAGGTCCTTATAAGGTCCGAGAGAAAATCACTTCTCACGAGGTACCACAGGGTCCCACTGGGGTCGGTTTGGGAACTGAAACTAAAGGTGTACTCCACCAATTAATGCATTCTCACGTCGGGTCTGCAGAGAAATTCAAGGTCTGGGAGTACTCCCCGGACCTGTAAAGACGGACTTCTTGGAATTTACTCTGTGGAGTTTGAGTCGTAAAGTGGTAATTTGATTATTAAAATACGGAGTTTTGATGGGGAGGTCACAAGGGATAAACTCCCTGACCTTGGTGGTAGGTGGATAATGAGTTCAGTCTACTGAAGGATCAGAGGAGACTCGAGGAAGTAGAGGGTGGCGGAGGTTGTTGGCTAGTCGTTTAAGAAAAGAATTATGACTGAATGAGCCGACGCAGACCTGAATCGACGTCACGCAACAGAGAAGTGACCCCGTGTGCCCGAGGTCTCGACGAGACTCCGTCCTCCTAGAATCGAGGGCCTGGTCCCTGTCTTTGACACGGGACGTAACGTTCCGCCTAAGAATTGGAGACCTGGTGGTTCCTTCAGGGGTTAGTAGCTTAAGGTCGTTAAGATGGAGGATTTGTAAAGATAAGAAACAGGAGAAAGACGGTAAGGGTATGATTGAGATTGTGTTCGGTGGTAGGTTAAGTGACTTTATTGATGAATTGACGCCAGTTGCGTGGGGCGAGTCAAGGGATATGACTTCGGTTTCACCAGATTACACCCGTAGAGAGAAGGAGAGACCCGAAGGGACTGTGGAGTCAACCATTTCTTGGGTGGACGTTACGTCTTCTGGGACCAGACTAAGGACCTAGTCCTTCTAAGCGACCTCTTCCCTATCCGATGGGTGAGGCCATAAGAACACGAAGGAAACACCGACCATTTCTTAGACGGACGTTACGCCCTCTGGACCCAAGTTAGGGACCTAACCCTTCTAGGGGACCTCTTCCCTTTCCGATGGGTGAGGTCATAAGGTATGGTACCTGACATATCGGGTACCCCAACGTTTCTCAGTCTGTACTGACTCGCTGAAAGTGAAAGTGAGTGAGAAAGAGAGATCCTCGATTTTTCCGAGGAGTGTCGAGAATCTTATTTGAAGATTTGTGTCGAATTTTCCGAGACAGGTGAGGTCGATCGGAGTACGGAGGAATATCGAATGGTGGGGAGGTTGTGGAGAGGGATAACCGTCGGGTACGAGGTCTTTCTTGAACAAAGTACAGAAGTTTTGGAAACCACAACGACGAAACAGTTCCATCCAACCTCTGGGAAGAGCCCCGGGAACACACACACGATTCAGTGAAGTCACCACAGGTTGAGAAACGCTAGGATACCTGACGTCGGACGATCCGAGGAGACAGGTATCCGGGAATTCTCATGACATTAAGGGGTCCGGATCTGAATGGGACCGGACGGTTGCGTCCTCTGCACCCAAGATAGGGTCCCACCCCTACTAGGGAACGTCCTCTCGTACCGTTGGGTGAGGTCATAAGAACAGACCTCTTAGGGTACCTGTCTCCTCGGACCGCCCGATGTCAGGCACCCCAGTGTCTCTCAGTCTGTGCTGACTCATTGATTCGTGTGTGTGTCTGAATGGGGTCCCATAAAATCAATGGATGAATGAAGGGAGGGAGGGAGGACGTCGGACACTGTCTGGAGGTAACGGGGAGGTCACGGACGATGTATCCAACATAAATAAAGAAAAGTTTTTCATAAATAAACCGACGCGACCCAGAATCAAAGCCGTAAGTACTAGAAAACTAATACCGTACACCCTAGATCAAGGGACTGATCCCTAGTTTGGGTCCAGGGGACATAACCCTCAAGTCTCAGAATCGGTGACCTGGTCGTCCCTTCAGGGACGATGTATCCAAAATTTTAATTTATAACTTACGGATGTTGGTCTATTGACTGTCAATGAATACTTCTGTCGTGCTACATGGTTTTAGGACTATTAGTACCGAAACCCTCTCCTTAATCTCTCCTCTACCTCTTCTCTAAAACCACAAAACGAGACTCATGAAGTTAGTATCCTGTTACACGTTTTCTATAATTAAACTCAAAATAAAACACAACACCACCTTCTTATTTTTTCTTACTCTCGATAAATATATGACAAGGACAGAAAGGGGAGGAGAGTCAGGTTCTTCTCTCGGAACACAAGATAAAGGAACGGAACCCCCTGTAAATGGTTTTCGTTTACAACGATTTCCAGAGAGCAGGACTGAAACCTCTTTCTGACTTCAGTGACTTTTGTTCCCTCACAGGACTCCCGTCTTTCCTCAGACAGACGCCTCGACCCACCCCCATCGCCCGCCAGCCTCAGGGGTCTTAGACCTCCTACCCCTCCCCGGACCTCTCACGGTGCACCACCCTTAGATGTCCGATACGGGGTCTTCCTCCCTGGGGGCTCCGACCTGGGACCGTCTCTACGACACGGGGGGACCTGAGGTTCCCTTGTGACACGAGCCTGTCACCAGTGTAACCACCGCTGACCACACCTGTCCATTTTTCATAATCACTAGAGTCAAGACCGACGAGACACTCCCCCTACGAGTCAGCGAAGTCAGCACAGGCTGAGAAACGCTGAGGTGCCTGACTCGGGGGGTTCGAGGAGACAGGTACCCTAAAAGGTCCGTTCCTACGACCCCTCCCAACTGTATGGGTAAAGGTCCCCTAGAAGGGTTGGGTCCCTAACTTGGACCCAGAGGACGTTTCACCCTATCCTGGAAATCCAGTCCTTAAGGTAAACTCTTTTTATTTCCTGGTACCATAAAGAACGTCTCAGTATAGACGTCGTACTTTTAGTGCGACTGACACGAATACATACCTCAGAAAATGTTACTCTCAAAGAGTTCATGTGTAAGAGTCAAACTTTTGTTTTCGGTTCTTTTCCAGTAAGTTGAGGGATCGTTCCGTCCCAACCAGAATGTGGGGCCTCACATTGTGGTCCCGACAAAAATGGGGGAGGAGGTCCCTTAAAAGTCGACCCTTCTCCCGCGGACTCTTCTTTCGTCTAGATTGACGTAGGTGGAGGAAGTACAGAGGATTTTTACGTCTACATTTGTGCTAAAGGTGTAACGAAGGGGGGAGGGGCGGGGCAGAACAGTCACTACAGTCCTCTCCTGGTTCTCTTTGCCCGAACGTCCTGGACCCCTGCCACACCGACCCCTCCCGAGGATCTTTGGTTCGGTCGAAGTTCAGATGAACGTAGAACGACTTTCCGGTCCTCTGGGTTACGGGTTAAGATCTGTGACGATGCTCCTAGCCTCGTTTAATGTTCTTGCAGAAGGTATCCCAGGTCCGGTGAGGCCGACGCCTGAGTTGAGACGTGTGCGTGAACTTCGTGACTCCATTCCCGCATCCAGAAACGACCACACGCGACATAAAGGACGAGACCAGACATACAAAGACAGGAGGAGGAAGTGGAAGAAACCAGACCAAAAAGGTAAGAGAAGCGTCGGAAAGCCAAGTAAAAGGCTGAGGTAGTAAATCGACACACTGGACCCTGTCCAACAGAGAATCGAAAGAACTTGAAGGGTAGGAAGTGCAAGTCTTACCTTATTTTTGACGGAGGACTAATAGTACTTCAGACCTCTGTTACCGAGAGTCACGGATCGTACCTCGGAGGGCTGTGAGTGATTCACGAGTAATGATAAAAAATTTTTATAAATAAACATACATAAATAAATAAACCGACGTGGTGCAGAATAAACGTCGGACACCCTAGATATCAACTTCAAATGCTTGAGAATCAACACCGTACGCCCCAAATCAAGGGGACGTGACGTTGATGGTTCAGAATCGGGGACCTAGTGGTCCGAACAGGGTTATTTACGAGTAATTTACCAACGATAAAAATAACTGTGGCAACGTAGGCATGATCATTTTACGGAAGAATAAGAGCCTTCCCTGTTTCGGGCAGGACTGTCGAAGAGGGAACGGCCAGCAGTGTCGTCGAGACTTACGGGCACAAAGGGGGACGGGCCAGACCCTGTCGAGCAATAGGTGCCAGTGAAGGGAGGACTCGAGTCGGGAGGTTGGGGTGACTTGTTCGAGAAGGTCAAGAGTCGGGCGGAGGAAGGGTACACTAGAGTAATGGAGGAGTGTTTCCCGTAAGGTCCCGAGTTCACTCGGGGCCTGAACTGCGCCCAGAATAAATTAGGTACCGTAGAGGAGGAGAGCCCCACACACGAGAACGTTCGTTAAGAGACGACAGAGGACAAGGGGTCGGCGGGAGCAGGGGCGGGTCGAGTCGGCGTTAGTAGAGAATAAGAGACTCAGGTGAGTGTCTGGAAGTGGGTCCGGAACCTGCCCATTGAAATGACGGACGATGTTAAAACGGAAACATTAGTCCTTGTAACCGGCCCGTAGTTTCCGTGGAAGAGGCGTAAAGGAGAAAAGTCTAAAATATTAGTAGGAGAGGACACGTTGGAGGTAATGGACTTGAACCTTGATGGACTGAAAATAGAGACCACTGTCCTGGGTCCTCGCAGTATTTCAGTGCGGGGACCTCGACCCACAACCCTGTTCGTCTGACCGGACCTCGACGACGACGACGACGACATCAGAGACTCCCGGTCACACCCGTAGAACGGGCAATAAATTTCTCCGGCTACGAGCGGTGATGTCCCATCTAGGATTACCGTTGACAAATCCTAAACCTTTGAAGATCTGACGTAAAGGTAGGTAGGAATCTGACGTAGAGACGGAGAAACCCCACCGACTCAAAGGATTAGTCAATTGAACCCTCCGACCTCCTAACAGTTCTCTTCAAAGGAAAATAGATAAACAATTTTACGAAAATGTTCCTTTTACATAAGGACGAACTAACACACTAAAAAAAAAAAATCCATGCTTTCTTTTAGTACAACCACCCTCCTCTCTTTGTCTTCGTATGGGAACTACCTTTCCCTGATCGTCTCTGTCCCCCCTACTATCTCCAGAGGTCATAGAGAACGACTAGGTCTCTTTTGAAGGACCCCCGTCCCCACGACCACTTATTCTCCCGACTATTCTCTTCTCTGCTTTCCTGGACGGTCGAAGGTCGTCTTCCGCCCCCGTTAGACTCCACTCCTCGACTCGAGCGGCTCCCAGGTCAGACCCCGATACGTAGACCATCGAGAACCACCCGAAGGGACCCCCGAGTCTACCATTTCTTAAGTGGACGTTACGTCCTCTGAGCCCAAACTAGGGACCCAGTCCTTCTAGGCGACTTCTTCTCTTACCGATGGGTGAGGTCATAAGAACGGACCTCTTAAGGTACCTGTCTCCTCGGACCGCCCGTGACTTACTTACCTGTACTCAAACTTGTTTGAGGCCCTCTATCACTTCCTGTGCCCCCGGACGTCAGGTACGTTCTCAGCCTGTACTGAATCGTTGACTTGTCGTTCTTTTTGTCCAGGAAGTATAAACCGTTTTCTTACTTGTTTTGAGTTGACCTTAGGTCAACGGTATGTCATACCTTCGCTACACTCAACGATTGTCACCTCGGACCAAGTCTCGACATGCCACGGAAATTTTGAACAAAATGTGTCTGTTCCTTACACTCGGAGTACGAGGTCTGCCGGGTACCAATGTAGTCCCTCAATTTCCTCCGACCTCAGAGGATTTAAGTCGGGGTGAAGGGACTTATAATGTGGTAAGGCGGAGGTCCAGATACACGGCCCTTCATAAGACACACCATATTATTTGTAGTTGACTCATGATCTTACGGACCTACCTTCCGAAGTCCTAGATGTAAAGATCTTAAAAGGTTGAACTTAGTAAGAATTGTTGTTCTGTCCTCGACAGACGAGGAAAAGGGAGACCCGGGTCCGAGAGAGACGGGTCGTCAGAGTCGAAAAGAAGGAGGGGAGATCCCGAATAGAGTAGAGAGGATCGGTGTTGTTCCGTCAGTCTGGGTCTGCGACGAGTCTCTATGAAAGGGTTACTTAGCAGGTACAAACAGATCCTACTCTTTCCACACAGGACTTTAATCTCCAGTGTGTTCGAGTCTGGGTCTATTACCTGTAAGTCCGTCTGACGGTGGAGAGAGTGACAGAGGAGGGTGTAATGTCAGAAGTAAGTTCATTTTTTTAATGGAGGGGAACAGAGTCTAGCACAGGTGCGAGGTACTACACTGACCTGAGGAAATGGGATGTTGCCAGGATACCACCCGGAGAGGTCTGGGGTGAGAGACGGACCGTAGGAGCACCACGTGTCCCAGTGCGTACGAGTACGAGTGAGCGAGACAGTACAGGGTGAGAACGTCGGGGTACCTGCCGTCGGGTGGTCCGAGGAGACAGGTACCTTAAAAGGTCCGTTCTTGTGACCTCACCTATCGGTAAGGGAAGAGGTGTACTAGAGGGGTTGGGTCCCGAGTTTGTACGTAGAGGACGTACTCGTCCGTCTAAGAAATGGTGTCGTAGTGGACTTTTCGGTTCCAGTAGTGGTAGATAGACATTAAAGAAAATTATTTTATGTATGTTCCTCCTTCATATTATAATTTATAATGAAATAGAAAGACCAAACGGAACCTTTGCTTGTCTCTAGTAAGACAGCAAAAACTCTAACGTAGGTTCATAAAGTCTGAGAAAACAACTGGTACTACCGATGAGGTAAAGAAGACTCCCTAAGGACGGGCGTCATCATCTATATTACCAGTAGACTCAATTTAAGTGGGTAAGGTCAGGTAAAATCAAGCGACTAAGGATCTTACAGCTGCAAATAAGAACGGTAGAGAACAAACTGGTGAAGGTTAAACGGAACTAAGTACCTGGACTGTAAGGTCCAAGGATGCGTTATGACGAGAAATGTCGGAGCCTGGAACGAAGATAGTGGTCAGTATAGGTGTCGACCCATAACACAAACGAAACCGAAGTAGGGAAGTAAGAAAAACCTCAATAAAGAGGTGACTAGAGGTCATCACACAACCCGTGGATGACTGGACCCCTCAAGGAGAAAGTGACAGGATAGTAAAACGGAAAAGTATGACAAGTACCCCAAGAGTTAGAGTTTTTGTTGTTTTACTAGAGACAAGCAAAGGTTCCTTTTGGTAAGTTATAGTGTCATTAGGTTCAAATACGGGGTTGGTCATTGCGACTTCTTCGACTTCAACTTGCCAAGATACTTCTGGATGTTCTGGAAAATCTTGATTGTGGGTTTTTTCTACAGGAAAAGTAATATCCCCTGACCTTACGTTTTCATCCTTCAGTTCTTTGTGGACCTCATTGTCCGTTTAAACCGGAACCTTACGCCTTACTTCGTCCCGTTTCTGATTATCTCAAAACGGTTCTTTTACGTGACCAGTATCGTTTGTGGGAGAAGGTTGTTGTGTTCTCTTCTGAGATGTGTACCTGTAGTGGTCTACCAGTTGTGGCTTTAGTCTAACTAATATAAGAAACGTCGGTTTCTACCTCTTCGAGATATGTCAGTTGTTTTTGTTCTGGTCCTCGACTGACACCGAGTCTAGTACTTGAGGAATAATGGTTTAAGTCTGAATTTAACTTCTTTCATCCCTTTTGGCGATCTGGTAAGTCCATACTGGATTTAGTTTAGGGAATACTAATATGTCACCTTCACTCTTTATCTAAATTCCCGGATCTAGACTATTAATCTCACGGACTACTTGGTACCTTACTCCAAGCACTGTGACATGTCCTNTACCTTACTCCAAGCACTGTAACATGTCCTCTGTCCCTAGTTCTGGTAGGGGTACCTTTTCTTTACGTTTTTTCGTTTTACCGACAGACCCCTCCGGAATGTTTATCGACACTTTTCTTCTCTCCACTCTTTGTTTCCTCTTTTCCTTTCTATATTCGTAGACTTACGTCTCAAGGTTTCTTATCGTTCTTCTCTATTCTTTCGGAAGAAGTCGCTAGTTACGTTTCTTTATCTCCCTTTGTTGTCTTACCCTTTCTGCTCTAGAGAAGTTCTTTTAATCTGTATGGTTCCCTTGTAAAGTACGTTTCTACCCGAGGTATTTCCTGTCTTTACCATACCTGGATTGTCTTCGTCTTCTATAATTCTTCTCCACCGTTCTTATGTGTCTTCTTGACATGTTTTTTCTAGAAGTACTGGGTCTATTAGTGCTACCATACTAGTGAGTAGATCTCGGTCTATAGAACCTTACACTTCAGTTCACCCGGAATCTTTCGTAGTGATGCTTGTTTCGATCACCTCCACTACCTTAAGGTTAACTCGATAAAGTTTAGGACTTTCTACTAAGACACTTTCACAACGTGAGTTATACGGTCGTCTAAACCTTTTGAGTCGTCACCGGTGTCCTGACCTTTTCCAGGTAAAAGTAAGGTTAGGAATTCTTTCCGTTACGGTTTCTTACGAGTTTGATGGCGTGTTAACGNAATACTGGTTGGATCTATCATATAAGTTTTCGTCTCTGTAATGAAACGGCTGATTCCAGGCAGATCAGTTCCGATACCAAAAAGGTCACCAGTACATACCTACACTCTCAACCTGACACTTCTTCCGACTCACGGTTTCTTAACTACGAAAACTTGACACCACAACCTCTTCTGAGAACTCTCAGGGAACCTGACGTTCCTGTAGGTTGGTCAGGTAAGACTTCCTCTAGTCGGGACCCTAAAGAAACCTTCCTTACTACGATTTCGACTTTGAGGTCATGAAACCGTTGGAGTACCCTTCTCAACTGAGTGACCTTTTCTGAGACTACGACCCTCCCTAACCCCCGTCCTCCTCTTCCCTTGCTGTCTCCTACTCTACCGACCTACCGTAGTGGCTGAGTTACCTGCACTCAGACTCACTTGAGGCCCTCAACCACTACCTGTCCCTCCGGACCGCACGACGCTAAGTACCCCAACGTTTCTCAGCCTGTGCTGACTCGCTGACTTGACTTGATAGAAAGACCTTAAAATTTTACTGTGCACGTGTGTAAAATTTTTCAATGTGTATAATTTAACTATGGTTGACATTAAAGAAAAAAAAATTTAGATAAATAAATAAAACTGACGTGGTTCAGAATCAACACCGTACACCGTGGATCAAAGGACTAATCCCTAGCTTGGGTCCAGGGAATTTAACCCTCACGTGTCAGAATCGATGACCTGGTGGTCCCTTGAGGGGTTTCACATTAAAGATTTTAGATAGAATGTTTAATTCTTCCTTCCTTCCCTCTTCTTTCCCACCTCTTTCCTCTTTCTTAACTGACAGACTCAACTAAAACTTTAGTCGACTATAGTCTCTTCTTTAGAATAAACCACCTTTAGTCTTTCCTCTTTTTAATGTTGGTGGTATTCCATCTCCAAAAAAATTTAAAAACCGACGTGGGGTACTGCACACCCCGAATCAAGGGACTGGTCCCTAGTTTGGGTACGGGGGACGTGGTCTTCCACCTCAGGATTCGGGACCTGGTCGTCCCTCCCGGGAGTTCTCCATCTCACAAACAGGTAATATAAGGGTATCTCTTTGTCCCAAACAGGACTGAGTCAGGTCTTCCTGGAGATCAATGTCCCCGTGGTTCTTCGATGCGTACTACAATCCTCGTTTCCTCTCCCTCCTCCGGTAGTTTATAGCAAGATCACAGGACTGAGTCAGGTCTTCCTGGAGATCAATGTCCCCGTGGTTCTTCGATGCGTACTACAATCCTCGTTTCCTCTCCCTCCTCCGGTAGTTTATAGCAAGATCAATGTAGCCACACAAAACCTTCCTTCCGAGCCTTTATCTTATGATTCCGAGACTCCGGGTGCTTACAGTTCTGGAATCTTCTGTGGAGTCAGTACACCAAACCTCAGAGAGGGAGGTGGTCCCCTGCTTAAATGGACCGGAGTTTACGATTGTTAGGATGGTTCTCTAGAGTGTACCGTCGACGTAAAACGACGAGTCGATCACTGGCGACAGTACCCTCTAAAACTACCGGCGTGACTGGAGGTAGGACATCCTCCGTGGCTCTGGGGAGTAAATCGGTCCAGAACAAGTCTCAGGGGACGTCCTTCCGACTCCAGACCTGTGCCACCGTCGTAGTGTTCCCAAATTATGGACGAGGCGTATGAAGGTCCTATTCCCAGATTTCTCCGAAACCTGTCCCGGGAAAGGTCCGGGCCGGAAGTGAGAAGGGTGTACGCTTTCAAGTGACTCGAGAGTGTGAATTGAGTTACACGACAGACGTTTGTCGGAACTGTGTCAGACGAAATAATAAAACGAAAAGACAAGATCGGCTTACGTACGGTCTCTACCATCCCTAAATCTTTGGACGACCTTCGTCCGTCACAAACAAAAATTCATTAATAAATCTAAGTCTAAAATTACGACGTTTCCGGTTTCTGATTTTCGTTTGTCAGGGACAACCCACCCCCCCCTCCTTCTGGTTTCTGTACTTTGAACTCCTTCACTCCAATAAGTGAATTTATACGGTAGCCGCATAGGCCTTGTAGTCGTCCCGATGAGGTCGTCACGATTCAAGTCACTGAAGTCACGTTCACACACTTTACCGATGTATTTAGACCGGCACGAAAAGACGAGTCTCCAACATCCCTAAAGGTCGACGGGACGTTTGAGACGAAGTGTGACGACAGAAGGTACTGACCGAACCTCCGGGAGACTCTCACCTATAACATAGGTCATGATATAACCAGGTTATGAAACCGATGGACTATATTTCTCGACTGAGTAACCTTTTACAGGACTACGACCCTTTCTTACTCCCGTCCTCCTCTTCCCCTGTTGTCTCCTACTTTACCAACCTATCGTAGTGGTGGAGTTGTCTATGCTCAAACTCGTTTGGGGCCCTCTGTCATTTCCTGTCCCTCCGGACCACACGACGTCACGTACCCCACCGTTTCTCAGTCTGTGTTGACTCACTGAGTTGTTGTTTAACATAAGTTTACCCGGTCCAGTTGGTTTAGATACGGGTCCAACAAAGCAACAACAAAAAAATTCATAAATAACTTAGACAGTGTTATGACGAAGACAAAATACAAAGCCAAAAAACCGGTTCTCCGTCCCCCCTAGGATCGAGAGTCTGGTCCCCGACTTGTTGGGGAACGCAACCTTCCGTCACCCGGTGGTCCCTTCAGGGAGACGGGTCCAAAATTACCAGTATGACACTCACCCCTACTCTACTTCGATCCCTCATACGAAGCGACTAGGGTTAGGGGTCTAGGACCCGTCAGTGTCGGACAAGGTAAATGTAACGCTTCACCCTTTTTTTATACCTAGTACCCGGGACACGAAGTCATTTCTCTGTCGTCTCCTTTATGTCCCCATCGACGGAACTCTTTAATGTAGTCCTTCTCCTCCTTCTGTGTTACCAAGTCCGGTGTCGGTTGTGTCTACGGGTCTCAGAGAGGAGCTTTCGGTGACCCCAAACTCTAGTCCGGTTTCACCGAAGACAAGTCTTCTCCGTCGTCGGTCCCCTCCGAACACAACCTCTGTCGGGCTCGCGAGGTCGGACGGACGACTGGTAGGAAACCGGTGTCGAGACTTGGGGGCAGGTGCCCCACCGGGACCCCTTCTCCGGACGAGACCCCCGTGACAAATTACTAAACGGTCGTTTCTTGTTCCGTTTGTCTGACGACCGTCGACGGACCTACGTTACCCTCTCAAGTAAAAATAAGGGTGGGTGTCACGTCGGAAGATCCGTTACCTATTTTCTTTTTCACTCTCTCCCATAGTACTCTCGGCTCCTCCCTGATGGTAAGCCCCGAGCAGTAAAGTGACCCGGAGATACCTACCTCGGACTTGTAGAGCCGTAACCACGGTCAACGATAAAGGTAGGAGACTTATGAATTAAGGATTATCGTAGAGAACTCGAGGATCCTTGATATTTCTATCGCTTTACTGAAGAACACCGTCTCAAGATCTGTACTTTCTCTTACTCTGGTCTTTTTGTGACAGAAACGAAATTCTTTAGAAAATGTCCTTCGCATATTATACCCTTTCATCAAACCCAGCGATTATTTAAGGAAAATGAAAGAGAAGGGCACTTGGAAAGGGGATAGAGGAACCGAGATGTTTTTTTTTTTTGTTTTTTGTTCACCGCGGAGGATAAGAGGACACTCGGTCTCCGAGGCTCTAGATTCAGGATATCGAGGGGTGGGAAAAATAGGAACTGGAGCGTCGGGTCGGGTTGACCCGGGAAGAGATTACGAGTGTGGTCGGAAGTCAGGGGGGTCAATGAAAGAGGACATCTCAGAGGACCCGAAGGGACCGCCGAGTCTATCATTTCTTAGACGGACGTTACCTCCCTCCGGAGCCAACCCTTCTAGGGGACCTCTTCCCGGAACGATGGGTGAGGTCACAAGAACGGACCTCTCAAGGTACCTGTCTCCTCGGACCACCCGGTAAGTCCCCCAGTGTTTCTCACCCCGTACTGACTCACTGATTGTGTATACACCTCACAGGACTTCACTATATAGGTTTTAAGAATTTACCGTGAATGGGGAATGTTAATCAACATAGTCACAAGAGGACACTGGGTGGGAGAGAGGGTAAAGGAGGTCTTGTGGACCAGGAATTCTCTACAACCTGTTTTGCTAAAGTGAAGGACATTTCAGCTAGGACTCGCGGAAGTTCATTCTTCCTGAACATGTACGATCTACAATTCTTTTTACGTACAACTTAATAGACAAGATTAATGGTATAAACTCTATTTATTCAAACCACCAACGGAACAATAAACTAGTCCTATACTAATAAAAGTATAAAGACGAAAGACAAATCTTTGGAAGACATATAAGGGACATTCAAAGGTAAAATTTCGGTCAACATAACATAAAACTGGAGATTCGTCCCCTCTCAAGAGAAGAAAGGGAAAATATACTACGAATTTAGAGATCTTGGGACTTGTTTTAGTGAATAAAATCCTTCTTGAAAGACGATTATTGGGTAGGGGTCCATGAGAATAAATAACAGAAAGAAGTCATGGTTACACGTCTTTACTCGTATCGGGAATTACGTAACGGAGTGGGGTTTTTTCCCTGACCTAGGACGAGAGTTTTAGGCTGTCATCTAGACATCGGTACATATGTAGGTGAATGCATGTTCTTAGGGTTCCGGTAGACACTTTGATGTGTCCCTTTCCTTTAAGTGTCTCGTGTCGTGTACGTACGCCCCTCCGGCACTTTACTCGCACCTCTGAGTGAGAGAGAGTGATACAGTGGGATCCACTAGGGGACAGTGAGACCCAGGAAACCAGACACGGGATCTAGACTAGCCTTCGAGAAGGTCCCGTCCTCGGTAAATCTCTGATACTTTTTGTTAAGTTAATAAATAGTGGGGATGTCTTTACTGAGTTTCAAAACGGAGGGTAACCGAAATCGGGTGTCACAACCGACTCATAGAGACCACCGAAATCAGAGACGATTCTAAAATATTCTTGAACCTGGTCACTAAACGTACCTTTTAAGTCTCAACTGAATGAGAGTTGTCATAAGGTACAAAAAAGACTCACCAAAGAAAATAGAATGGAAATCACCTTACTCCCTACTTAATATAAAGAAAAGAGATAAAAAAATTTCTAAAAAAAATTACGCCTGGTAAAAATTTCACAAATAACTTAAACAATGTTATGACGATGACAAGATACAAAAATCAAAAAACCAGTGTTCCACACACCCTAGACTCGAGGGTCTGGTCCCTGACTTGGACACGGCAGACGAAACCTTCCACTTCAGCATTGGTGACCTGGTGGTCCCTTCAGGGAAAAAGAAATATGGGATTTTTCCACTACATAGACTTCGGGTTTTGCATTTCTGAAATCAACTCCCCGGTAAACGAAAGTGGGGTGGGAACGGAAACAAAGTCCAAGGGCCGGGACTTCTGTGCTGCGACGGAGTACGTTTACACTGACACAAATTTATAAGGTTGTAGGGGATTGAACGAGAAACACTTGAGATTCAAGAAACAATGGAGTATTAACGGGTTTGGAGACATAAAAAGAACGATTCACGTTTACCATTCTCTATGGTTTTCTATTAGTTTCACGACTATTTGCCTTCTCCTTGGGAGAGTCAATAGTTCAATCGAGACGACTTGTGTTCAAGGACAAACGTAAACAGTCCTCTGCGCCCCTCCATGGTAGTAGTCTGCCTCTCCCACTCCCTTCATGAATCAATCCCTCCACTCGGTTTAAGGACCCAACTCTCAAGTATCCCGTCATTCCTAGTTATCCTTGTGAAGACTAAACATGTTACTAATAGTTCCATGTTTCGTTGTGACGGGAAACAGGAAAAATAAAAATGAGACGATTAGCTTGTGAAGTTGGATTTAATTCTGATAATAAGTCGAAACTACAACGTAAAATATAATCGTTTCACAAAATATTAGGAAGTAATCGATAAAATAAGAGGAAATAATGATGGTGGGTAAAGTTATTTAATCCAACTTCTGTGTTGCGTTACGTACAACCGGAACGTTGGTCCTTAGGACTTAAAGTCCGCACTTAAAGTATATATTACTTTCCTCTGACCTAACTGGTGTCCTTCTTAGTGTCTCATTTTCTTGTCTTCGTGGTTTTAATATTCTTGAAAGAACCTTCGATTTGGAGGTGACTAAATCCCGTTCTCAACTTAAAAAAATGAAATAAAACCATCGTGCTTTTGACTCTCGAAAGTGATCACAGTTAGTTTTGACATTGATCGTTTGTGCAGAAATTGTCTGTTAAGAGAACTGACTTACACCCCACCGCCCGTGCCTGCACAGACTCGGTCACCGCGGTCAACCAAGGATTCCTTTCCCTGACTCCGATCTCCCTCTGTCTATAGAGATTTAAGGAAGAGTAAACAACCTATGGGTAAGAACCGTGGGAGAAGTGAACGACAAGCACTGTATTGTGATGAGGACCCCTGGGAGTAAACAACGGAGAAAAAGAAGAGAAGAAGACGAACAAATTTATATTCCTATATAAGAGACTGAAGATAATGTCGAGATATCGTAAGAATAGTAAGGTTATAGAAGTTACTATTAAGGGTTTAAACGAAGGTTTCAGTTTAAGAGCACGTGAAGGTTTCCGGACAAACTGTAATAAAGAATTAGTAGAATGAC
Organism: Capra ibex; assembly: GCA_006410555.1. Classification (NCBI taxonomy): domain Eukaryota; kingdom Metazoa; phylum Chordata; class Mammalia; order Artiodactyla; family Bovidae; genus Capra; species Capra ibex. Next base: position 261,990 of record SJYO01017864.1, read on the forward strand.
CATGGGAGATGAGGTGGGATTTGGTCATTCGGGAGAATTGAATGGGTAAAAACAATTACCGTGGTAGTAAAAGGATCTCTAGGTCGGACTCGTGGAGTCTCAGTGACATAGGTTAGTGAGTTTGAGTATTAGCCTTTGGATGGAAGAGATGCAGAGACCCCAGATTTGTTAATGTTATTTGAAGAGTGATCAGAGGTTACAGAGGGATAAGATTTAGTGACATGTCAGAGGATTTCTATCGGGACTAGTATGGTGACAGGACAACTTTATGATATTGCTAAGAAGAGACGGAAGACTTAATTTGAGTTTGAGTCGGATGATTTAGTCCCGAGATGTGACCGAAACATTAGTCTGTTGAACCAAAGTCTAGAGTTGAGACAGTGTGTGTTCTACACACACTGAAACTTCCCACCGGATTAGAGACCTCAGAACCAAAGGAACACCCACTTTTTTTACACCCATGGTGGTGGATGGGTTCTAGTAACGTCTCTAATTTGCTTTACTTCCATTAATTTCATGGTTGGTAAAGACGTGTGTCATCCATGAGTTTTTCATGATCGAGGAAGGAGAAGCGGAGAAGGAAAAGTCGAACTAAAGGTGAGGGGAAGATTTGTGTGATACGGTGAACAGGTTTGGTTTAGCACAATGAGTGAGTAGAGAACGTAGGAGAACCTTACGAAGAATGAAGATAGGACAGTGAAAGTTTGTAGGATGAATAGGAAGTTCCTGTTCAAATGTACGGTGAGAAAGTACTTCTGAGAGAAGAAGTAGACTTTGCAGGGTTAGCTGAACAAACATAAATAACTCCGTGAAATGTAGAAGTCGTATTTAAATAAAAGAGTAGATGGTGTAACTCCAGTCCCCAAAGAAATATAGGGGCATATATTGTGTCACGGGCTTCTCCGTTAGTTATTTACACACGACTTGATTTTGACTTTCGAACTCGAAAACCAGAGGGCTCTGAGGTAAGTAAACACTAAGTATGAAGTGTGACTCTTGAGAAATCTTTGTTAGAGACCGCCCTATAGTCTTAAAGTTTGTTGATATTGTCTCTTCGACTCAGTCAGATCCTAATTCAAGTCAGGATCAAGTCGGTTGTCCTTAACAGACCTGGGACAAGGACGAACTCTATTGTATTAAACCGTTGAACACACTCGGTACCCCCGAGTAAACTTACGTAAATAAATAAAAATTAAAAAACCGGTACGCCGTGCACCCTAGAATCAAGGGGTTGGTGCCTAACTTAGACGGGGAGGACGTAACCTTCGTGTCTTAGAATTGGTGACTTAGTGGTCCCTTTAGGGAGTAAACTTACATAAATGTACTCTCGTACACACACGAATCATCGAGTCAGTACAGGTCGAGAAACACTGGGGTACTTGACATCGGGCGGTCCGAGGAGACAGGTCCCCTAAGAGGTCCGTTCTTATGACCTCACCCAACGGTACGGGAGGAGGTCCCCCAGAAGGGTTGGGTCCTGAGGAGGTAACATCCGCCTAACAAATGGTAGACTCGGTGGTCCCTTCGGGTACTTGTGACCTCACCCATCGGATAGGGAAGAAGTCTCCTAGAAGGGTTGGGACCTTAGCTTGGTCCCAGAGGATGTAACGTCCGTCTAATAAGTGGTCGACTCGATGGTGCCTTCGGGGTTTACGCTTGTATATAAATAGAAGTCTCCGTTCGTTTTTACGTGTTGGAGATTTTTAGTCGGTAATAATCCAACTGTCACTGTTAGCGAAGTGACCATGTCTTTCCTCAGGACTTTTCGGTAGGTCGAAGTATCCAAGGCTCACACCGAGTCGATTCTCCATTGATACGGAGTGAGACCGAAAGTCGGTCAGGTAAAGGAGAACCGAGCCAATGTTTACCCATTAATATACTGTAGTCGGTGGTACCCCACCGCCCTTGTATTCCACCGAAGTACCACGGTATATTACACCGTGGTTCAAAGACTTAGTGGTTGGTGTCCACGTAGCCGCCGAGAAGGGGGGGTGGTGTGGAGGGGGGTATTTTTTTCGTGGAATAGACTATAGTGACAACTGAGTCACTGATATGACTCTAGAATTCGTGAAAGGAATCGAAGAAGAATCACAAACAAGCCCACCCATGGAGACACGCCTACGGATATTTACTCAAGAATGTCACGTCCTCAGTAGTCCGTGGGTCCGTGGTCCGGTACGAAAACGGAAATCCATCCGCATGGAGTCTTTCACCATCGTATAGAGTAACGATTCGGGTGTGGATGGGTTCTACGGAGTCTCCGCCTTGAAGGAAGGATCGGTTTGAGAATTGAGCGTCTCAACGACAGTGATTTAAGTAGGAATCGGACCTGAAATGGAGCGGACAAAGACCTCGGTAGCAAGAGGGACTTTGTCGTTGACGGTGTTGAAGGGGGGTTTGGTAAGTATTGTCCCTTCTATTCGTCGAGGGGTCACAAGGAACGGTTCTATGTCTCAGTGTGCTACAACGATAACTCATCCTGCGATTTGGTCCTACACACCTCTAAGAGGAGTACCTACGAAGTCTGTCCCGGATATTATGCCGGAGAATCCACCGTTCATAGAGGGAGAATTTTAACACACTCCAGGAAGGGTCCTCAATGTCAATATAGCCCTCTAGTGTGTGTTTGATTTACCACCATGTTTACTAAATAATAGTTCACTGTGTACCATACCACTCATTCATTCACAATCAGCGGGTTAGTACGGACTGAGACGTTGGGGTACCTGACATCGGACGGTCCGAGGAGACAGGTACCTTAAGAGACCCGTTCTTGTAACCTCACCCAACGGTAAAGGAAGAGGTCCCCTAGAAGGGTTGGGTCCCTAACTTGAGTCCACGTAACGTCTGTGCCGTGTCATGTCGGTCATTCAGGTACTCGAAATACCTCCTCTGTCTAGAATTCGATTGAGAATACCAACTGTCCTAAATTTGTCCTCTCCTTATTGGCACACTCATTTTGTTCACCGTGGACCGGGTGTCCGTAGACAGTCCCTGGAGGGACGTCAGGTCACCACTTCTGAGACACAAAAGTGACGTCCCTCGTACCCAAGTTAGGGACCAACCCCTTGATTCTGGGACGTTCGACGTACCGGTTTTCGTTTCTGTGTGGTTGTTGTTTTTTCTGTGAAGATATCCGTAGACAGTTTACCTAAACCCTTTAAAGGGTAAATACTGGAACTTTCTTTTTGTGCCGGGTTCACTCTCCTTCTCATCCCAAGAACTGGTCAAAAAGAGTCCAGAAGTTCCATGTACTACACTACTGAACTTTGTTTTTCTCCAGACGTCTGTGTCAAACCTATCGAGCGTTTCCGGTGCTGACTGTTCCGTTCTTAATCTGGGACTACCGGTAGACACTTTTTCCTTAGTACGAGTCAGGATTTCGTTCCCCTCGAGTGTTAGTTTTCTTGTGGGATACGCCTTGTTAAATCATAGTCTCACTTTTGCCGTCGCCTTACTTTTCTTTTGGTCACCACCCTTTTGGTGATTCTGGACAAGGTCATTGGATCATAACCGTACCACTCTCGGACTTGAGACCACTATTACCAATTTTCCGTTTCCCTACTTAGTGTCTTTAAGACTGGCTTCACAACTTTCGTGAACGACTGTCTAACTTGATATCTCCGCTTCCTCGGATCTCTTGACCCCGTTTTACAACGTAGTTGGCTTTCTCAGTACAACCCCTTTATTCAATTAAAACTCGTCCCTTTTAAATTAAACCAGAACACTTACTGTTTAAACTCTACTTGTAAGTTTAGGATATCGTTGAACTTTATTTTTGACCTCAGACTCACTCCTCTGTCCGGGCCTCGATAACTATGTTTGAACGGTTTGTGACAAACATGGAAGTCTATATCATCATAACTACATTGTATAATTTACAATTTAAATTACGTACTTTTGTGAATTCCACTTTTACTGACGTATTTACTTAGGATAATTTTCATCTCGCACACCGACAACCAAGGGAACTCGTCCAGATGGATGTTTTTTAGGTCTTCCCGTCTACGACACATCCGACGATACGATGTCACTTTCGACTTACCGAAAATCGAAGATTTTAGTAACTTACATTTCGGACTCTCCAAGACATCTAGTCCCTTCACCTTTCTTCTCTTTGCTCTCAAGGTTTTCCGTTCCGTTGGAACCTTAGAAAAGTAACTCCTACTGTTTCTTTGATTAGTTTTCGTAACCAAAATTGGATGACATAATCGTGTACTTTGAGACGAGTTACAATACACGGTCGGACCTACCCTCCCCTCGACCCCCTCTTACCTATGTACATATGTATACCGACTCAGGGAAGTGACAAGTAGACTTTGATAGTGCTGTGACAAATAGTCGATATGGGGTTATGTTTTAATTTTCAATATTTTTTAATTTTTCACAATATTTTAGGTACCTGGATTTTTTTTCGTATCCAAAATAAGGGGAATACAGTATAATAATCGAGACATCAAGTTGATCTTCTAAAAGGTTTTCGTGTGAGAGGGGGGACCATAGTCGTTGGACGACGAATCTTCTCAACCATTCGGTAGACGGACCACCACGGACGTCCATTCACTGGGTCGGAAGTCCGGTGAGAATTAGAGACGTTCATCCTGTTTTAGAGAGTATTGATTCACAAGTGAAAGTCTCTCATTTCGGAGTCAGTGAAGTTGTGTTCAACCTACAAGACCGGGACACTTCTACCAGTTAGAGACAATTTCAGTAGTACCAATAGTATCCGTCATTTGGACGAGGTCACAAGAACGGACCTCTTAGGGTCCCCACCGTCTGAGACCACCCGACGGTAGAGACCCCAGCGTGTCTCAGCCTGTGCTGACTTCGTTGACTCGTCGTCGTCGTCGTCGTTGGAGTCGTGTGATCTAGAGTTTTACGCCAGGGATTCTGGATCGTTGTAGTTACAGTCGGCCCTTAAACAAGTTTTTCACTTTTAAAAGTCCCGAGTGGAGACTGTATGACATACTCTTTGAGTCCCTATCCCGGGCCGGTAGACTCAAAATCCTTCGAGAGATTTTGACTAAGACGATGCATAATTTAAAACACTTGGTGACTGGAGTTCCCCGGTTTATTGAACTCCTTCAAAGAAATGATTGTCCAGGTTTCTTTTCTTCCTCCGACCCCTCAGTCTTAAATTCTAGTAAAGGGTTTTTTGTCCGAGATCAGTCCACCTTTCTCGTCCCCGAAGGATAATAAGAGGTAGTATAATTTGGACATTTACTGGAGTCTTAAGTGGTTCCGTACCTTGACTCACCTAGTCTGTCACACGGAATTGCGAAGGAGTGTCTTCATGGAATATGTAAAGCATAAAGATGTTAAGATGACATGTTACACTAAATTGTGTGGGAAAGTTTATTGGTGACAAATGGTACTTGTTTATTGTTACGGCTCGTTTACCATTTCTTTGACCTAAAACAAACGAGATCACGGAAAAAAGAAGATTTCCTAAATTAAAGAAATTCTGACTCGAAGAAACTTTTATGACAGCTGGATCCATTTTCTTTCCTAAATGACCTTAAGTAGGAGTCGTCCGACCACTTAGTCTTCGACTCGGGTCCTACCTCATGTTCGCACGTGTAGGAGTTCCGTACGGAAGAGAAAAGAAAGTAGGTACGAGAAGATTTCGACGTAAGTCTTAGTTTTTGAACCCACCATCCTGTCTCCGTTTGGGGTTCAGGTTTTGTACTTTTCCCCTATTCTGCCACTGGGTCTTTCGACTAGTTTTACCTTTTGTTTTGTTTCGTTCATTCTTCGTACTCTAGTCTTGAAAGATTGATTGTTTAGTACTCCTGGGGTCAGTTCAATTAATATATTCCGGTGGGGGAGGTCGGGACTTATGGGGAAAAAGAGACCTTCTTATAGAACCCGAGATAGTGAAAGGAAATCGACTTCAATTCGTCCCGTTCACAATTCTGTAACGAAACATCTCCTCTTCTTATGTCGACGAAATATCAAACCTAAGACCACACTCCCCGTATTGGACCCCGAAACTGCGAGTGGGCACTAATTCTCCCCATATCCTAAAACAAAGTGTACAAATGAATTGTAGACACCGGATTAGATTCAAAACGAGGATACGAAACACCTTGTACCCGAGGGGTCCACCGTAATCACCACTTCTTGGGCGGACGGTCACGACCTCTCCATTCTCTGAGCCCGAGGTAGGGACCCAGCCCTTCTAGGGGACCTCCTCCCGTACCGTTGGGTGAGGTCATGAGAACGGACCTCCTGGGATACCTGTCTCCTCGGCCGGGCGGATATCCGGGGCCCCAGCGTTTCTCAGCCTGTCCTGACCTCGTTGACTCGTTCGTGTAAGAACTAAGCATAGATCTTTCTCTTGACGATCCGACCTCTCCTGCGTGTGTACACCTTGGTTGACGAAGTCGTTGTCGTTGGAGTGTTGATTAGACCTTTTGAATTTTATGTGAGTAGTTCTTTCCACGGAGGCACTAATTCTACGAATCTTATGCGACACGAACCAAAGGCCAAAAGGACGTGACGGAAGATCATGGTCTTACGAGTTCTCCTTCTGTTCAGGCATAAAAGTGGAGACAGCTTGAGATGAATAGTCTTATTAAGATTTTCTCCGAACCACTAAAGTAAGTGATTTGTGGATCTGGTGAGTCACACACGGATCGTATTTAGACCTTACATTACTTTTACCGTTTTTTCAGTTACCTACCCTTCTACTTCCTTTTCTCCGGTCAAAAAAAAAAAAAAAGATTCGTGACTTTTGTCAAAAGAGGGTCTTAACCTTTCCTCAAAGGGCCTAGCCGGAACTTGCGTGACGATACTTGTGGTCATCTCTGAGCCACATGTCGTGCGAGCCGTGACTGTGTATGAGTGCCACCATAAATGGAGATCATATACAGACAATAGTAGAATTTCAGAGTCAGTCATTCGTGGAACTCCCGTCCTTACGAACATTAAAAGTACGAGGAAACCCGAGTCGTGACACCGAACGTGAACCCTAGATCATTGTGACTTATTGAAATTTTGTAGTGACCTCCGTACTCCATGTGACTCCTGGTTTGACTTTCAGACAGACCTCTCTGAAGGAACCTCCGGGTCACCGATTCTGAGGTGTGAGGGTCACGTCCCCCGGGTCCAAGTCAGGGACCAGTCCCTCTAGGACGTTCGAAGTTGATTCTGGGTCACGTCGATTTATCCATTTATATAGAAAAAATTTTTTAGTCAAACCTGATTTCCCCATTATTTTTCCAGTTACCAATCAATATTTCGAAAGTTTTGTACTTAACACCCATTTTTTTAACTCGACTTTTTATTTAAAGGCTAGGGTCTATTATATTAAGGAAGGAGTGACAAAATAAGGACCACTTCCCAAAAGACCCCCAAAAAAGCGGAGAAAAGAAGAAAACAGGAAGGTCGTAGTAAGTCCATGTCTTGTTTTCCTTTACTTCCCAAAGCAACGACGAGATCACTACTTTCGAACTTTCCGCCAGGGACCTCGTCGGAGGTCACAGGTAGGGGCCCCCGAAGCCGGAGCCACCGACACGTCTCTGAAGTCCCGAGGCCACCGGTGGCATCCCGGTTGTGACCTGCGGACCGAAGATTCGTTCTCTTTACTTTCCGAAGAAGATTATATTATTGACTGCCGGAGAGCCACGGCAAACTTGACAAATGTCTGACTCAATTGCTAATGTCCGTTACACATAGAACCGGTCCGCGGGCTTAAACAATGGGTGGGTAGTCTATCATAGTTTCTCGGGAACGTACGGACTGACCTCAGGAAGGTTTAGTGGAGTGTCCCTACGGCCGTGTTTTCCTCCTCACAAGTCTTACACGAGAGAGAGAGAGCCCCGGCCTCATTCTTTTAGTCTCATGGCTCGTACTTCGTCCGTGACTCCCCGGCTCGAAGTCCTACCACGCCCCGACCCCTTCCCAGTTCCAGTCGAGACCCCAGTCTTCTTGGTCTAACAAAAGCTTCGTCAAGTCCACATCCGTCCTCAGAAGTGCCGACTGTCGATCTCCTACTACCCCCACCCAGTTGATCTGGAACTCGACTTCATCTTTAGACGTGACGGTGTACCTGTCTTTGGACCTCCGGCCGTCTGGACGTTCCGACCCAAATAATAACGTCCCATCGTCTGCGTCCTCCTCCCTGTCATATAACAAAAAACAAAAGAAAAAAGACTCTCGTTACATGTTCAACTTTTTCTTATAGTGGAACTCTTATTCTATCCTACTCTCTGAAGTTTTTACTATCATTTATTTGAATCCCCTTCAATTCCCACTGGGAGAAATAATCCCATTGAGGATTCTCTGACGGTAGATAAACTTGTGACAGTTTTACAAAAAATGTGTTTGTGTAAACTCAAAGTCATACTCATAATTAGTACTGAACGTTACCCTTTGGTCGATCGAATACTACCCCTTTGTCTGGATCGTGGTTATTACGGTCTTTGCGAAAGACCCCAGTCGTTTATCATTTTCTCGTGAGTTCGGTCCCTTGTAACTCAGATTAACAGAAACTAACATGCGACTGACTGTCTGAAGTTTCCTGCTATGATCTTTGAAACTGATGAAGAAATAATCCATGGATAACCGAAGACTTATGTAAACTTTCGTCTCCTTTACCTCTGATTCTGGACATTCAAACTTATATTCGGTTATACATTCTGTCAACGTATAAATGAGGTTTTAATAATAATGACGTTGAGAGAGTTTCCCCTTATGGATAGAAGTTTGAGATTCCTCACCAATCTAAATACCGAAAAATTAAAGGTATGTACCAGACTACAGTTCCCTTGTCTCTGACAAATTATAGTGTTTTACGAGAGTGCTCTTTTAGACCCCTGTCACCTACGTCAAGTACGAGAAGATAGGTACACGCGTGCTATTATTACACACTCTAGTAACAATGTACCACGAAGGAACTTAAGGAAACGAGGAAGGTGACCGGCGCCAACAAAAGAAGAGGACAGGATTGAACGACCACTACGACGATAATGCCTTGTCACTCACTGGGTGTGACACATCACCCTCTACCGGGAAGTACAAGTTTCTGTTAAGAAGTCTGATAGATGAAACTCCACCTCTACTTGAACTGTAATGATAAAACGAATGTCACATCCAGTCCTTTGACTGACTAAAAACTCTAAGTCAGATTACAAAATATAAAAGACGTTGTCTTTGCTCGTAAATGAGTGTGGCACGGAACTCGTCTTTGCGTTCACCCACAACAACCTCACAAAGGTCGTAAGAGACCCGAGGATGGATCACTCCCGTGGGAAACGAGGATCCCTTTCTAATCTCAAGTACAATTCAAAATTTCGTGTTTAAAATTAGAACCAACGTGACTTTGACATCCCTATTTTACTCAGTCTTCCATTCAAACTCTTCATTTTGATGTTTTTATTTTGGAGGGGTAACTACCACTTAAAATACTTCTTTAAGGTCTGTTAGGGTTTCTTAGATCGGGGTTTGGGAAACTCTTTTTGTCGGAGTTTCTCCTTGTCTTGCGCAGAGGCTAGAAAGGGATATGACCACCACTTTTTATTGAACTGTAGTCAATCTTACTTTTTCTCATTACGTGACCTATAATATGTTTACCTCTCTTTAGTAAGCTTTTAAATCCCTTTGTCTTCTTTAGTTCACTCTTTCTTGAAAAGAAAGCGTCAAAAATTTGCGTCTTCTGCTGTCAACCTGTTGGGAGGAGTGTGTCGTACCGACTCTCAGATGGATCTCACGAATGATAGGGGTCGAATCCCGTGAATGAAACATTCCCTCTAATTACGTGTTCTTGAAGTTTCGTCCCGACGTCTTCCTACCTTCTTGAACTCCTTCACTGAGTGCCCCTTCCCGTTCCCGGTGGATCTACTTGTGGAAGCTCCTATTGTCGCCTTCTGGTGCCACGCTGTCAACGGCAAGGTCACTGACCCGACGACGACTGTGTGACTGAGGTGTTACGGTCGACGTAGAAACTTGAAGTCCCGAGAAATGCCTTTACCGTGGGCAAGTAGAAGGTTTAGGAGGGTGGAGGTCCCAAAGCTTTTTAGATACCTCCGAGTTACCAAGTCGAGAAAATGTCTATAAGACGGAATAGACCTCTCGACTTTGAGACGGTATCCCAAGAGGTTTCACCCCGTACCGCGACTCATCCGTTCAGATAGTTCTCCTTTTGTTACAAGGAATAGTCCAAGGTATATCGTCCAAACAAACCTGTCTAACTGTTATATACCTTTTATCTATTCTTTATGACTAAAGGAAGAAGTACTCTTATAATGATGTTCGAGAAACGGAACCATGGATCATTTTGACCGTTTGTAATTTGTCCTACAATACCATTCAAGGGATTGAAATTTATATGTGTACGCAGTTAATAAGGTCTCTAGACCTGGGTACCGTTCTACGTAGGTTTGGATGATAGAATCGTTATCGATACTTTAATAAGGAATAAAACTCCCTGTCAAATGACGGCACATGGGAACTTGAGGATATCAATGTCGAGGGACTATTCGTTTAGTTGGTACCGTTACTTTAATCTTTCGGTATTTTGTGTTTTTAGACTCTTTGTAAGAAAACGTTCCTTCTAGTACATTGAATTCAGAAAGTGGTATTTCTAGTTCACAATTTTTTTTTTTTTTTTTTTTTTTTTTCTGACCAAAACGTCGAACTCTTTCTTTTCTTCACACCAAAGAGATCGATCTTCAAAAGATCTACTACAACCTTGAAGACGAATCTTTAATGAAAGATTTGTTGACGTTTCTCTACTGACATTTGTAAAGGAGTTGGCTAATATTATTTTAGGAGGTCCTTCGACGGAATGGTCATTCCTATCTCTTTTGGCGTCTACGACACTAAAGTCAAGAAAAGAGAGTAAAAGACATAAAACATTAGAAGAGATTTTAGATTGGAAAGTAAGCTATCCCTCCCCTTTTCCCAGGAAAAGACTACCCTTCCGTGTCGACAGTCGTACGTTAGACCGTACGTCGGCGGACAACTACGTCGGATGTCTTTCGTCAGAGGTCCACTTGGTGCCGTCGTCGTGTGGTTACACAAGTTGTGTCACCACCCACAAACTACTGTAGGTGGCTTATGTGTGTCACTTGGACGTTGTGTGCTGTACCTTCCCTCACCTGGCCGAGAAGCCTTGCGGTTGACTCATTCTGGTTACATTATGCCTCCTTTGTCTTCACTGTTGAAAGGTATCACTCTTCTCTGTAACCTAGACGGTCGCCCGTGTCTAGAAGAAAATCACCGATACTTTACGTTTACTCTCTTTCCTTTGTCTTCCTGGTAGTACACCCAATTTTAAGAATTCCCCGTTCTGTCGGTTACGTTGGACCCACTCTACTCCCTCGTTCTGAATTCTTTGAATCGAGGGTGTGTGACTTAGACTCTGTTCCGACTTTGTCTGTCTTTCTGTAGTCAATCACCTCTCTAATCTGGACTAACAAACGACGATTCACTATAATTGATTTTAGTATTCACCTTCTTCCCTAAAGTCCTTTCTCTTGGTCCCACCCCACCCCTCTCACATGATTTAAATAGGTAAGTCTACACTGGTAGAAGAGTTATCCGTTTTAAAGAGTTTCCGGTCCACTAATTAAACCGACGTCCCAGAGGTTTCCGTCGACAAAAGTCTGTGACTAGGATCCAAACGAATTTCCTTCCTCAAAAGGGATTTGCTGACTTTTATGCGTCAGTAAAGTCAGGAAACGTACACATAGTATGTTTGTGCATATAATCGTGTCATCTAAGTCCCACCAACGAAAATGTATTTCGATTTCTACTACAATTAAAGTTTATTACAAGATAATCACCAATTGTTTGTGGTAAGAGTAGAAGTTAAAGACAACTCAAGGAAACCAAGACTACCTTTAGAGTTAAGAAAAAGGCAGAAATGTAAATAAAACACTGTGGATTCGAATCTTTAATTTTTTTTTTTTTTGGAAGATACGTCTCTACGACTTTAATCTCACCCCTGATTTTTTCTTTTTTTGTTGACGTTTTGATCTCCCCCCTTTTGTATACGCACATATTCGTTTGAATTGACATCTTATTCATAAATTTTTTAATAAGTAATTGACTAATTGACCTCAATACTTCTAACACAGGTGAAAAAATGTTTTGTATGTTTGGGGTGTTTGGGGGTTTTATTTTTTCCTGATCGTCGTAAATTTTATTTCTTTCTCTATTATTAACTATTAAGATGTCAAGAGTTTTTCTTGACAGTCAGTCCCTTGTCCTATAAGACTGATCGTGTTCAAGAAAAAAAAAAAAAAAAAAGTCGTGTTTCAAGAACTTCTATCTTGGGTGTTTTATTTTCAAAGACTAAATAAGTTGGGAGGTTTCTGGACTTCCTTCAGGAAAATTTAAGTTAAGTATGATTACTTAGGGAAAGTACAAAAAAAAAATTAAATTTAAAAATGTTTTACATAAAGAAATCCCGACACGACCCAGGACCAACGACGTGTCCAAAAAGAGGCCGGCAGCGCCTCCCGACGAGAGGTCGACACCACACCCGAAACGGGCGTCGCCTCGAGTCCAAGATCTCGTGCCCCGAGGCACGACGTCAAGGGACCGTGATCCACACTCGCGTCCTCAACACCACGTGTCCGAAGGGACGAGGTGCCGTACACCCATAGAAGGGTCTGGTCCCTAGCTTGGACAGAGGACGTGACCGTCCACCTAAACAATGGTGAACTCGGTGGTCTCTTCAGCACTTTGGAAAAGATTTTACACACCCATGACCCCGAAGGGACCGTCCCGGGTCCAAGTTAGGGACCAACCCCTTGATTCTAGGAATTCGGTACCACGTCGGATTTGTTTATTTACTTTACTTTACATGAAAGGGTAAATTCATGTAATATGACTCGTATTAAATCGGAAATAAATCATGGAAACTATAGAACATTGTGATCTCTCTATAGTAATATCAGTAAAAATCGTACTTTATTAAATATAAGACTACATGTCCTTTAACCTTACATGTCCTAGGGATCTTTCATAAATATAATAAAGGTCTTCGAGAATATCATAAACAGAAAATCTAGAAAATATAGACGAAGTAAGAAAATAGAGATTAAGTATTCATTTCTTATCTTTTTTTTTTTGGGACCAATTAAACCATAAATAAGATAAATTACTTTTTAAAGGAAATTTTGAGACCAAGGTTCCATTTCTTATCTTAACCTTTAATTTTTTTTTTTTTTTTCTGTTAGTTTCATACTCCATAATTCAAACGATGGTTCTAACCGTTTGAACTTATTGTCCACAGGTTTTATCTCTAGAGATAACAAGTAAAATTTGTGTAAAATTTTTTACCTCCGATCGTCGAGTAAGTAAGAATTGTGTGGTATAACGAATCCTAGAGTTCTGAAACAGGTTGTCGGAGTTATTTGCATATTTCTATAATTCTCCATTTCCAGTTTTTTCCTTGATTCTTGTAGTTTGTTCTGGCGACCTTGACTGGGTTTAGTAGTGTACGACCCGAGAGGAAAAATTACTATTATTGTCACTATGACTCACAAATAGGTACTGAAATAAAGTTTCTCGAAGTTTGTGAAACGTTCTGTAGAGAGTGATTAGAAATGATCCGGAACTCTTCTTTTCAAAAGGGGTTCTTCATGGAAGTCTTTTCCTACGAAGGGTTTTGGTTATCTTCTCTTTTGTAAACGGAGAAAGGTAGTAGGGGGTTTGTGTGATCGGAGGCCTGAGGATGATCCAGTGTGACGGTAACTTTCCCTGATATTATGGTGCGTTCACAACTTTCCGATTATTACCATTCACTCAAACAAAGATTTTCTCAATCTTCGATGCACACAAATTAGTGTTGTCGTTTGTCCATTCTTCTTTTCTACTCTTTTGGGTATTAATGCAAATAGGGTAACAAATGGATAAACACCCCCTCCAAAGTTTAACCATTTCAATGTCCTATCTTATGTCTAAAAGGTATGACGTATTATAATCAGGGACTCTACCGAGTCACTAATAGAAATGGACTTTTGCTAAAGGTCTGGTGTTTATGAACTATCCACGATACAGACTTTGACGAATGAGAGTAAAACTAGATTATGAAGAGTCTACCCCCGACCCTCAGTGTCCCTGAACACCCTATTAAAGGTTCGTCCGATATCTTGGAGTAGGCGACTCGAAGTTTCTGGATGTACAACCCTGGTCGTGTCACGTGCATATTTCTTGACCCACTTAACCAAGGGAACTATTAGGACTTGAGAAAAAAAAAGGTCGGGAACCTTTTAACGACGTTTCGACCTGTCGACTTGGAAGTCGTTAGACTCGTCGACAAGGTCCCGTCGTCAGTAATTTTGTTATGAGATTTTTGAAGTTTTCACTTTTACACTTTCACTACATATTATGTCAAGATCCTAGGAGACTCTTCACTTTTGAATCTGTCATCGACAAAATGCGACACAGTCACTGATAATGGAGTGACTGGTGCCTTCCTTCCATTACTTACCCGAATGGTCACACGTTTCCAGGTCCCTCCCGTGCACTAAGTGGTGCCGTGTTCCTTCCGTCAATGTCTTGAATCCAAAGGTGGGATCTTGGAGGTGTGATAATCAGTGAGATTCAGTGGTACCGATAGACAATGATATAATACCAATTAAATTAGTCGAGAAACCGGGTGTTTTAAAAATTAGCTTTCGAATCAGAAGAAGCGACGTATTTTTTGTGTTTACCAGCAGGAATCAATAAAGCCCTATTACGGTTAACTTAAGTTTGTCCAGTTGACTCGGGTTTAGTTATTGGGAGTTTGAATTATAAAGAATGTCATTAATCCACTTATTCTGTGTCAAGTGCAGTTTAATGATAATTATTATCATGGAATGTCAACGTTAAAAGTTTCTGTTAAGAGTGTATAATAAACTGAAGCTCATCCGTCCGATAAATAATGATAATAGGGGTGAAATGAGTACTCCTGTGTCTGAGTTTCTCCAATTCGTTCGAAGGAATTCCAGTGTTTCGATTCTTCCTGGTCTCGACTCTGACTTGTGTCCTAATGACTCTCGAGAAGAGTGACATCCTACGACGGTGCGCAAAATCTTACATGAAATACGGAATAATAGTGTAATATAGTAGTATACACCTATGACACCGTTTCTCGTGATAAACCACCCGTATTAATAGAAGTTAATGGACTAACCACTATCTTTAATACGTGAACTCCGGTCTTCCAGAGGTCAATATGTAATTCAATCTTCTATTACTTCATTGAGATGGGATTCCCTTGGGTTCTTTACGAGGCTATTAAGTTTTCCTCTTTTCAGGAGTAGTTCCCTCAAGCTAACGAAGGTGTTGTTGACGGATTAGTCTCTCGTAGGTTGTCCACCGGGTGTCCCATTAAATGTAAAGACCCTTTTCCTTTTTCGTCGTCCCGGTTACCGTTGAGGAGTGAGGACCTTTACGACGGACCGCAAGACTGAAGTCTCTGTGCGAGGACTACAGAAAGCCGATCTAGTATGGAAGGCAGTACGAATGATCCACATATTGACGTGTTCTTCTGAAGGTTTATTACTTAATGGTTCACTAAGTAGTAGTAATTAGTTGGGAGTGTTTTTAGCACTTTTGGTTCACCTGGTCACCTGGAGGAGGTAAACTATTTGTCATTAGTGGCTTACGACACGTTTCTGATGGAATCTTCAGTTACCCTCTTGATCGTAATCAGAAGGACTTGACCTTGTAGGTTCAAGGTTGAACCCCACATACGTGGGTGACAAGCCCACAGTCGATGCCATCAGAGACCCATCTCCAACCGTTGTCCTCTTTTAGTCTTGAAGACCGTCGTAAATGTTCCGTCCACGTCAGTATTTCTTGAACTGAAAACTAAGGTAACAGAGACGGTCCTGTCCACCAAACCATCTTCATACCTTAGGACGGTCTGTCCGAGGTTAAGTTTGTAGGGAAATCTTTTGTTTTGTTATTTTTACCTTTGTTTTGCGGTTTAGGACAAGGTATGGAACTTCTGACTATGACGGACTTTTTGCCGTAAAAGATATTATTGTAATTAGACCAAGTTAGTACGTAGTTGAGTCCTTCCTTGCTATACTGCTTTTACTTTCCAGATGACGTCCGACCCACAAAGGGAATGTAAAGTTCAATAAGGACATATGTTCGATTTCCCTGTGTGTAAAGTCACTTAAAAGAGGTATATAAGAGTCACAAATTTTGTGGAGTTTGGTTCACACTTGGGATATATTTGATACCTGACGTCCACTGTGGCTACACACCCAAGTAGCTGACACTCTTTGCACGGCGAGAGTACCTCCTATGACTACTACCTCCTCCGCGACCACGTACCTTTCCCCCCCGCCATATACCGACTAACGATGTGGAAGGAGAGTCAAAACGACACTTGGATTTTGAGGACCCGACACGGTACGGTACGAATCAACGAGTCAGTACAGACTGAGAAACGTTGGGGTACCTGACATCGGGTGGTCCGAGAAGACCTTAGTACCTCACCCAACAGTACGGGAGGAGGTCCCCTAGAAGGGTTGGGTCACTGACTTGGGTCCAGAGGACGTAATATCTACCTAAGAAATGACAGACCCGGTGGTCTCTTCTGGTTTGGATTTTGAGGATTATTTTATTTATTTCAGAACCCTGGAGGTCCCATTAGGTCATCGACCCCGGGGTGCGAGGGGTACACCGTCCACGGTCTCAAGTTAGGGACCAGCAAGTGTATGACGTTGAGTTCTAGGGTACACGGCGTCGGTTTATGCATTCGTAAATTTTTTATTTCAGTCTTTTGTTAGTTTTTATTCATTTACTTTATTTTGGGGAGTTTTAATGTTAGATTATAGACGTATCCTCATTGTGTCCGTTCAATCGTGGTGACTCATCTTATTTTTGGAAACGATTTGGGACGAATGGGGTGGGTAAGACTGACTCAAAGGATCATGATATTTGATCACATGAATTTTAAAACACTCTTACCAGTCAATTACTCAGGTAGTTTCTCCGACATAAAGAGAGATTTTTTTTTTTTGTTTTTTTTGATATCGNATCGTGGTGACTCATCTTATTTTTGGAAACGATTTGGGACGAATGGGGTGGGTAAGACTGACTCAAAGGATCATGATATTTGATCACATGAATTTTAAAACACTCTTACCAGTCAATTACTCAGGTAGTTTCTCCGACATAAAGAGAGATTTTTTTTTTTTTGTTTTTTTTGATATCGTACAATCAAGTCTTGTCTCATTTTATATTTCTTAACAAAGACTACCGTTCCTGTCTATTGACTGTAAAAGTCGTCCAGACAGAAGTCCCGTTCGGAAACACTAACTGCTGCATCCGAGGATTGGTGTTCCTCCGGTGTTCTTCCGGGGCTCCTCCTTACGGGTCTCTTGGGACACCCCCGTGACATCGACGGTGACGACTTTAACACTCGTAAAAACCACAAGGACCTTAAGATAAAGGTTGGTGACGAAACACCAACGTTACTTCCCTATCTTTCTCTAACCTTTAGAAGATCTCGTTATGAGAAAAGACAAGTATAAGTGTCTCGGTTCTCATTTTATTGTTCTGACATGAAATGGGTCCCGTATTAACACGGATTTAGACGAACTAGATAGCGAAATAAAAAGGATTAAGAACAAAAACAACAACAATCTTCAATCTATTAGACGTTTACCCAAGGTCTTTTTGACCTTCTTTAAACACCTAAGCTCTCCTATAAATTCCTCGGTATTAAACTCTTGTTACGGGACATTTACAGGGATTCGCGTTCTTGGTTTTATAGTTCACTTAGTAATAGGAATGGGTCTTTTATTAAAGAATTTCAATGTCCGAATTAAAAGGGATTTACTATGTAAGAGGGATCAGTCCGGGGTCTCTACTCTGACACTTCGACCACGAATTGTACCAGCACTGAAAAATGCGGACTGAGTTGGGTTGTCAAATTCAAGGAGGAAGTAAATGGACGGTTCTGGACTCAAGTCCGGGACCCCACGACTCCCAAAGGAAACACCCTCTTTTACTGTAGTAGTTGTGGAGCCTCCGTCACCCCCTTACGTCCCTTACGCCGAGGGATGTGACCACTATAGTAGTTGGCAGGACCCTCTTCAATTCTCAACTTCATGACTTCCAATTTTTTCTCCCCCCCAAAACAAAGCTCAAATAGTTATCTAAAACTACAAGGGATTATAATCTAAAATTTTCCCATCCACCTTAAAGGGAAACGTTTCTTGCAGTTCTTGATTTGTATGTCCTCAATTCAGGACTGTCTCGACGAGTCGAGTAAACATAGAATGACCCCATGGAGTGTAGGTTGGTTCCTTTTTGTCTCGGGACCAATATAATCCGAGAGAGGGTCAGGAATTTACTCATATAAGAAACCCTCTGAACGATTACAACGTTCAAACGTAAGTTTTATTTGAGATCCGTGAGTGTATTAGGGGGTCAGAGGAGGTTTGACAGAAACTACAGGTTGTTGATTCCTGTTCTTAGAAACTAATCTTTTGTTAAAGAAACCAACCTTCTTTTAAGAAACGTCCCGCACTTGTCGTCCTCTTTCTTTTCTAAAAAGACTTCACGTTTGATCAACCTTTGGGGGACCCCTTTCTTAGACTAAGGGTCAGAAACTCTCCTTGCCCGGACGGACATGTTCGGCGGAGGCGACGTCCGGAGACTCTTCCGCGAAAACACAGATGACATCCCGGGAGTCGTTGTCGTGCCGTCGGGAAGAGAAATAAAAACGGTCGCCTTCAAAAGGTTGAGACCCCTGTGTGTTACGTCTTTCAGTGCCAAATTATTGTTCCGTGTCAATGATTAGTCTGCCGGGGTGAAGGTGAGGAAGGTTTACGGAGGTATACGAGTGTATGATTTCGAGAGTGGGGGTTGAGGTGTGTCCTTGTGAGTAGTCGATAAGACTTTAAAGTAAAGATCAGATTATAAGTCGAATGAATATTATTAAGTTGAAATGTTTAATAAAATCCTCGTCCAAGTATTAGAAAGAAAATGATGTTACCAAGACCCGATAGAGACCGAAAGTGTTCGGAAAGGTTTCCAAACCAGTCTAAGTGAATCTGTATTCGAGTAGTAACTACAGTCACACCAAACTAGTGACCCTGTCGGAACTACTTCCTAAATCTTATTCCCAGGAGTTAGATGATGTGCATAAAATTTTATATTTTGAGGAGGTTTTTTCATAAAAGATACACACAATTGACTTACATTTGTGTCATCTCCTGGTTTCCTGATTTCACGTTGACTCGGATCTCGAATCAAACCGATGATTAAACAACACACTGAAATTCCTTAAACTAGTCTTAAAAAACATTGGTTTTTTTAGACACTGGTGGATGGTTTATTTAAAATAGAGTTCCCCTTTTTTTATTCGTTTAATGTACAGGAAAACAAATTGTTCAGATAAAGACTTTATTTATATTGGAGATTTACAGATCTCGACCTTTCTTTGAATTTCCAATAAAATGAATAGGGTGGTTGGGATTGGGTTGTCTACTTTCCAATTTACTGAACGGAAATAGAAAATTTACGAGTGTTCCATGGACACTTGAAAAGCATACAGGTTTGCCTTTGTTGATTTAAAGTTTATTAGAGACTGTTGTTATTTTTATATACTACATATGTTATGTCAAATGATTCCAGTGTCATCCATTATTGGATCACAAAAACAGTATCACCTGTCCATTTAATATGATTTTGGTTCTCTTACTCTTATTGTCAATTATAACTGATTTCAGTTACTATTATTATTTTCGGAACCATAACTTCCGAAAACATTTAAAAGATTTATATCTACTATAAGTTTATAAAAAGGAGGTTAATTTATTTAATTAAAAATTTTATGTAAATTGGAAGATATATCAGGATCACAAATAAAAAAGAAAATACGTCAAATACTTCTAAATTTCACTCGGTTACTCTAATAGCTAAGTTTGTCTTGAGGGTTACACAACTTGAGACAAATTTCCATTTTAAAAAAATTAAAATGATGTTAAATTGTCCTTGAAGAGTAAAATCTTTCGGTCAAACGTTAAACTTTTCTTTCGGTAACACAAATCAATAAACCTGGAGATTTCTTTTACGATGACTACTCATAATATGTATGTCTTTATAAATATGTCCGTTATAATATTGGATATGAATTGACTATTTTCACTTTTAATCTTCCATACTGACAAACCCGATATTGACAGGAGATCTAAAGTTGATGAACTTCAACGGACCCAATTTTAAAATGTAAAAAACAAATAAAAAAGAAGTTAGTATCTCCTGGAGCTCTGTCTTAGGGGTGTCAGTAAACTTACTGAGGACTCTTGTACCCTTGACCGTGACATTACGTGAATGCGGACGTGAAGAGACCGCAAGTAGTGCATGACGAAAGGTGACCATTTCGACATAGGGGAGTCAGCCAGATCCGTTCCCCCGACAGGAAACATAAGGGTATCCTGGACGGTGTCTCAAACCTTCACTTCTGGGGTGTCATCTTCTGGGGTTCACATTCTGTACCTCTCTGAGGTCTCGTCGGGGGTGAGAGTCAATCCTAGAACCGGATCTCAAGTATTTCTCGGAGACAACGAAACTTTTGCGTTAGGTCCTGTTTCCGGTGGACCACGACACTGAGGTGCCGCACTGAATGACATACGTGTCCGTGGCCCAATTCATTACGATTCAACGTCGTTCCATAAAAAGACAGACAAGTGAACGAAAATTCGTTCGGAAGATCAACTGATCCCTAGTTTCTGTTTTCTCTGGGATGCCGTGAGGTATTATAGAAGAATTACCTTACAAGTCCCTCTTTTAGAGACGGTTGTAGACGAAAAATTAGAAGGGTGTTACTGGGTTTCTTCAAATTTTATGTATTTATTCCAAACGATTTTTACGACCGGTCATTCTGTACCGTCATCTAACCGTCAAGGACACTGACCGTTTCGTGATTACACTCAAATAAAGAAGGAGACATTTTATTTTACTAACCTAATCCAAAAAAAGATTGAACTTTAGACTACTAATATAAAATGTTTACCCCCGATAAGGAGACGGGAGGGTGGGTTTTGACATAAAATGGGGTCCATTCCTTTTGACTTATCCTGGATTAAGGTCATTTTCCGGTTATTTCAGGAAGTGTTTTAAATTTTTCTTTAAACCGGTGTTCTAAAAATTTGAATCTAATCGGTTATACTAAGATTCATCTTCTATACTGTCACTTTCTTGTGTTTTGACCTTCGTACACTTTCTAAAAAGGAAATTCTTACCTATTAAACATTATGACATCTTTCGTCCTCTTTTTTCTTACCTTTAGATACCAGTAAAAAATCCTTTGTCGTTCTAATCGTCCGTATTTTGTATTCCAGAAGTCAGAATAGGTTTAATAAGATGTCTTTATTGTCGTTGTCACAAAGAGTTAATAGTCAATCAACACGTGTTATCATGGGAAAACTATATAATCGTACGTATTTTAACTATCCATTACTATTGACTGATACGATAAATTTTAATGTCATTATATACCAACTAAAGGTAGAATTATCTTCACGAGATTTAAAAATTTTTTGTTTGTCCCCAGAATTTCTATCAATATAACGGTAGGACTTCTTTCTAGTGACGAAGTCTAAGTCCTAACTTTATAGATTTATTATATTAAAGGATTTTTTACACTCTGAAACACAAATGTTAAAATTTTTGGGATTAAATTTAGTGAAACTAATAAAACCACAAAGACTTAAACTTTAATTTATGTTTGAGATTATATAATTTTTTATAGTTCTCTTTTACTTGACAGTACAAATCTTGGGTCTATTTTTCTTCTCATACATTTCATCGAATAGACAATAAATTTTTGTTTGTGTGTTCTTTATTGCTTACAAAAATTTCTAAGTTTCAAAAGACACTATCGTTTGTCTTTGACTTCCCAGGTTCCGGAGGATGGAATCCTTTTCGTTACCCCGAATTTCCTGTCTTCTGTTTGTCTACACCTTTTCAGATCGGAGACAAGAGACTGAAGTCCCTGGTTTGTCCGTGTGTCCCGGTCTTAACAAGACGTATATACTTTTGTTTAATCATTTTATAGAAAATAAGAATACACAGAAACTCACTTTGGTGGTACTACTTCCTGACATTCCTTTACCGTGGGGTGAGGTCATAAGGACGGACCTTTTAGGGTGCCTGCCCGCACCCCGCCCCGCGGACCGCCCGATGTCAGGTACCCCAGCGTTTCTCAGCCTGTACTTACTTCCCTGAATCACGTGGACGTGTGTGTCCGTGAAGAACTACGTCAAAGTGAATTATAACCCTCTCGTGTTAAGGAATTGATGTGTATTCGTCAGAAACAGTCTATGGTTAAAAACATAGATTCCAGTAGAATCCAGTCCGGTTGGAAGAATATTGACGTGACAATTATGACAACAGACAGACTGAAGATGATTGCATATGTTTCTGAAAAGTTTAATTCATTTGAGTTCCAATTCAATCAAAACTCTTAAACCAAAGTAAAGACTTTATTGACCCTAATAAGATCCTATTCTCGAGAATTAGATCTTAGAAACGTAAGAATGTACACAGAGTCTCTAAGAGAGGTGACCCTAAAATACGTTTTAACATGTAATTCATGTATGCCAGTTATTGAAGGTAGTGTAAAAGTTTCCCCGGTCACTGGGGGAGAGGTCTTTTTTTCTAGCTTTCGGTGACACAATCCCATAGAGTCCTAGTCTTAACCCTAAGTGTTCGGGGTTCCTGATTCTTCCATTCAAGGAAACCTACGTACGATTATAGAAAAAAAAAAAAAAATGAAGTTATTAAAGAAAAAATTACTCTTTGTTAGACAGTAAGTCAGAGTGTACAACTTAACTTCGATATTTTCTTTATTTTAAATAAAAATTAAGTAAATCTTTGTCTTAAAGACAACAAACATCGGATATATTAGTATTGACTGTGTGGTAACTCAACAATTCTATTTTTTTTATTACACTTTTTTCATCGTAGACATCAAAAAAGGGGGAACTCCAGATGTTGATTAGTGTAAAGAAAGTTACAAATTAAGAAGTACATCATTTAATTAGGGTCGTATCCCAGTTAGACCGTTACATTTTGGTACAGACATAAGTAAGTGTATAAGTCATAAACCGATTTATACTTTTAGAACTAAAAGAAAAAAAAAAAAAATTAAAATAAAAAAAAAGTAAAAAAAAAATAAAAAATTTAAAATTTTAGAAATTAAGAATGTACGCAAGGGTTTGTACTTGGGGGGAGGGTGGAGGGAGGGGTGTTGTAGAGAGACCCAGTAGGGGTACGTGGTCGGGGTTCGTACCTATGTACGATTATAGAATATTGGCCCAAAGGGTCCACCAAGTCACCATTTCTTAGACGGACGATTACGTCTTCTGTACCTAAGTTCTAGGGACCCAACCCTTCTACGGGACCTCTTCCTTTACTGTCGGGTGAGGTCATAAGAAGAACGGACCTTTTAAGGTACCTGTCTCCTCGGACCGACCGATGTGGGGTCCCCCCCAGCGTTTCTTAGTCTGGACTGACTCATGTCGTGTGCACGTGTATGGTAGATTAGTAGTGTCTAAAATGTGGTCATGGGGTTCTGTAAAAAGAACCTTTTACTCTTAAAGGATTTTTCGTCCCTAACCCGATCAATAATTTTGATTCATTCACGACACATTTCCTATAACTAATGTGGTTTGTTTAGTAAATATCGGTACAAGTGTCAAACTTTTACTGGTAGTTCCTCTGTCACATCACAGTCACTATTCAGTCTCTCTCTTGTCTCACGTCGTACGAGATAGTTCGGGTTTCGTGAGTGTTATTAACTGAAGTTTTTTACATGAATTCTTTACACTACTCTATTTATTCAGACAAGGTAGGATCTCACTAGAGACTGGTTAGTGTCGGTGAGTCGTGGTGGTATTACGAGGAATATAAGTAAGTTATTTATAAATAACTCATGGCGGATACCCTTCTCGTGGTTCATGTGATTGTGGGACAAGGGGTTTTGTGTCGAGACTTGACCTCTCTACTTTCGGGACGAAAGTGTCTCGAGTGTCGGAGGACTCCCCTCTGTCGTATTCACACAGTGTGACGTGCTTCAAAGATTTCGTTTCGGTTCGGCCCGCCTCTTGTCCTCGGGACCCCCTTGTCCTTCTCGGGGAGTCTTGTCCGGGTCCTTCCGGAGTGACTCTTCCGCATAAAGTGTGAACCCCGACTGCAGACTCCCTGATTCTCTTCTTTCACGAACCCTATATTCACCCTGCTCCTTCACCTTCCCGGGACTCCACCCTCGTCGGGACCGAATCGACTTCCTGTTGTTCCAGTGTCGCTGACCTCGTCTCACTCCCCACTCCTCCGTTCCCCACGTCCACGGTCCGGTCTAGGACGTCCGGGAGTTGTCGAGTAACACTTTTGAGACCGAGGTTGAGGTTGTTAAGAGTTGTTTTGTTACTTACGTCCAGTGTCTCAGTCGAGTCTCCCGAAAACTCTGTATTTCAACCGTGGGACGAAGTAGTTATCGACTTAATGGTTTAACTCGTTGTATCCAGGGTTATCTCCTATAACCCTGGTGTAGGGTATAGAGTCGGTGACTGTTATAAAATCGAAAGTTCCTAAAGGGACTCTTTTCGTGTAGGAACCTAGTGAATTTTTCACCTGATAAGTAGATAGAGGACGTTTCATGTGTCCCAGGTAAATAAAGACTCACTGAAACAAGATTCTATTAATTGAACGAAAGAGAGAGTAATTCAAAGGAAAAGATATTTTACCTCATAGTGGGCATAAACCAAACGTTCATAAACACTTAGTAAAATTCGAGGAGCCTTCTTTTAGTGATGTCTTTAAACTACCTTGTAGTAGTATGTGAAGAGACTGTTGTTATGGGACGATAGTTAAGACCAAGGACTGTCTTATAAATATTATCATGTAACGAGTAAATATTGTAGAAAAGGAGATCACATGAATCATTAAACTTTCCTCATTCCCTTCCCCCCTTCGTGTATTTTAATTTCTGTAGAGTCACCTATTTTACATTTCCGAAAAAAAATTTAAATTTTGTTTTGTTTTGGAACTCGGAGCCCCTATAGAATTTTTGACATATTTTTCAATTGATACTGATTAAACATCTATTTCTTTTAATGTTGTGTGTGTGTGTCAAATGGTGTTTTTGGTTCCTTTACGGATGGGGACCTTAGTCGAGTTTCCTGTGATTTATCGGACTATCCCCGTTATTGGTTCCCGTGTCGAGTAAGTAATGAAGGATGTTGGTCTCTCTAAATACTTAAACTTGAATGTCGTTAAGACGACGTAAAGGTGTAATTCATGTCTTACTAATATATATGTTTAGACAGACTACCCATGAAAATGTATTCACTCTGTGGAGGAATTGGACTTTTTAATAGTTATTTTTATAGACGTCGAAGGAAGAGAGAAGACCCACGGTGTGAAGCTTGTTGTTTCGGTTCAGTTCGACCCTAGGGTCCTCCGTTCGTGGAGTCGGACGAACACACGTGTCTCCTAAATGTAGGCTATCATATGAAGACTGATGTAAGGTTTCAGTTAGTATTTAATTGACTTAAAAGACGTGGGGGTGATTGTATTTATTGACTCTCAACTGACATGAAGTTTATCCATATGAAGAAAATTTCCGACCGGAGTTTCGTTTTAATGTTTTAGAAACTTTAGAGACGAAGGTTCTTCGAGACTGAACTCGTTACTGTCAATCTATGTACGATGAAGTTTCAAATAGTAAAGTACAAAGATACAATTTGTTGAATGACAATATTTTACTTCTCTTTCCATTACTATTAACAATGTGATTTTGTCTATATGGTTCATTTGTTGTAAGACTAAATGTTTATAGAAACACTTACTTCGTGTTTATTTCTCTTTACCTTCTTTATATATATCAAACCTAATTGACGTCTCTTGTTATGAGTAGTAAACGTAAGAGAAGAGAAGACCTTTATTCAAGTAGTAAATATATTCCGGATGGGACCACAAGTAGACGTCGTAAAAACTACGTGTTTTAAGATCTCACTCTTGTCGTACTCGAGACCCCAAGTTCGAGGTCGGCACGGTGAATGAAAATCTGAAACCGTTTATCGAAACTCTGAGTGAAACTCGGAGGTAAAGAAATGGATATTATACACTTTTATTTTCATGACATACAGATGACATACTATAGTGAAGATACACGTTAGATTTTTTATGTTGTTGATCACTTATATTGTCGTTGTTTTTTGGTTCGTCTGAGTGTCTCTTGCTTGATCACCGAGAGGGTCGCCCCCGTCCCTCCTCCTCGCCGTTATGTCCCGACCTTCCCATCCTCCATGGTTATAATGCATATTTTATTCGATGTTCCTATATAACATGTTGTGTCCCTTATATCCGTTATGAAGCATTGATATTTACCTCAATATGGAAGTTATTGACACTTAGTGATATGACACATAAACATTGTATACGACAGGACACACATAAATCAGCACAGACTGAGAACGCTGGGGGGTCTGACATCGGACGGTCCGAGGAGAGAAGTACCCTAAGAGGTCCGGTCTTATGACCCGACCCAACGGTAAAGGAAGAGATCCCGTAGAAGGGCTGGGTCCTTAGCTTGGGCCCAGAGGACGTAACGTCCATCTGAGAAATGGCTGACTCGATACTCCCTTCGGGACACTGAATATATTAGAACATGTAATTGAGATGAAGTCAATTTTTGTGTTAATTTTTTGTAGACGGGATTAGAATTTTTTTTTTTTTTTTTTTCCTGACAGAAAGAGAGAACTTCTATATTACCTCTAAGTCACTCGATTACGTACTTTTCACGTACCGTGTTCAAGTCAATATGTCTACGTTTGGATTTCGGATCTTTCCATCTTTGATAGAACAGTGGGTTGATGAGTCACCGTCCCAACCTCGATTTTCAGTCCAGGGAAATCAATGTCAAATTAGTGAAACAGTTGACGTCCGAACGGTATGTCGTGACAGAGAGACCGAAACCGGTTTTGACTTTGATACTTCGAAAGAGAAGGAGGGGTTTTGCAAGTGAAGTCCGGGACTGATGTTTATTTCGCTCTTACGTTTCTATCCTATTGATACACAACTGATTATCCATCTACTTCCCCGTTCGTCTCTGTGGCACGTTCCCCCTTAAACAGGTCCTCCACAAGTGACGACGACCGGTTTACGACGTGATGGTGTCGCAGGTAACGTCCAGACTTCGGAGTCCCGTCGTGTAAGATTAGAACTAGTATTGAAATTGGACCTCAGATTCTTTTAGGTCCTGTTGGTCGATTCGTCCTTCTTACACTACCAATTTCTTAGTCACTGGAGAGGACACGATGTGATTCTAGGAGAACCCGAAGACGAAACTCCTCTTCCTTTTACTTAAAACCCGACAGGGAGATTCAGTGCAAATAATTATTTCTCGTTCTTAACTCTTTCTTTTGTCCTGATATTAGTAAAAATCTTCACCATCGTTGTTATAGTGATTCTTTATTATATTTGTTTGTAACTATTCTCCAATTGTTTGGTCTTTCGACCTGTCACTCTGTCGCGTATTCGAGGTCGAGTAAAAGGAAGATGTCAACATATTTGGTCCTCTTTTTTTTTGTTCTCATATAAGCTTTCTTACCAGTTTTGTTATTCTTATTATCACATTAGCGATGGTCACAGAAATAGTGTGACGGTTCATTAATATCAAAGGAACCGTACTTAAACACACACACAGGGGGGGTGTAAGACGAAAAAGAAACTCTATATTAACTATATATTGTGACATAATAAAAATCCACATATTATACTAAACTGTATGTATATATAACACTTTACTAGTGGTGTTATTCAAATCAAATGTAGGTAGTAATGAGTATTAATATTTTTTTTAAAAAAAACCTAGACCTAAAAACTACCGATCAATCCCTTTATGACTCTCTCTTCTGACCATCTTCCAATAGGATTTATATTTGTAATTTACCCTTTGTCTAAATTTTTCCTCGTCCTTTAGTCTTTTCTCCCTCTCTGTCCTAAGACCGTTTACATCTCCTTTGGATTCTTCATCTGTGAAATTTCTGTTACCGTTTGGGCGTGTCCCTAAACTTTATTATGCCAACACGTCTCTTCACCGAGAACCCGGTTTATCCTTCCTTTTGTTATATTAAACCAGTTCTGATTCTACCCCTCAAAACTTTGCCTTTTCTCTGCTAAACTCTTTACTTTCTTTATACCGGTTCCGTTGTGAAGGAGAAAATAAAACTGAAAGAATATCATGAAATTTCTCTTATAATATTAAATTCTGAGACTTGTATATGACATGTTATCTATATTGAGAACCATTTCTCTTTTGACTCCTTATTCTTAGTCCTGTTTTTAAGTGGTCCTGGACCAGAACATGTATATCGGTAGTCTACTTCGACTCTGTTTGTTTTAATAAAATCCTCTTTCAAGATACCAGATAAAATAATAATTTGTCTTATTGTTATGAACCCCGTGTGACAGTGTCCTACAAAGAGAAACAAATTCCTTTTAGGTTTAGCGTTATGTTTACTTTTAGGTCAATTAAACCAGGAATACTTTATCATGTATGTGACTTTATTGACTTGTTTTACATTTCTGTACAGTCTAAAATACTTTGAAGACCTTTAATGTCTTTGGTGTTATTGCGTCAGTAGTAATAAAAAAAATTTAGTAACAGGAGTATTGAAGTGTAAAGGGTTACGTAACGTACGGGTCAAAATGTTTCTGAATTGACGTAGAAACTTCTATTAGTTCGAATTGTCCGTCGATCTTATTAAGTATCCATCTTCCTATATAGCTTAATAGGTTTTAAGACGTTACGGTTGTCTCTTTTGACAGAAACCTAAACACTGTGGTCCCCTGTCTATAGGTGGTTCTTTCGACTTCACGTCGTTTCGTGTCGAGATCCTGTAAGTTTGTCTTGAACTCGGCTCACCTTCCGAACCAATTGGTGTCAACTCATTTGGACACAACGTCACATTAGACTATTCCTTGGTTGTCGTACCTAAGATCTTCACATGTGGTACACAGGGATTGTGCGATCTGAAGAAACTTTCTCAATTAGTTTATCACCTATTTTTTCTTGACTACGTAGAGTAAGTTTTCAAAAAAAAAATTCAGAGAGTATTCTCTAATTCTTTTAAATCATTAATAACACCTAATTTTGAATTATCTGTTATTTGGTCCTGGTTATGACTTTTAGAGGTCTCTAATTATGATTCGATCATATGTTTAAATAATGACTGGGACTGTATCTTCTTCGAACGTACCTCTCTTTTCCACTTCTTTTCTGACCTTTAACGGTTACTGCGTTTGATCGATGACCTTTCGGACCTTTCCAGGACGACTTATTGTCACTCTACACGAGAAGTGTTTCACTTCTTCGTTATGAATTTCCTGTCACTATCTGAGTTTCAATTATCCACCCTTTTTTTCCTAATTCGTTGTGAATGGTCGTACTCTTTTTCCCGTTTTATCCTCTTCTGTACTATTTCTAACTGATTCATTATTTAGCGTTTCTCTTACGGTCGATTATAGAGAATGTATGGAAAAGGAAATACTTATATGTCTTTGACATGCATCTCTACATAATATTATCTTCTGTTTTTTTAATTTTATTTTCTCCTGTGATAAATTACGTCGTATATTAATTGGGTAACTTGTACGACGGTATCCTATAATTATTACGTAATCATGTCGAAGGTTCCGAAGTCTCGATGGTCTTATGCTTAGGTAGGACTTTAATGAGTCCCGTTCTTTACTTTTACCTCATGTATGGAGTGAGTACGAAGTCCCATAATTGGTCCGTTTCAGTCTTTCCTTCAAAGGAAGGATTGACAACATAAGTTTTACTAAATACCAAAGTTGAAAATCTATAAGGATTCAGACAGGATTTCAAGTTTAATTTATGTGGGAAAAGGTTTTCAAGAATGTGACAAAAAAGGTCTATATAAGAAAAACGGACAGATAAAAAGATTTATCGTCTCGGAAGGAAAAGTGGGTTAAGAAGAAGGTGAAGTGAATAGGGTCGAAGTTTTATAACGGATGCTTCACTAACACTTGTCGGTGATTCTATATGTATTTGGACACAACCCGTTTTTCTCAAGATATTAAACAATTTAAAAGAGTCGAAAAAGGAAACTCACCTGGTTTTAAATTTAATTATGTTATAAAACCAAGACAAGTATAGTGCGTTATTTTTAGACTCGAACCTACGATTCTACTTAGTATAAATTGTNTTTATAACGGATGCTTCACTAACACTTGTCGGTGATTCTATATGTATTTGGACACAACCCGTTTTTCTCAAGATATTAAACAATTTAAAAGAGTCGAAAAAGGAAACTCACCTGGTTTTAAATTTAATTATGTTATAAAACCAAGACAAGTATAGTGCGTTATTTTTAGACTCGAACTTACGATTCTACTTAGTATAAATTGTAAAAGTGGACACTGACTCTCGATGTCGTTCTTTACAAGAAACTATTGTACTTAAAATTAGTTATTATATTAAAATATCTCATTCTATGATCTTACGGTGTAATTTTTCTCCCGAGATGGAAACGTCCGACCCCCACCCCCCCATATTCGTTAAGTAGATACTTTACGATACCGGAGTCAGTCAAGTATTTAATTTGTGTATATCTCATCCGATACTTACTCAATATCCGTTTAAAGTGTTGACGTTTCGGATTCTTTGACAGACTTTTTGAGACACCCAGTTATTTTGTGTCTACAATGTAAATTTTCAAAACTTTTATTATTTTAATTCACGTCTGTTCTGGTTTCACTAGTCCTCCGTCCGAATGCGGAACACGGGTAAAACATTAGGTTAGGAGAGGTAAAGCCCGAATCGTTATTCCACGGGGTGTACCATATTTCGGTTGGCATCGTAAGTTCGAACTGACTTAAAATTTTCACTGTGTCACTAGTTTATACGAGGTTTCCGTAAGATCTTGCAGTCCCACGACGACTGGTAGTTTTAGTTGACATCACGAGTGGAGTTTAGATTTTGTCCTATATTCATGTGAGAAACTCAATTAATTTATGTTCGGGTATATAAAGTAGATAAATTTTTTTTTTTCACAGGTCTTATATAGTGAACGTTTCTTTCCAGAATAATACATTACATCACATTATGGTGTCAATTCTTATTCGTCTACTAGAATATTTTATGTCGTAAATACAAAGAAGAGGTCATATTTGAGTCTTAAACGAAATCTTACAGTTATTCATTGTACAAATTGTTCTACTTTGTTTATCTTTCGGTCCGTCGTCTCGGGAAGACACCTTAAGCTAAACCCTCTGTTTTCTTCCTTCCATATAAAGTTTGTCTACCTTTCACTTTTTATTATATTCAGTAGGAATGGACGTAATTAAAAGGAAGACGACCTCAATAAAGTCGTTGTGGTCGTTTGTGCGGAAGGTTTCACTCTAAGTCAAAAGGACACCCCAGGTAAAAGTTCCCCTAGTGAGACTATTATCGGAAGACGAGTCGACTAGAAAGTCTGAGGTGGCGACGACGGTCATGGTCAGGGCACGCAGGTTTCGGACGGACGTCCCATCGGTAGTCGTCGGTCCCGGTCTCCCGTCGGTCGACATCGACCACCGGTGGTGAGTACGATGGTCGACGTCGCTACGTGAAGCCGGTATGTATGGCGAAGGTCATCGATTCTGGTTTGCGTCCAAGAGTTTAGGTCTGTTTACCGCCTTTTCTTTAAAGACGCAGTCAAAGTCTTTCGGCTCAACATCAAAACCGGGAAGGGAAGAGATTTCATATAAGGGTTCCTGTCCACTATAAGGACGAGTTCGTCCCTTCTTCCAATAACAGTCGGATGAAGACGAAGTCCATACAGTAAAAGAGGGTAGAAGTGATACTAATCATTTCTATAGCGTGAAGAGAACCCTTAAGAGTCACAACGAACTCCAACTTACAGTGTAGGACTTAAAAATAATACAGTCTAGTGGACCACGACCAGAAGGTATACGTTGTTCAAGAGCTCGGTGATTTGGGTTACAATTACTTGTTTTGTTCCGTTTCATTTGCTGATTCCGGTACGTAGTTTCCACTCTCACTTTTTCAGGTCGAGTCTTTTACTTCTCCACCGGGAAAATTCAATGTTTTGAACAGTTACCATTTTTTTTGATTTCTAGTGTCTCGAAGAAAAAATTCCCCTTCCTCTCCCTTGTTATAAAGTCTGGTGTGGACTCTCTATCGGTTTCTACGATGTACATAAGTATTTTCAAAGTTGTAATTTGACATGAAGTCGCATCGGTTTCAAGGTCCGGGTAACTTGGATATTGTGAAAAGTACTTGAATTTATATGACTCAAAATTTAAAAGGTGGATCTAAACGATCATTCAATCCACGACTAAATATACAGAAGTGTATAAGTGTCCTATTTAGACTCGTAGTGTTAGAAAAGGTTAAAAGTATTAATCTTCTTATAAACTTTTCCAACCGAAAGGTTAATAGAAAAGGTCAACTTTAAGGATAAAGATAGAAATAGAAGGAAAGATAGAATCCCTAAGGAGGAAAATAAGAGGATGAACTCTTATGGTTCGTGACACTAAAGGGTACTCTACGAAAACCTTTGATGAAATAATAGGTCTAGAATATTAGACATTAAAAGACCCAAGTATAATTTTGTTTCCTGATAAGGATTGTGCAAAAGTTTAAGGAACTCCTCCACCCCTTATTTTCTGTCCCCTTCATCCTCCACTAATCAGATGTTCGAGATTCATCTTACGGGACTTTTTCATTTTTATTAGGACTCATCTCATCTAGACACGATAAAGATCCGTGTGAACTCTTAAACCCAGAAACATGTTTGTTTTAGAATAAGATTCTAAAGTTTTACACGTGGGAATTCATTTATATTTACGTGAAGTTGGTGTTTCGGGTGACACAAGTCTCCAGTTCAATTTTTTAGAATAATTCAGAAGTCTTATTCACGACTTTTCGGTTCGTTAACTTATACTTGGACAATATATCTAAGAAAAGAAAGCGACTCCGTCTTCCTCTTTTTTTTTTTCTTAAAGTTTTCTTTAGACGTTTGGACAACACGACAGCCCGGGTGACCTTAGGTGCCCCCACTTTGTTTAAGTTAATACGAAAATATCTAGGACGAGTTCTTTTCCAAAGTTGACGAATTGGTTCATGTCAAGTAAGAAGGTGGAAGAATGAGACGTTGGTTTGGTTCACGGGGTGTGACGTCCATCCTCGGCTCTTTAAGGCGTCGGACTTTTTTATTAGGTACGTCCAGTTTCCGTCTTTGAATGAGGTTCCAATCTCGATGACAGGGGTTCTTGAGATTTTGGTGACTCTCTCCTAGGCTTTGGTAAAGACTTTAGAGGAAAGATTGTTTTCAGGAAAAAGAGGGGTTTGTCGCATATTTTTACTACTCTAGAACTTTCTCGTTTCTTCGTTTATGTAGTCGTTGTTAAGTGATGGTCCTTGTGTCTGTCAGGGTTTCCCTCTTCCGTTCCAGAGACTTAGTACCTATCTGAACCTTTCAAGCCTTCCTAAGTTCACGAAGGGAAGGTCTTTCTGTTAAGACCTAGTTGAGGGATCTCCTCCTTCGGACACCAAACATTAACCACAAGATCGAGCCTGAGGGAGGGGACCCTGACGTTAGTGCGAGAGATGGACGACTGTGTCACTCCCACCTCGCCGGTCTCCGTCGGCGGGGCAGGGCGGGGGACGAGGACCGACGGACCCCGTGCCACGCGCGTGTGAAGTGGTCGGTGCAAGGACTCGAGCGAGAAGCGAGCCGAGGGGCTGAGGGAGATAACTCGGTGCCGGTGTGACGTGGGTCAAGTCAGGAGTTATGGAAAGAGACTCATTCGTTCGACGGCGTGCATTTAGTTCCGGTGCACTTGTCTATCCATTCGTCTAAGACGTTGGGTTCTCCGTCTACCGCCCTACTCCTTTATTTCTGGTTTTTTTTTTTGGTTTTTTTGTTTTTGGGTATTCTATTTTATTACCTGTGTTGCAAAACGTTTACATTCAAGTTTCCCTATAGACGAGAAGACCCAAAGTCACAGATATTTCCGGTGTTTCGGTCTTATTGCACTAGTGACTAAATAACAGAATTCAGTCGATGGGACCGTTCTTAAGACAGGAAAAATACGTCAAAAAGAAGTCGAAGACGTTTAAATTTAAGTCATCGAGAAAAGATTTGACGGACATGGTTCGAAAATGTAATCCACTACAGTCTCCCGACCTTAGACAATAAAAGAAGAATGTAGGGACCCTACACTTTATGATACCTAGTCTGGACCCGGAAGTTACACTTTGACTTTCATTCAGATATAGTATTTATGTTCATTTCCCCATTTATATATACGAATTATTCTCACATCCATTTTTCTTGTGACTAAAAACCAATTAATGTAAACACTTTTTATTAGGAAGATCATTGAAAATGGTGTAGACACTTGTTATTGGGAAGATCATTGTAAAAGAAATGTTTCTTACGCTTGTAAAGACTACATACAAAGATTTTAAACTTAAAAGTTTTACTGGTCTAACATAAAGTGACACCGGTCTGTAGAATAAAAATTAGACTACGGTTATTAGAAAGGTTTGACATGTTTACTTGTTACTACACTTATACTAATTGTAATGTGAATTTTTTCCAATTCTAAATACGATGTACGAATAACACCATTTTTTGTGTAAAATTCAACACCGTTCTTCGTGTATTTTAAAGTTTGTTAAAGGTTGCACCTGTTTTCTTAACACTTTTGACTGATGGACATTTTACACCGTTTATTATTGACGTAACATCCAAACAACATTTCTAATTTACTGTATTACGGAGACTTCCGTTTTCCATACTCACTGGACCAACGGAACTCTTAAAATAGGGATTTCTCCCAAATGTCAGATTAAACTTCTATGTAAATGGGGTTACAAGTGTCGTCGTGGTGCATGTTATCGGTTCTGTACCTTCGTTGGATTTACAGGTAGTTGTCTATTTACCTATTTCTTCTACACCATGTAAGTATGTTACCTTATAATGAGTCGGTTATTTTTTCTTACTTTATTACGGTAAACGTCGTCGTACCTACCTGGATCTCTGCTAGTATGACTCACTTCGTTCGGCTTCTGTTTGCAGTATACGCCAGTGAATGCACACGTTAGATGTTACACTGTGTTAATTGAATAAACGTTTCGTCTTTCTCTGAGTGTCTGTACCTTTTGTTTGAATACTAATGGTTTCCCCTTTCACCACCTCCCCTCATTTAATCCTCAAACCCGAATCGTCTATGTTTGATGATATATATTTCATTTGTTGTCTCTGGATAACATATCATGTCCCTTGATATAAGTCATAGAACCTTATTTGATATTATCTTTCCTTACACTTTTTTATACACACACACATATATATACATAGACTCAGTGAAACAACGTGTGACTTTGATTGTGTAATATTAAGTTAATATAAAGTTAATTTTTAAATCATTCAAAAATTTCTCTCAAATACCCCTGTCAAAACCGTAAAATCCGGACTATTGTGGATCTCGCCTCTCTATTTAAGATTTCATTTAAGAATTAAATCGTGAAAAATAAATAACCAACCGGCATTCTTGCATTATGTTTATATCCGGAAAATATCGAGGAAAGGATTTCTAATCTTTGTCTAGATTAAGAAGACCTCTCTTAAAAAATTTTCACACGATACCAAAATACAAAAATACATAAGATATATTTTCATATTGTTTTTCTAAATTTATATGTAATAATGTATAGACTATATACGTTTTTGTAGAAATTTGAAATTTGTTTGTCATTGGATGATGTCACCGTTGGGTGAGGTCATGGGAACGGACCTTTTAGGGTACCTGCCTCCTCGGACCATCCAACGTCAGGTACCCCAGCGCTCCTCAGTCTGTACTGACTCGCTGAAACGAAAGTGAAAAGTGAAAGTACGTAACCTCTTCCGTTACTGTTGGGTGAGGTCTAGAGAACGGACCTCTCAGGGTCCCTACCCTCGGACCACCCGACGGCAGATACCCCAGCGTGTCTCAGTCTGTGCTGACTTCACTGAATCATCGTCATCGTCGTTGGATGACTAACTAAAACGGAGCGGATAAGGACGAACTTTGAACGTTTCCTTAATTCTATGGGTTGGATTCTCCGAATTATGCCTATGAATCAACTTTCCTTTTTTTTATGTCTACACCAACGAGAGAGAACTCCTTTGGGACTTATTACTATTATCCATAGTCCTCCGACCCATAGAGCTCAATGAGTGCTAGTTTGGTTTGTCGAGATATCCCGAATCAAGTGACTATATAACACGAATAAATGTGTCATAACTGTGCTTTTCAGTCGTCTTAGTTATTCGTTCTCTTTAATAAGAGACCGAAGTTTCAAAACCTCAGTAGGGACTCGATAAAATTGAAGGTATTTCTACCGTAGTGACGCCATTACTTCACGGGTGTGACTGTGGATGATGGTTGGAGGGTGTCTTTTGTCTAGTGGGAAGTCCTAGATAGAAGTGTAGACGTGACTGCTTTCAATGGTCTGAAGCCAAGAAAGGGGTTTGGATCCAAAGATTTTCGTACAGATTCTTGACAGGAATGAGAGTTGCCGTAAAATTGATAAGTTAGAGATAAGTTCACATTTACTTCTTTTGAGTCCTGAAAAATTCAGCCTAAGAAACTTTTTGTCTCGTGTGAAGGAAAACTTGAAATGATTACACTGATGATCAGTATTACTTACTCCAAAGATAACTAGTGGTTAAGTTGTCATTTTTGGTTCGTTCTGTTGTTCAGATCAACTTTGCGAGTGAAATAACAACTGACTAACTTTAAAAAACAAATTCCACGACTTTATGACTCCACGATCAGTCCTTGGAACAATCGTACATAGTCTGGGATGACTGATTAAATGTGTTTCTAAAATACAATGGAAAACGGTGAAAAGGTTCTGTCATTACTATCGAAATCCACTACCCATCGTCCGTACACTCATATCGTCCTCTAGGTCGAGGGGTTAGACAACATAGTTATATATTTTTTTCAAACCTTTCGACTATTTCCGTAAAGTAATTAATTCGGAATTTTGTTGACTTTGGTTTAGGTACAGTTCCAAGGACGAACTGTGTACAAGGAGTTTTCTATAATAGAGAAAGTTGTATATACTTCGGTTCTTTCCGTGTCAATTCCCTTCCTTATAGTGAATGAATCACTATAAAATAAATAGTCGAAAAAGTTGTACTGTCTCTTTTCCGTTTCAAGGAAGTAAATCTTTGACCCAGAGGAGAAGTGTATGAGATGGTTTTATGTCTTAGACTGGTTTTCTGCATCCTCAGAGCTATTAGGTAAGTAGAAAATTTGGAACGACTATTTCTACTTGTTTACAAGTAGTGTGTCTGTACCTGATCAGATTAGTCTATCTGGTTTCTCCAGTGAAAAGTCCTGGATAAAAGTATAGATTTGACTCAGTGACGTCTGGTTTTGTCTCGAGTAGGAAAAGATTTTATGATGATAGAGACATTGTGACGGTCCCAAACTGTAGTGACCCTTCCGTGTTGCGTTAAATTTTTTGCATAACAATGTGGGTGGTACCGACTTTCCCATAAATGCAGTGTATGGTGATACACGGAAAGGAAAGAGTAAGCAAAGTATAAGGATCCGAAGAGAAAACTAAGACGTCACGAATATTCCTTTTGACTCCGTCTTAGGTTATTCTTTCAAGATCAGTTGACCTTTGAACTTTTAGTCTTTCGAAGAACGACAGTAACCTACTCGTTCACTCCCTAGTTGATGTCTTTGACCTATAGGTTCTATGGAGAGGATTTTTGGTCAGTGTGTTAACATGATAAGCTTAAATCCTAGGATTTCTCCCCTACTCTATTTTTACAATTCAGATAGGGTGATAGGTTTGAAGAGAGTCTTCGAATTTGGTATGTATTTGACAATTTCCATATCGAAGACAATCTATTGATGATTAGTCAATCAGGGTCTTAAACGTGTGTCATAGAAAATGTCGACTCTTAAATATAAATGACTTACATTCATATTTGTGACACAATTTAGAGAATTACCAAAACGAGTGTGTAACATGTAAAGGGAAATTTTTATTTTTATAATGTGTCCGTAGGAAATAGGAAGATGGGTGTTATAATTATTTTTATATGTCGAAATTTTGAAATTTAGATGGTCGTAAATATTTATGTTAATTTGTTCAATTTTATGAAGAGAAATCTTCTATATAATTTGTTCACTATGTAATTGTTTTGGAATGGTAAATACTATGACATAATAATTTTAATTTCTTTCTATACTTTTATCTTCTTACAAGGGTAATTATCTTTTCTTATTCCCCGACAATTCACACTACCTACCAGGTTCGGGCCTACGGAACGAGAACTTTGTCTTGCGACCCACTCCTTCAGTCTCGTAAAGGACCAATTAGTAAATCTTTTAATTGAGAAGGGGCCTCAAAAAGAAGGGACCTTAAGGACTGGGTAAATCTGGACACTAGAACCACTGGAGTGTACGGAGACGAAGAGTGTCAGAAGAGACTTTCCTAGTGTGACGCTAAACTTTGTCTATCTGACTTGAGGGGTCACCTCGACGTGACTGATGACGAACTTTCACCGTTCTGCTGTCTAGTCGTGTGGGTGTGTCTCAGAAGAGGCCCTGGTATGTGCGTCGACGAAAATCTACGAAGAACTGACACTGTCTTCCGGTCCTGAAAAGTACACTTTCCCTAGACCCGTCGTTTGTTCGTTCGTTTTCTGACGATCTACAAAACATCAAACAGTTCCATTTGTTAGACTTGACTTGTCGACATCCTTTATAGTTTAAGGTTAAGAGTTAATTGTTTTAAGAGTTAATTGTTTTGTTTTTATGAAAAAAAGAGGAATTGTCTTGACTTTTTTAGGGTTGTCACACAGTGCACGTTCCGATCAGACGGAGGTCGATGTCGATCACGTGTTACAGTGTAAACAGTAGGTTAGGAGTGAGAAAATTAAGAAGGAGGAAACCTTTCACAAGGACGAACGTCCGTTGTAGGTGGTCGTCTACTTCTAGATCTTTCTTTTTATTCCAAACAAATGCGACAAAGAGTTTGACATCTCAAGCTATCTGTTCAGAAAGTTGTTCTTCTTGTTCGACGATACAAAGTGGACATCTTACCCGAGATTTTAATGTAATAGAGTAGTCCAAGAGTTAAAAATCCCGTAAAGACATGGAGATTTCGTGTCTACGTCGAGTCAGTAATTGGGTTTCTCTGATTGTTTCAAATTTTGCAGAGAGGAAAATCACTACAGTGATTCGGAAAAAAGTAAAGTTGACTGAAAATAACATTCATATTTTAATTCTTTTTCACAGTTTTTCTAGTTTCATGTTATTTGTGTGTATACTTTTAAGTAAAGAAGTTACAATATTTTTATCCAAGGTCCTAATACTTCATTACGGAATGTTTTTTGTTACAATTTAATTCATTTGTGATGGAAAGGTTTCAACTAACGGAGGTATTTTAAAGGTGGATAACTGATTACATTGACTAAGCGAATATTTTCACAGATAGACTTGACAGATATTTTTTTTATTTCATATGGGAAGCTCCTCCAGCTCTCTGTTTTTCATCCAAGTAATTCTTACCCTTCTTCAATTTATCACTCGAGAGTCGAGTCCATGATCCAAGACATTGTTTTTTTCGATTCCGGTGCATATCGCTGTCTCAATTGATTACACCGAAGGCCCGAAGGGTCCGCCGAGTCACCATTTTTTCGGCGGACGGTTGCGTCCTCGTCGTCCTCTGTATCCAAGGTAGGGACCCAGTCTTCTAGGGAACTTTTTTGCTTGTCGTTGGGTGAGGTCATAAGTACGGACCTCTTAGGGTACCTGTCTCCTCTTTGTCAACCTGTGTTGATTCGTTGACTCGTTTACGCCCAAGATCTAAGTTAGATTAATCAGATGTTGAAGATCTTATCGTACCGAAGGGAACACCGAGTCGACCATTTCTTAGGTGGACGTTATGTCCTTTGGACCCAAGCTAGGGACCCAACATTTCTAGGGGTCCTTTGTCCTTTCCGATGGGTGAGGTCAAAAGACTGCACCTCTTAAAGTACCTGGCATCAGGTACCTCAACGTTTCCCAGCCTGTGTTGACTCACTGAAAGTGAGTGAGTAAGTGAGTCTTATTGTACTGGACCCTCGGAAAAATTCCAACTAAAAATTCGAATGTTAGAACAGGATCATCGTAAAACCTCAATTTGATTTGATGTGTCTTACTTAGGAATTAAAGGATGATCTGTATGTCTCTGAAGACAATGCTATAAACATTTTGTGTTGAAGGCACCCTGACTAGTTGTCGGACTCGTCCTCTCTACTCTCTGTTATTGAGATGGTGGTGGAAACTCTTTTAGGTCTTCCGTAAACCTTGTCATGAGTTAAAAACGGGAGAAGACATTTTCCTTCTAGTTAATGATTTCTTTTCGTGATCGAGTAGACCACTTGTCCTCATGTTGGATAGGTACTTCTTGTTCGTTAAAGCTTTAAGTGACCGTTAGACCACCAATTCTCGAGGTGCGAAGGTGACGTCCCCCGTCGCCAAGGTAGGGACCAACCCCTTGATTCTAGGACGTACGACACGGAACTTCGGTTTTTTTTTTTGATCAATTTTTTTCTTTCACATTCATGTTCAGTAAACCAACACAGACTGAGAAACGTTGGGGTACCTGAAATGTAAGGTACCTTAAGAGGTCCGGTCCTATGACTTCACCCATCGGAAAGGAAAGAGGTCCCCTAAAAAGGTTGGGTCCCTAGCTTGGGTCTAGAGGACGTAATTCTTGTTCGTTAAATAGGTCTATTCGTAGAACGTCTTCTTGTCTGTAGTTAAATAGTGAATTTTGCCCGAAGAACATATAGAGACTAGTACCGTCGTAAGAAATGTTATCGGTTTTCCACTTTCATTAGGTCCTCAGGTAGTTACCTACTTACCCTTTTGTTCACACCATCTATATATGACCTCATAATAAATCGGAATTTTTCCTTCGTTTAATACTGTGTACGATGTACTTACTCAGAAGTTGTACTTACTAGATGTTGTACTTTATCAGTGTTTTCCTGTTTATCACATGTCAAGATGAGTATACTTCATCAGTTTAAGTATCTTTATTTTCATCTTACCACCAACGGTCCCCGACGTCCCTTCGTACATTACCTAGACCTCACAGTCAGACCCTTCCGCTCTTTTCAAGACCTCTACCCACCACCACCACCGCCATGTCTTACACTTACTGGAATTACGGGGGCTTAGCGTGTGAATTTTTGTCCATCTGTCCATTTAAAGTATAATATACATAAAATGGTGTTTTTACCGAAGAAATGTCAGATTTATTGTCCCTATTACTAACGTCAAGCTAGAATTAAATATCTTGTAGACAAAAAGTTCATTGACTTTACGTCAATATACCAGTAGATTAATTAGGACTCATTATTTCTCTACTGAGTTCCTTGGAGATGTGATCTACCAATGATTTTGGTCACCAAAGATCTAGTGCGACGTGGGACCTTAATGGAACCCTAGAAATTTTTTTTTTTTTAACTCTAGGTCCCGAAGATGGGGGTATATAAGACTAAATTAACCATGTTTCACGTTAGATCCGTAGTCTTAAAATTTTTCGACTAGTTTCCTATGTCTTACTCATTATACATTCATACTAGTAAGAGATTTTTGAGGTGTAGTCTTACTCCTCCTGTCCGGTACATCATTATCTTTTATGATTTTGTTCTGAAACCTTATACTCGTCTGGATTGACGTCGGGAGAAAACTTTCGTCTCATCCTTAAGAACTATTACTGTTTCCGACGACAAGTCCACGGTTCAACACAGGTTGAGAAACGCTGCGGTACCTGACGTCGTCCGGTCCGGGGGGAGAGGGAGTGGTAGAGGACCTCAAACGGGTTCAAGTACAGGTGACTTAGCCACTGTTTCCCTTTCTGATATTTGTTCCGGATTCTGATGTCTTGTTGATGTCTGGAGAATACCCCTTCATCTGACTTCTTGTCGTTGTTTAGGAGAAAAAAAGTCACCTGTTGACGGTAAATAATTTTAGAAATAGGATGACTGACCAAGTTTATTACCTGTTCTCGTGTAGTGTCTATCCGTACAAATTTCATTGTTGTCGAGTCACCTATTGGTTGCTCCGGGATGACACATCGGGTCCCTTGACGTGAGTCACAATATACAGTCGGATCTACCCTCCCCTCAAACCCCCTCTTGCCTATGTACATATCCATATCCATACCGGCTCAGGGAAGCACCGGATGGACCTTGATAGTGTTGTAACAATTAACCGTTATAGGTTTTTATTCAAAAATTTTTTATTTCATTGTTGTCGGCCATACCGAGATATTATCGGAGTCTTACCCAACACATCACACTCGTTGTTTGGGAGAATCGGAATTACTGACCCTAAACAACAACAAGTCAACGAGTCAGTACAGACTGAGACGCTGGGGTACCTGACGTCGTGAGGTCCGAAGGGACAGGAAGTGGTGGAGGGTCTCGAACGAGTTTGAGTGCAGGGAACTCAGTCACAACGGTAGGTTGGTAGAGTAGGAGACAGTAGGGGAAGAGGAAGACGGAAGTTAGAAAGGGTCGTAGTCCCAGAAAAGATTACTCAGTCGAGAAACGTAGTCTACCGGTTTCATAACCTCGAAGTCGAACTCGTCGTCAGGAAGGTTACGTATAAGTCCTAACTTAAGGAAATACTAACTGGTCAAACTAGAGGAACGTCAGGTTCCCTGAGAGTTCTCAAAAGAGGTTGTGGTGTCAAGTTTTCATAGTTAACAAGTTACGAGTCGGAAGAGTGTAGGTTGAGAGTATAGGTATGTACTGGTATCGAAACTGATCTGTCTGGAAACAACAGTTTCTTTCCAGAGACGAAAAATTATACGACAGATCCAGACAGTATCGAAAAGGAGGTTCCTCGTTCATAGAAAAT
This sequence comes from Capra ibex, assembly GCA_006410555.1. Taxonomy (NCBI): domain Eukaryota; kingdom Metazoa; phylum Chordata; class Mammalia; order Artiodactyla; family Bovidae; genus Capra; species Capra ibex. The sequence goes on from SJYO01017864.1 coordinate 304,929, forward strand.
TAAAGTACTTACGTAGTGGTAGACGTCACTAAAACTTCGAGTTTTTTTATTTCAGAGAGTGACAAAGTAAAGGGGCAGAAAAACGGTACTTCACTACCCTGACCTACGGTATTAGAAGCGAAAGACTTACAACTCAAAATTCGGTCAAAAAGTGAGAGGAGAAAGTGGAAGTGGTTCCCGAGAAATCAAGAAGAAACGAAAGACGGTATTCTCACCACAATAGACGTATGCACTCCAATAACTATGAAGAGGGCCGTTAGAACTAAGGTCGAGACGAAGTAGGTCGGGTCGTAACTCGTACTACGTGAGACGTATATTCAATTTATTCGTCCCACTGTTATATGTCGGAACTACATGAGGAAAGGGTCAAACCTTGGTCAGGTAACAAGGTACAGGTCAAGATTGACAACGAAGAACTGGACGTACGTCCAAAAAGTCCTCCGTCCATTCCACGAGACCATAAGGGTAGAGAAGTTCTTACAGGTAACACCAACACTGGGTGTGTCAGCTTTCGAAATCACATCAGTTACTTCGTCTACAAAAAGACCTTAAGAGAACGAAAAAACTACTAGGCTACCTACAACCGTTAAACTAGAGACCAAGGAGACGAAAAAGATTTAGGTCGAACTTGTAGACCTTCAAAAGTCAGTGTATGATTCCTTCGGATCGAACCTCTTAAAACTCGTAATGAAACGATCGTACACTTTAATCGTGTTAACACGCCATCAGACTTGTAAGAAACCGGAACGGAAAGAAACCCTAACCTTACTTTTGACTGGAAAAGGTCAAGACACCGGTGACGTCTCAAAAAGTTTAAACGACCGTGTGTCAGGGGTTAAACCCCGATGGTTTCAGGGGTTAAACCGTGTATCGAAGATTATTGTTCATAGATTTGGACTATTAAAATAATAATTTCACTCGAAGGAAGTAATTGTTTCGACGGTTAGTTCCTTAATTCTCGTATCTCTGGGTATTTTTACGTTTTTCTGTCTTTAATCAGACTACGATGATCTCCAAAGATCCTGAAATAAGTCCTTGGAAGATATGAGTAGTCTCTTCATTTATAAACTCTTAGTTTCCTCGACTCAACTAGACTCTCGATTTTCCGGAGGTCCCTGTCCTCATAACGTAGATGAGTAAACCGTTAAGAAAAACTGACGTGGAGTGTCCTAAAATCAAGGGGACAGTCCCTACCATGGGTCCGAGAGTCGTTACCTTCTTGTCTCAGGATTGGTGACCTGACGGTCCCTTAAGGGACCTTTACGTTTAAGGATGATTCTCGTGAGAGATCCCAACCCCCGATAATGGAATTACTTTAGAGTAGGTCTTAGGACGTTATCGACGTCCTTTTACTCTTCAGGAAAGAAGTCCTTACCTGACTTGAAACGAGAATTTGCAAGTTAAAGGGAATTGATACTTCATTGGATAGTTTTGTGTTCTCTGACATCAAAGATGTCGTTCTGATTAGAGACCCACGTAAACCAAATCCCATTAAAGTAACAACTTCTTCCTTTACCGTGGGGTGAGGTCATGAGTACGGACCTTTTAGGGTACCTACCTCCTCAGACCTTCCGACGTCAGGTACCCCAGAGCTTCTCAGGCTGTCCTGACTCGCTGAAGTGAAAGTACGTGACCTCTTCCTTTACCGTTGGGTGAGGTCACAAGAACGGACCTCTTAGGGTTCCTGCCCCCTCGGACCACCCGACGGTAGATACCCCAGTGTGTCTCAGTAACATCTTTGACCTTCTCTTACTAACTCAGATTCAAAGACATGAACTAAAAAAAAATTTAGACTCACCATAAAAGAATTCGGTTGTGCACAAGTTTTCCGGATGTGTTTCGTACCGTTACGGACAGCAATTGTCGGAGGAGGATTGTTTTCCGTGTAGATGACTTAGCCATACTACCCGTGGAGTAGTTGAACTTCAGACAATGAACTTTTTGTCTCAGTTTCTTTTGAATGTCACACTCTTCTATTTAAAAGTTTTGTCAAGTCAATGTCTTCCCAGAGTCTAAGTCAGAGTCAAGGCAGAGTCTAATTCAAGACTCTATGTCCTGTGGTGTCAAGTCACCCGATAACTCGTATTGCTGTAGGATTGTCAATTACAACCGTAGTGTCTCGAAGTCTTAAGTCCCGGTTTGTTCAGAAGTCTCTACTAAAATTATTTGAGAGAATAAAAATGGAATTTATTACACTCTCGACCTTGAAGTGACTCCCTTCTATGAGAATTACTATGGCTGTCAACTTTAAATTCACTATGAAATCTTTAAAATGTAAATCAAGGATAGTTTTTATGAAACCTTAAATTATAGATAACTTTATTTTTTATGAATCAGTAGATACTCTTGATTTAACTTGTGATCAAGTAAAACTTACTAGGGGTGTTCATAGATGGCTGAGAAAAAAAAAAACCTCCTGCGACTTTGGGTCCTTGTTTGGTTCCTGGGGAGAATTAAGAATTCCCGAAGAGACCGGTAGTGACTAGTCCCGACACTTTTTTAATCTTCGATTCTTAATCCTGAAAGATTACGTCCCATGTTATCTGACTTACAAACATAGAGGAGTTTTAAGAACATAACTGTAATTTTGGATTGGGGGTTACACTACCACAATCTTTCGTCCTGAAACCCCTCCACTAATTCAAGACTACCACCACGAGAATACTTACTCTAATCTCAGGAAATATCTTCTGGGTCTCGAGGAGACGGGGAAGACGGTGCACTCCTGTGTCGTTCTTCCGTCAGATACTCGGTCCTTCGTTTGAGAGTCGTCTGTGACTTAGACAACCGTGGGACTAGAACCTGAAGGGTCGGAGTCTGACACTCCTGTGTGTGTGTGTGTGTGTGTGTGTGAACCTGAAGGGTCGGAGACTCTGACACTCCTGTGTGTGTGTGTGTGTGTGACAATAAATATTCGGTGGACCACACACACACGAGTCAGCACAGGTTGAGAAACGTTGGGGTACCGGACATCGGGCGGTCCAAGAAGACAAGTACCCTGAGAGGACCGTTCTTAAGACCTGAGCCGACGGAAAAGGATGAGGTCCTCCTAAAGGGTTAGGTACCTAACTTGCACGCAGAGGACGTAGTTGTCCATCTAAGAGAAGGTGACTCGGTGGACCCTTAGGGAATATTCGGTAGATCAGATACCATAAAAATAATATCGTCGTCTTACCTCATTCTGTGCCTCATCCGATGTACGAATCGAACGTCCGGTATATTTTTGTTCATCACTCGATCTAAACCAGGTGTCCGATCAAATGACTGATGACGGGATTGTCGTGTGTGATCCCGAAATTAGGTCTCTTGAAATTGGTTTTGTCCTCTTATAAAGTAACTTACCTCATAATAATAAGTCAACAGTTTTTATAGAAAAAGAGGTTTCTTCTAGATGTTTACCGGTTGTTCGTGTACTTTTCTACGAATAGTAGTAGTTAGTACTCCCTTTACCTTAATTTTGATGTTATTCTATCTATGGTAAGGTGTAGATGAATCCTACTGATATCACTACTACTTTTTATTGTTCACAATCCCTCCTACACCTCTTTACTCCTGAGACCATGTAACGATGACCCCTACATTTTACCAAGTCGGTATACCTTTTATCAAACCGTTAAGGAGTTATTAATTTGTATCTTTATGGTAGTTGAGTCAAGTCAAGTCAGCGAGTCGACACAGGCTGAAACACGGGGGTACCTGACGTTGTGTGGTCCGAAGGGACAGATAGTAGTTGAGGGTCTCAAATGAATTTGAGTACAGGTAGCTCAACCTCTACAGTAGGTTGGTAGAGTAAGGAGACAACGAGGGAAGAGAAGGACGGAAGTTAGAAAGGGTCGTAGTCCCAGAAATGGTTACTCAGTCAAGAAGCACAGTCCACCGGTTTCATGACCTCAAAGTCAAAGTCGTAGTCAGGAAGGTTACATATAAGTCCTAACTAAAGGACATCCTAACTGACCAAACTAGAGGAACGTCTGGTTCCCTGAGAGTTCTCAGAAGAGGTTGTGGTGTCAAGTTTTCGTAGTTAAAAAACCGTGAGTCGAAAGGAATACCAGGTTAAGAGTGTAGGTATGTGCTGATGACCTTTTTAGTATCGAAACTGATCTGCCTGGAAACAACCGTTTAATTCCAGAGACGAAAAATTATACGACAGACCCAACCAGTATCGAAAAGAATGTTCCTCGTTCGCAGAAAATTAAAGTACCGACGTCAGTGGTAGACGTCACTAAAACCTCGGGTTCTTTTATTTCAGACAGTGGCGAAGGTAACAGAGGGGTAGATAAACGGTTCTTCGCTACCCTGGTCTACGGTACTAGAAGTAAAAAACTTACGACTCAAAATTCGGTCGAGAAAATGAGAGGAGAAAGTGAAAGTAGTTCTCCGAGAAACGAAGAAGAAACAAAAGACGGTATTCCCACGACAGTAGACGCATAGACTCCAATGACTATAAAGAGGGCCGTTAGGACTAAGGTATACTAGTATCTTTATGGTATACTAGGTCGTTAAAGTGAGGATCCATATAGGGGTTTTCCTAACTTTCTTCTACGAGTTTATATCCATGTTACAAATATCGTCGTGATAAGTGTTATTCGTTTTTCCTCTTTTTCGGGTTTACGGGTAGTCCTCTACTTACCTATTTTTTGACAGTATATATATGTATATTATATAATTATTATAACAAATCGGTATTCTTCCTTACTTCAAGACAATGTGCAATGGAACAACTACTTGAAACTTTTGTAGTACGATTCATTTTATTTGATAATCCAACCACGTTTTTATTAACAGCAAAACGTGCCGACTTGAAACAGAAAACTATAACCCTATGTAAGAATTTATTTACACCAATATAATGTGTAGTAAAATTACGTGTAAAGAGTGAAATACAAAAAAACGATTACTGTAACGAACGACAAATAAAATATAAGTAAAATCTAATTACTACAATCTGTTTTTCGTTTAAACTCGTTAGAAAAACAAACTTAGATTTTACCCATCATTTCGTCGTCTCTGTTGGACGTTAGAGTCGTTACGTAAACCGAGTCCTTGACGATTGTGTGTATGTCACGTCACCGCCAAGCTCTTTAAGACGTCTTCTCTACTCACGGAGCTTCAACCCCTCGTATCACCTGTTCGGTAACCTTCAACTGTTGCTGGTTGACTCTCGAAAGTAGTTTCGCCTACGAGAATGTTAATATACTCTTCAACGGTTTCTTTAGTCACAGCTGGTAAGATGTCAGTAGACCGCAAACTTCGTTTGACCTTTCCACTTTTTCAAGTGATTCATCCACGAAGTATTCGATTGGTTTTTAGTTTTTATGCCAGTAAAACTTCACAGCAGAAAATAAGATGGGTTGTTGTCACTTGGTAAAAAGTTAACCTAATACTGCACACTACGTTTCACCTAAAATATGCTGTTGATCGTTACTAGACGAGTTACAGACCTGGTTCTTCTGCGAGGTTTCGTGACGGGTTTCGGTTCGATCGTGGTTTTTTTCCCAGTGTCAGTGACAAACCACCAGACGACGACGAGACGAGGTGATATCGAAGGACTTGGGGTCACTTTAGTAATGTAGACTCTTCATACGAGTCGTTTAGTTACTCTACGTGACTTTTGACGTTGCGGACGTCGACCGTAACCAGTTGTCTTTCCCGGGTTAATAAGAGCGGCTGTTACGGGTTGGTGTGCAATGTGGTGGTTGTGAAGGTTTCAATTTAATTACCCCGATGTTTCAAAACGGAGTAGGTGGTATAAGTGGACTGGAGAACGGTCGGTTGATGGTGAAGTTCGTAGAGTTGTTGTAAAGGTCCCTATTGCGAAGGTGTTGGTCGTCCTCCATCTTTTATAAAAGGTTGTCAAGCAGCTTAGGACTTCGTACCTAAAAATGTGAGGTCCTTATTTGTCAAAATAAGAAGTTACCGGTTTTACACAACTAATATTACCGAGGACAAAACTAGTTGTTTCTACACACACTCGGATCAATATTACTAAATTTTAAGTATCAGGTTTTGGCGTTATTGAAAACATGGTTGGATAGTCTGTGTTTTCCAGTGTATAGGATACTAAAGTGAATGTCTTTTATAAGTCTTATCCATTTAGGTATCTCTGTCTTGTGTCTGACCGCCGACGGGTCCCGAAGCCTCTCCTCCCCTGCCTCGCACCGACGAACTGCGGACCCCACAAGAAAACCTCACTACGTTTCAGAGCCTAGGTCTGTCTGTCACGTGGTTGTGACACTTACAGGGTTTACCGTGTCTTGAAAAGTGAAATTTCACCAATAAGATACAATACACTTAAAGGGGACTTTTACATATGAAAGGATAGTCAAACTTTACTACCCTGTTTTTCCTCTCCTTTCGTCCTTTACCGATATTTTTTATTGAGTATTGGTTTGTATAGAGTCAAAAGTGACAGTCTCGTGTTATTGCTCTACGTCTTACAAATGGAAATCATTCTGTGCACGTCAAGAATCAAGGGTGTCTTGTCTTGACGTCTCCTGTGATGGAAGCATAGGGATCTCAGGGATCGTGACATGACTGGGATCCCTTCAATAATTTTTCGTGAGTAATTTTCGTTGGATACCCCACTGACTGAGGAGTCTACAAGTTTTGAATAGAAAGCCACCGATTAATTTCTGAAGTATCTCTGTCTTTCATTCTATCCAAAAGGTCCACGATCGCTCACTCTTCTTTTTGTTCTCAACAAATTATTCGTCTCAAAGCCAAAATGTTTTACTTCTCAAGACCTCTACCTACCACCTCTACTGCGTCTTGTCATACTTACCTGACTTGATATATGAATTTTTTATCAATTCTACAACTTGAAACAAAACACATAAAATGGTCTAAAAAAATTTCTAGTAAACTTATACTATATTCGTATACTTGTTCTAGATTACCACGTATTTGTAACTCACGGTGTCCGTTAGGACGTCCCCGACCTCTACTTGTGTTGTTTTAAGAACAGGAGTACCTTGAATGGAAGTCCCTCTCTTTTTATTATATTTTACGGTTCATCACTACTCGTGATGTCTTCTTTTTGCTTCTATTTCTTTCTTATCCCTGACTCCCTCCCGTCCTATACCCCTTGTCCCACGGATAATGTCTGTCTTATCAGTTCTTCCAAGGATTCTACTCGACCGTAAACTCAGCTCTGGACTTACATTACTTTTTCGGTACACTTATGGACCCATTTCTTTTTAAAGCCCGTCTCTCTTCTGGTTTACCCTTCCGTCCTGGTACGAACCACACAAGTCTCTTATCACTTCTCTGACGACACCGACCTTGTCTACTCCCTCTATCTTCCACCATCCTCTATTTCAGTCTCGTCAACGGTTTTAGTATCATTCTTAAAAATCTAAAAGGAGATTTACACTATCTTTTGGTGGCCTTTTTAAATTCGTCCCTTTATTAAAATTCTCCTAATGAGACTTACGACACACCTCTTTTTTTTTGTTGTTGTTGTTTTTCGTTTTTTGACATCCTCGTGTGTCACCTTCTTCTAACTAGTCCGTTCTCTACGTCGCCGAACCTGGTGCCACTGTCGTACATTTCCATCACTCACCAGTCTAAGACCTAGATGTGACTCTGTCTCGACTGTCTTAAACGACTACGTACCCTACACTCGTTTCTCTCAGTTCCTTCTGAAGTTCTGAAAACCAACTGATCTCCATCGATCTTCATGATAAAGAACTTTATTCATTTTGACCCCTTTCCTCAATGTCAAATAAACCCTGTCATGACCGGTATGTTTACTTCTCTGTCGTACCCTTTTTTTCCATACGTGGAAACCTCAAGTCTCTTCTGACTCTGAACTCTATATTTAGATCCTCAGTCGTGATACTTCTGTTATTTTCGTTACTCTGAACAACTATATTGGATCCTTAACTGATCTCTCTCTTCTTTTCTTCAGGTTCTTAACTCGAGACCCTCAGTAGTTATAAATCTTCACTCCCGTCTGTTTCTTCTAAATGATTTTATTTGGAGTCTCACCGGTCACTTCGACTTCTTTTAGGTCCTTCCCCACTAGAAGGTCTTCGGTTGACTTCCAACTCCAACAGCCAAGTTACGACGGCTCCACGTCCCCTGACTCTTGTCTGGTGACGTAAACCGTTGTACCGTCATTATCTTTTGAAACTATTCTCGTCAAAGTCGACGCATCGTCCTTACTTTTGGGCTAATCTTTTAGGCCAACTCTATTCCTATACGAAAGTTCCTCGAAGAGAGATCCCCCTTCTCCTTTTTTACATCATCGACCGACTTTTATACTTACTTCCCTTTCCCTGTCCTTAATGAAAATTGTGTCTTGGATACACTACCGTACCAACATACGATTACCCTTAATAGATTATATTTTCCACTTTGCACTAATGGTTTCTCATTCCCCTCCTCTTGACAAGTCCCGATTCAGACACTCGTGTGTTCTCCCCTAAGACATGTGTTTACCTTCCTAGCCGGAAAAGGGTAGTATTTTCCTTCTTTCCGTGTCACGTCTCAATGTGTTCACGATCTGACTATCTAAACAACCACCTCTCTGTGCTTTCGAGAGAAGATGGGCGAAGATAAAAGGGTCATTTTATTCTTTGTTCCAGTTTCGGCTCTTACTTTTCTCTCCTCAACACAACCTTCAACCTCGTCTCTACTATACTATTCTCACCGAAACCTTTTACCCCTCACATGACTGATCCCTTTATAAGGTCCCGACGGTCCTTGTGATTCTCGAGAGTACTTAAATTTTACTCTGGTAAGTAAAACTTTTTATAAACTGTCACTATTTGTAGTCTTATTATTCATAATACTTTTATTGTTAAAACGATGTTAAGATAACGATGGTACATAAAAGATATATAGTCCGTGGTATGATTCGGTCAATATACAAAATATATTTGTATACAGAATAATAATAGGAGTAAAATGTCTACCTTGACTCTGAGTCATTTGTTTTAGGCCTAAAATTAAATCAAAAAAGGTGATGGTCTTCGAAAGAAGGACAACTGACATAACATGTCGGAGACGACGACGACGACGATTCAGTGAAGTCAGCACAGGCTGAGACACACTGGGGTATCTCCCGTCGGGTGGTCCGAGGGGACAGGGACCTTAAGAGGTCCGTTCTTGTGACCTCACCCAACGGTAAAGGAAGAGGTTACGTACTTTCACTTTTCACTTTCCCTTCAGTAAGTCAACACAGGTTGAGAAGCTCTGGGGTACCTGACGTCGGATGGTCCGATGAGACAGGTACCCTAAACGGTCCGTTCTCATGACCTCACCCCACGGTATCGGAAGAGGCACATGTCGGAGATTGTCATACATTTAGAATGTGACTTACACCAATTTTAGAAAATTACGGTATCCTGGAATATACATGGTTACAAGAATGTCGGGTTAACAAACAATCTGATTCAAGATAGTTCCTTCTTATTAAACGTTGATAAAGAGGAATGTAAACGAAATGTTTTCGATTAAGGACCCTTCAAGGGACCACCAGGTCACCGATTCTGAGGTACAATGGTTCCGTCCCCCGGACGCAAAATGGGGACCAGTCCCTTGATCCAGGGTGCACGACGTTGATTTCTAGAGTGCACTGTGTTACTTCTGACTCCCAGGACGTCCACCGTTGATTCTGGGTTGTCGGTTATTTCTGTAAAAATTTTATTTATAAAAAAATTTTTCAGTTGTAAAATCGTACCTACAAGATCAAATTCGTATTCAGTAAACGAGGGACGGGGATTATTGTACTTCCACACTAATCTACAATATTACTACAGTTGTAAAGTGTTGAGGAGACAAAGTGCCGTCCTTCGGTTCCAGTTAATTCTGAGTGGATAGTTGTGGTGACTGGTTTCTTAACCCGAAAGGACCCCTTACCTCCGTCCCACCCCCACCTCACCCCCCACTCCCCACCCCTACATACTCAAATTTTTTTATTATACGATTGATGGAATAGTCAATGTGACTGTTGGTATCATACCTCCCTTCCTCTCCTTTAATAATAACATTGTCGTCCGTGGTCTCAGGGAGAACCCCTCCATTGACAGACAACTTCTTACATAGAACTGTTATATAGGATAAAAACGACCCTTTCTACTCCAGAGTTCCGGAGTAATCCTTTGTCTGTGGATTGGAAGAGACGGATACTGTGTCTTAATTCCCGGATGACTGGAGTGTGTGACCATTTCATTACGAGTTTTAAGAGGTTCGGTCCGAAGTCGTTATACGCTTGGCACTTGAAGGTCTACAAGTTCAACCAAAATCTTTTCCGTCTCCTTGATCTCTAGTTTAACGGTTGTAGCGACCTAGTACCTTTTTCGTTCTCTCAAGGTCTTTTTGTAGATAAAGACGAAATAACTGATACGGTTTCGGAAACTGACACACCTAGTGTTATTTGACATCTTTTAAGACTTTGTCTACCCTTATGGTCTGGTGGACTGGACGGAGAACTCTTTAGACATACGTCCAGTCCTTCGTTGTCAATCTTGACCTGTACCTTGTTGTCTGACCAAGGTTTATCCTTTTCCTCATGCAGTTCCGACAT